>KB672846.1:1391468-1514957 GCA_000349145.1 Anopheles dirus | reverse complement strand
GTCACATCGGGAACGCCGGCATGATTTATGGAGACTGGCTGCAGAGCTATAGAAAATCGTTAGTTCCCAGCCAGGATGTATATCTTTACCAAATAATGAGCTAATAATACGTTCGTCAAACGTTTGCCATACGAGTTGCATACTTTTGGGATGATTCATTAAATGTGCGCCTAAAAGTATGCAACTTGAATTACACATTCACTTTGGAGTGAACTGATAGTTGTGACAGTTTGCCTGTTATCCGATTGAACTGTTTTGAACTCAGCTTCTTTATTAACCAGATCGTTTACCTTTGTTACATAAATAGTAAAATAAGCCTAAGACGTGGTTGAATGGCAAGGTGGAAAAACTTATTTTGACTCCTCCGAGAGTTGACAGAAGCTGTGTTAGATCTTTTAGCTGTAGGATATTTTTTCAATTATTTTTTATGAAATTTTAGCTATAAAGTGTCGATGATGAAAATGTTGATGAAATTTGTCACTTCCAGGAGTTTATTGGCAATTTTTTATGCTAAATGCATTCTTTGTAAGTTTAGTGCTTTGTGCTTGACAGCTGAAAGAGTAAAGGAAGAAGATGAACTGATAAAAAATAAAAGGCAGGAAGAGAAATAAAGAAAGAAATATTTTACCCCTTTTTTAGCAATCTGGTTCTTGCTAAGTGACGTACACTGACGGCAAAAATATAAGACTGCTCTCATAGTTGGTATATATTTTGAGCCAATAATAGTTTGATGGGTTTTCTAGCCGTCAAACCACAACGTTATGAGAAATTTTCTGTAATCAAACCCAACTCATCCCAAATTATCGCTTATTTTTATAATTATTCTTGTCATCTTGACCATCAGGTGCTACATGAGCTTTTATAGACACATGAGGCTTACAAAACTCTTCAGATGTTTCATAGTTGACAAATATAATACATTGAACACGATTGTTGAACGCGATTTTATGCAGATTGATTACTGGTGGTTAGCTACGAGAACAACGTTTTAGCACTTGAGAATGCCTATCGTTTCAACTCTCCTTGTTCGTCGTTCCAACAAGTTGATGTTGTTTATTGTTTATTTTTTATTGTATAACCCAACGGACCAACAGGGTCGAAATGTTGGAGCACTCAGCACACCTGTGGTATGTTAAGCAGAGTACCTGGGTCTACTTCACAATAAGAACATCCAAACTTCTGCAAACATCAGCTGTACGCTATTATTGCCATACTAAGAGCAATATTAAATTCATAGCCTCCCTAATGAGATCCTCCACCTGCTCTGCTGCTTTAATATACATAAATTAATGCCTCCCCTTTGCCAAAAACCCCACTCAGCCCGAGCAAAACTTACCAGTTACAATCCACACAAAAAGAGAGAGGAAAAACAATCGTTTTTCACCATGAAATAAAGCTTCCATCACGGTCGGAAATGGGGCGCAAATCACGACGGTGTACCCTACCCCGGGTTTACGATCACACGGCCGGACCAGTTGGCCGGTTATCAAATAGTTTTCGGTTGCATTTCTTCGCCCCTTCTACGCTCCGTGTGCAAATATGGGCGGCAACTTTCCTCATAAAACTCGGACACCGGCTCCGGGTGCTCCGGGGGGCTATGAATTTTCGGTGGTGCTTCTTCTTTCACCCTGTATTGTGCTGTCGCCCTCGTCAGCTCGTCGCGAGACGGTATTGATCTATCAAACAGACCGGCTCCTTCGCTTCACCCAGCCCAGGCTGGATCGCGTTGTTCGATTCGTTTTCGAACCATATGTCGAGCGGTCCGATGACGGCTTCGCCTGGCACGGTTCGCCCAATCAATCATACCGTTGATAAGCGTGCGATAATTGTGCCCATTACACTAATTAACGATCAACTACTGCATGTGAGCAGGGACAATGATATAATTCTGCTGGAATGGCACGCCAACAAACGAAGAGAAGGTAATGGAAACAAACTTTTTGTCCGGCTTTGGAGTCTTCCAATATGGGACTAATTAAGGTACTAATGAATGTTCTTCTTCAAAGGAAAACTTCATGTAACTTAGCTTCATGTAATTAGACAACTCTGATCTGATGTTTCTAGGGAAATGACTTCATGCAGCACTGGAGATTGTGTATACGTTACTCAATAATGAAATGTATGATTTATGAAGCAACAATAGACAGCAACAGAGCGTATTTACTTATGAAAATCGAATATACCACATCAGTTTAAGGTTTATATTATAAGATACTGCGTCTATTCTCAGAGTTATACCATTTAACAACGAGATGTCTAAGGTTAGATAAAAAATATATAAATTTAAAATTTAAAAATATAAGATTTATAATGTCATATAAAGCGAAAACATAAATTGAAAAGATAAATTAGATTAAAAAAGAATTAGAAACAAAAAATATACAAAACAAATAAAGCAAGTCGAAAGGGATTAAGTATTTTCTCTAAATACTCAAATTTGTATCGAATTTATTTTCCGAAATATTCACTGGCGAAAATCTGTCGTGTTTAACAGAACTATAAGAGACAAGACAAATGAAGGTAAATTAAGAAAAGTCAAGAAAGAAACAATCATTCAAGCGAATTATGAATTAAGATAGTCAATCTGTAAAACTATGAGGACAAATAGAAAATTATGACATTATGACAGTGTACCGTATACGCACAATACATATTGCATAAGTTTAGGCGCAAATTTGCTTAAACAGCCCGAATGTATACAAATCTGTGAGACAAACGCTTTATAAACAGACTTATGCTGCAGTATACCATTAGGCGTTAATTCCCCCTAAAATATACAGTTCTGACAAGAATCTATTTGACACTCATTTGAACAGTCCATCTTGATATGATAGCATAAATCATTAGGAACCTGGAATGTCCCATTGAGAAATATCCATAAAACTGACAAATAAAGTGCTACTGAAATATTAATAAACGGTGCGTTAAAGCGCGTTGCATACTTTTCGGCGCAGACTCAATTAAACTTAAATTATTCAAAGCCAAATCCCCAAGCATCTAGTACTTGCAAACACATGATTACCGGATGAAAACGTCGCGGACTGTCGTGGATGGAGACGATGTGCGTGATACCGTACCGATCGAGCTGCTGGTAGTCTTTCGAGTCCCGATAGTTGCCAATATACAACCCGGGCATCACCTGTAACGCGAGGCAATATCTCTCAGTATCTCTGAGGAAATCGGCCAACATAAGAAAAAGACTCGTCCAATCTTACCTTGTTCATGCCATTTCCCATCTTGCTGTTGGTCGATCGTCGTCCTCGCGAATCACGTCATTAAAAGCTGTAGATACTAAGTCAAACTTGCCAAGCTACGGTACAGTAATCACTTTCAAACATGACGCTCTCTCTCTATCTCTCTATCTGCGCAAGGAACTCTTAAGCTGTTCCTCGTGCTTACTCTGGACCGCCTTACTCCGACCGCGACGTAACAACTACTGATTATGAGCACTTGAAGTCGTCAACAAACAAACAACTAACAACAACAATTTCAACAAACGGCGCCAATTTCAACAAACGCTGTCCCTTCGGCACAGCAACAAAGCCACCACTCGGCAGCGCGTCGATCGACGGATTGAACGAAGTCGGGAAGTCGGTACATTGAGACAATTCGATCGTTTCCGCGATGTTGGGCTTTTTTTTTTACTCTCTCTCTCTCTCTCTTTCTCTCGCTCTCTCTCTCTCTCTCTTCCGTTCACATTTTGACAGCCAGTCAGTCAGACTCGTCGTTCTCGGTGTCGTCGTGTATATACCACCGGCCGGAAGCACCAACACAGCACACGTCCTGCACACCTTTGTCTACCAACGATTTTTTGATTAACGCTGTTTGGTGGCCCGAGTGGGACCTCCCGCTCTGGCAGCGAGGCAAGCGGCGGCCGGGAAAACCAATATCACAAAATTTTATTAAATCGAACCGCCGACGTTCCCGTTCCCGATCCGAGCGTCTCCCTTCCCACACTACCACGTATTTTGATTAGTGTATCACCTCACTACCACCGGTACACGCGGACACAAACACACCCGGGGCCGACAGTTGAGGACAAGGCTGTAACACGTTTCGATTATTGCACTGTTTGTTCACTGCGACGCACGGTTGGCTTTTGCTTTCGGACGAAAACACATGGGCAGTACGTCGCGCGCCCATTTTACTGCCGGACTCCTTTTTGGGGAGCGATGGAGACATCAAACCTGGGAGCCGTGGAGACGAGTAGCAAACGCCGGAATGATATTGTTTTCAATTGACTCTCTCCCTCTCTCTCACACTCCCTCTCTCGCTCTCTTTCTCTCCCCGTTTTATCGGCGCGGCTTCAAGGGACCCACTCCGTTACGTTAATTACTTACTTACACTGTTTTTAGTGCGACCCGGTGTCGCTTCCGTGACGCCCGGAATCATGGCTCAGTGGATTGCGTTACTTCCAGCTCGCTGCGTTTTGCGTCGATTTCGAGATCTCGTTTGTTTTGTGCTGCCCTTTCCGTATTGATTCCATTCGAACCTTGGTCACACGAATGGCTGCGTTGTGCGGAGTTTTTTGTTCTGTTTTTCTTCACTGCTTTGTTTATGATGCTAGTTAGCTTATACTGTAGTAGGCTCAGTTTCTACGCGATTCTTATCGTACGAGAACGTACTTTCTAATTAGTACAGCATCCTTCCTTATTTCTAACCTCACTTTCACTTCACGGGCGTTTTTCCCAAAGCACAGATTTAACGTTTTTGATACGTTTTCGCATCATATCGTTCCACAGATGCTTAATACTCGTTTTTCAAACAAAAAAAAACCTCAAGATTGAGCTATAATGGTCCAAACTCTAATTCCTCCATTGGAAAGCTCTTCAAGCTGAAGCCTCCTCGAGCGGATGGGCTGTAGGGAGGCCATTAAACCGAAAAACGTGACGCACCGGACCGGGTCCATACTGCCGCGTGCGTTCCTCGCCGAACCAACCCAGCAGCAGCAGCCGGGCCGATAGGTTATCCCTCTGTGTGTGCCTTCACCACCGTATTATATAATGCACAACCCGACCCAAAGCCGTCCGATTTCGGGCGCCCGAGTGCGTGCGGATTGCTGGCTCGTTCCGTCGTACACGATCACGCGAGCCGCAGGGACACAGAGAGGCACGAGAGAGGCACGCACTACCACCGGAATTTACGACCATTCCGCAACAGGAGCTTTCGAACGGGTCGACTCTCGTGCGCTGACTCTCTCCCGCCGTGAACGGTCGGTTCGCTGCTCACAGGGCCCGGCGGCGCGTTCGGCTGTTGTTGTTTGCTTCATTTTGGCATGGACGATGGACGCTCCCTCGGGTTTTTTTTTAACAGCTGAAATACGCGCAATCACGCGACGCGACGAGCGCTCCGATAAACAATGTGTGACACAACTACACGGAGCGCTCGGTACGGTGGTGTAGGAGGGTTTTGACCTCCCCCCTTCACGCACAAACTCTTGCACTATCACGATTGCACTAAGATCGGGGATAACAACACGCCTGCTACCACCGTCGCAGCCATCTGTTGTTACATCTCATCGCCTGGAGGCACAGGCACCATGTGCGCGACCCAACGCCTGCCAGTCACTATTTCCCATGTCGTAGACAGGTCGACGTCAAAACCACACCGTTGCCATGGTTGCCGAAAGTCACATTACACACTGGTCGATTTTGGACTGGGCGTGAGAGAAGAGCTAGAGCAAACGCGAAAGCTCGTAACTTCCACTAACAGTTCACAGTTAAAGATGTGTGCTTGCTGGCTTGACGTTCCTGTTTGACGCTGTGTCTGGGAAAGATGCTATAAAAATGGTATTAGATGAGGGTGCCTCGTTAGTTTGCCGTGCAGTATATCCACTCTTTTCCCAATCGTTCCAACACTATGGCACTGTGGTATGGACACATACCAACCCACCCACCCCAGCTTTACTTCTTATCTACTAGCTAAACCATCTCCTCCTATCGGAAACACCGACCTAGTTGCTGTTTGCACGGTGAAAAGGGAGGCGTATTTCACACGGTTCCATTTGGAGCGAGCCTCCCCCGATTCTTGTGCCAGAAAGCAGGTGATAGTAAAGCGCGAAGGGGTCTCCGTCCGAACCAGAAACCCCCGGAAAAACCGCGAGCAGAACGCAGAAAGCGCTATCCTCCGGGAGGCGTTACCGAACGCGATCACAGGACGAAAGAGACTGGCTGACTCTGGCGCTGTCGGTTCGCTCAACGGCTGCTCCCGCTTGGTGAAGCTTTCGCCTAACGCCGCTCTCTTCTCATCGTGGCTCACAGCTCTCACGCGTTTTACTCACCGACGAGTGTGAGACAACGGCAAAATTAGCCCTCTCACTTACCCTACTCTACTGCCGGTTGTGTGTGTTTCTCTCTCCTTCTTTCTCATTTCGTCCTCCTTTCGATTGCAATGTGCCATTTTTCTGCTCTGAGGTCCTTTTGAACTTCGCTTATCTGCCCTTCGCTCACAATGCCCTAACCCTCGGCGGGGCTGGCTCATCGTCGCATCGGAAAACGGATGCAGGTTAATTTGCATGCAGCGGAGCATAGATGACATGATTCTTATCCGGGCCTTTCCACTCCAAACCGGACCGGGCGGCTTTGTGGTGTGCAGGAACACTCGCACGGGCGTTGGTTTTGTTTCAATTTGAGCAACAAAAAAGGGTGGACGAGACGTGCAAGAGATGGCTTGATTGTCGTTTTCTTCTCTTTTTTAAGGTACCACAATTGTTTTGTGCTGTTAGTGCATTAGTTTTAGGGTTTTTTTTTTCGCATTATGCAGATGATGGAGGCGCCTAGTAGGTGATGAAGATGAGTAATAGTTGATGGAGACGCCTAGTACGCGGTGGAACCAAGCGGACGCCTGGTAGCTGCTATAAAATAAGATAAATAACAAGCTTTACCTTACCGAATCGCTGATCAAGCACGAAACTCTTCGCACTAAAATATGTAAATCAAACCCAATTCACGTTCACGCTCTCGTTTCAAATGATCATAACAAAGTTCTCAATTAAAAAGGCAAACAGCTTCCTCGAACAATGCTCACGCTTCACCGCACCAGCCCGGTACCATTCGACTTTCGTTTTCATCGCGCTCGTACGTCAGACTGTCTCATAAAACCGGCTCTGCGGTGCTATAAATCGTTCCAGGTGCTTTTTGTTTCTTTTGCCTCCCCCGCGATAACGATCAACCGCGAGGCGGCACGTCAACTCTGGGCACATTATGATGTGTTTCGTCCCACAATGTACGCCTGCTTTCCGATCGTGCACCTTTCGAACGGATAATCTCATTTCTCTCGTCACTCGCTTTCACCGGGCGTACGTAGCTCGCGAAAAGCACTTACGCCAAACGTACTGCGAGCTGCTCGCCTCTTCTCGCGTGCCATTCGCCAATTATCAAACCTGTCGTCCTACGGTGGCAGATAAACAGCGGGCGCTCGTTCGCGTAGCTCGCCCGCGGTACGGTCGCGGATTTATGGCCCGGAATGGACGTCGATGCATTATTTAGCTGATTTAATTGCAGCTCTCAATTGTTGGCCACCGAGCGCAGTGAGGCTCGCGTCCCAGGCTGGATCGATCACGTATGAAAGATAGATTGTCATCTAGCGGTAGCGCCTGGATTGCTGCAATTTGTTCGATTAAATTCCACCCGGCCGGTGGAGACGCCTGGTGGCTCCTATAAAAAAGGGGGAAAACGTGTACGCCACACGACGAGGGTTGACTTGTGGGGTGTTATTAATGTGCGGATGGACCAGATGGGTCCCGCATGGGATATTGTATGGGAGAGAGCGCACAGAGAGAAGGGATGAATCATCGTTTATAATTGCTCAGAAATCTACCTTACATCAATTTCCCCTTTATGTTATTAAATCTCCTTTGTGTGTCATTCTTTAAAGCTCTGTAGATTATTCCTTCCAAATGGATAGGTTTCATCTGCAACTATTAAAATAAATGTACGCATAACCCCCTCTGCAACTGTTGCTTCAGCGCACACGGGCTACCGAGCCGCAAGCTTTAGAGCTTTATTCCTAAACCCCCTTCCATTAAGACTTATCCCATGCGGCAACTGAAACGTTTATTCACGCGTCGGAAAAATCCCCTCCGGGACAGGCTCGAGTAGTGCAACAGAAGAAAAAACACCCGCTTTTAACCGCATCGCATCGCACTGCTGCCGTTAAAAACACTGCCGAGGGTGGTAAATATTTGTCTGCTACAAAATTAAAGCACTCCAGTGCGGCCCATCCCTTTCTGCCGCTGGTTAGCTGGCCCGGACCCGGGTTTATCTCGTCCCTTGTTGGTTCTCTCTGCAGCTGTCAATGTTCAACACCGCCAGCACTACGATTCGACCTTCATTTCCTATTAATTGCCAACCCATTCTCGGTGGTCCCATATTTAGCTCCACTCCGGTTGGGTTACGGCTGGGCCAACACACAGCACGCTCCCGCAGGACATACGCCCCTTCTGTCCTCTGCCACACTGTTTGTGCTGCAAACCGCCCCTTGTGCAATTCTGTGATTTCCCCCCAGTGCCCCCGGTGGAGGATGAAAATGAGCGTTTGTCCTGATTTCTCTTCCGCTTCGGGCGGGTCTTCGTGGTGGAGGTGTGCTTTATCTTCCCGAGCCACCATCCAGCCATTCAAATAGCGCGCACTCACCCGCCAATCCCGGAAGAGGTCGATATGGACGCGTCCCATCTGCCGTGGAGCACCGAACACAGTTTTAGAAGTCTTTAACAACGGCGAAAGGTGGCCACCGAAAGCTAAACAACGCTGTTGACACAGATGTTATACGATGTTTGGGGCCGTTCGACGCAGTAGCTTATAGGTTCCTGGTAGCAGCATCAACACGTGCGGCTAGTACTGCATGCCATTTTTACCAGCGAGTTAAGCAGCAAGCGCTCGCAACGCTCAACCGTCAAACTAACCGCCATTATTAATGCAAAGCCGCTCCACAAATGGGTTTTCCGGTGGCGCTTCCGTTCATTTACTCGTCTTCTATTTGATTCACATCAGGTCTCTTTGCAAGCATAATCAAGGCCATCCGGAGAGCGGTCCCCGTCGTCGCTCTGCGCCAACTGTCCGCCAAAGGATGATGTCGGCATGATGCTGATCTAACGTGCCGGTTCACCAGCAGCACACGAGCTGCCGTACGGTATCTCATATTTATGACTGTTTTGTACCATTGCCCGCCGGTCATAATGACAGGAAAAAGAGAAGAAAAAAAGGCTTCACCATTCCATCACGCTCGCATCATGCATCACGACCGGAACGGATGTGGTGCATCGATTTTTTTTTTTGTGTGGGTGTGTTTAGCGCCCCTTCACTTTACGAGCTGAGAACGAACGAGCAGCAAGTCGGGATCGTTCTGAACCGTGCCGTGCATTACATCTCTCGCGTCTCGCTTCTTGTGGGCGCATATAATCGCAAAGCGTGCCCATCGAAAGCGCTTCGTTCGCCTGGCGATGGCTCCGAGTTGATTTTGACAGCCGAAGGGCGAATGCTTTTCCCCGAGACCTTGACTAGCGCGCTGCATGTGCCGAACAAAGAATTCAAGGTCACTGACCCACATCCACTACAGTACACAAGGACGCCATGAACCGGACGCATTTCTATCCTTTGTAAGAGCTTTGCTAGGCAGTGCAAAGTTTGGAGGGAGCTTTCGCAAATAGCTGTGCTTTACATGAGAAAGCTCATTTTGACAACTTGCAAAGAGTGGGAGGGCTTTTTGCGATTTGCACAGTGATTTACATAATGTTAAGTTCATGATTCAGTATTTCGGGTATATTTTTTAACCGCCAACACCAATCTATCTCAGTTCGGGCCTACCATGCCTGCCTCTGTTCATGTCGACATCCTCAACGGAGTTAACGGGCTAAGTTGTCCGGTATCAATCTACTGACTGAGCTACTTTTCGTTTAAAGTAAAGGTTCGTACGATTTGAAAAATAGAATCACCTACCAGCACCTCCGACGTAGCACATTAGCATCTGTTAGTAGAGTCGGGGATGGTGCGATCAGTAACTTGGTTTCGGCGTAGGTGTCTATGGAATCAACATTTGTCAAAATCTGGTGTGATAGTTTCCGAAAATTCCTACCTCGAGACGCGAATGACCATCCCAATCGACAGCTGAAAAGAAGACAGGCTAGCCCATCCCCTTGAGAGACCCTATATTTTGTTGGTAACGGAAGAGCAGCCTGTCACCAAGTACCTAGTACCTACCTAGACACTAAACGCTCGGTCAGACTTGTGGCAAGCATCTCCTCCTTAGTTCGGATATGATCAGTGGTAGATTGTCATTTTCGAAATCCTAGGAGATATCTCATTCTCGAATGGGTCAAGAGGATTTTGAGTAGAATCAGGATGTTTTGCGTAGTTAAACAGTGACTATAATACCTTCTTATATACAGATGCTGATACCAAGATCTCAAAACAAAGGTTTAGATTCGCTTTTCCATACTGCAGTAACTATTGAGCCAACCTCGTTGAAGCTGATCAACAATAGCGTCCTGCTAGAGAATAACTTCCTTTATCTTGCTCTGTCTAGATTCTAGATGTTATAAAGGTAAATTAAGGCACATTTTGTAGCAAAAATGTTCAATAGTATTAAACCACAATCAAATGACAAGATGTAAACAATTTTATTTAAGCTAACGATACAAACATTTCGATTCAATACTCAAAAATTGACTAAAAGAGCTAACGGATGAACGGTAAAACGCAGGACATTGCTTACAATGATTACCAAAAACACGGTGCTCCCGCCTCACGACGACATGTTGACGTACTTTTCGCGCAGCAGGCGTCGTTGTTCCGCACGCGCATCCCGCTCCACCTGACGTTTCTTCGACAGCCGATCGTGGACGCGCTTCATTTCGAGTATTTCCTTCATTTCCTCTTTGTCTTCGTCCTGAGGGTTAGGGAAACATGAAGCTAGCACAAGCTAAACTGGCTGTAGAGGGAAACCCTACCGTCATGTTGAGCCGCAAAACAAGCGCCCGCCGGCCGTCCGACATCGGTTGACTGTACGACATCAGGTTCTTGAGGCGCTCCTTCGGCGGGACGCCTCGCTCCACGACCAGCACGATGCGGGCCCACTGCCGCTGCCATTCGTTCTTCGTCTCCGCGATCTTCTGGTACGTGTTGCCCATCATGGCGATCAACATGTTCACCAGCAGCACGGCCACTATCACCATGAACAGCACGAACAGGATCTGAACGGTGGGAAGCATTTGAGTTCGTTAGGTTCTGAGCGCGTTCCGCACCAAATAAACGTTTACCTTCGCACAGAACTCGTGATCCGTGTTCTCGAGCGCGCCGTAGTAATCGCCAAAGTTCGTCAGCGACATCAGAAACATCGCCACGATCGACTCGATCGGCGACGGCATCGGATTGGCGTCGCCGTCCTCCTCCGGTTTGTACGACAGGAACACAATGTAGTACGCCTGCGAAAAGCCCATCACGAACACCAGGTAGATCACGACGAAGCGCAGCAGATCGCCCATCACCATGCGGTATATCATCACCACGAACGGTCCGACCGTTTTGAAGCCGCTGAAGGACGGAACAAGCAAAACATTGTTAGCAAATTTGGCGCTTGGAATCCGGGAACCAGAACATACCGACAGAAGAACAGAAAGTAAGGCGCAGTCGTCAGCATTATCGCCACGGCAACGTGATCCTCCATCTCCGTGAAGCAGAGCACTTTCAGAAACGGCACCACCATCATGATGCAGCACGAGAACAGAAACATCACGCGCGACGGTGCTGTCATCTGTTCGGGGGAACAACAAATGTTGTTAGTAAACAAGGCGCGCACTAGCTGTCAGTTTCAGAGACGTACGAGATTTTCGAAGAACATTTTCCGACCGAGAAACTTGAGCTCCCGGAGGGCCGCGAGCAGATACAGGAATGATCCCACGAGTATGATCATCTCCGAGATCAGCCGCACCTTGCCCTCCATCCCGTCGTAGTCCATCGTGTGACACTTGGAGTTAAAGAACAAACCATCGTCCAGATCGCTCGGATCGAACTCGCCGGTGCTGGCGTTGAACGCTTCCGTTAACTTTCCACGCAGTACGTCCACTCCGCCGCTTCCATTACCAGCCACCGAACCAGCGTCCTCCAGTGCGTCCGACTCGTTCCAGACGTGCCGCCGGAGATCCTCCTTGGTGGCCGCGGTCGTTTTGTTGCCCCCCTCGGGCTCGCTCTTGTCGTCGTCCTCGGCCGGCGGCGGTCCGTTGCGCAGCGTGAAACTCACCAGCGACACGCAGAAGTAGCAGAAGAACATGAAAAACTGCCGGTAGAACTTATCCTTCACGAACGTGTTCCACTTCGTCTTGAGCAGATCGATCAGCACCCCGTCCAGCAGGTCCAGATGTTCGTCCTTGTCGCCGAACACGACCAGATTGAGCGCCGAGTCCTTGCTGATGTTGCCCGTCTCCACGTCGATCGTGTCGATCAGCACGAGCGGGTAGGCGGCGCAGGTGATACTGCCCAGCTGCCAGTAGATCTCGCGCTCGATGTTCATGATGTGGAAGAACATCTCCACCCGGCCCAACTTCGCCGCCAGCGTCAGCGGCGTCAGGTTCTGGTGGTTGCGGATGCTCAGCGACGAGCCCACCTCGTACCCCATGTCGAACGTCGTGATCTTCTCGTAGATCACCAGCATGTGCAGCACGGTGTTGCCGTTGAAGTCCTTGTTGTCCGGGTCGGCACCGCGTGCCAGCACCAGCCGGTAGCACTCCTCCTGCCCGAGACAGGCCGCGAACGTCAGCGGGTACTCGCCCCAGTACACGTACCCGTCGTAGTTCGTTAGCTGCACCATCTGCACGACCTCCGTCTCGACCGTATCGTACCGGGACGCCTTCTGGTCCTCCGGGCACATGAACGTGCCGCAGCACCGCTCGTTCACGTCGGAGTTGTGGTCGAGCAGGTACTTCACCATGGCCGGATCTTCGTTGACGATCGCCAGATGCAGCACACTCTCGCCGTAGTACTCGTCGCACATGTACACGTCGTTGATCAGCTTGGGATAGAAGCGCAGCAGCCGTTTCGCTAGATCTGCGTGCAGGGAGGTGGCGTTCAGCAGGCAGAGATGTAGAATGGTTTCACCGACGGCGCCACGCTCCTGCATTTGGAGATTAGGGCAGAAATGGGAACCGGGTAAATACTGCACATTGTTTAGCTACTCGCCTAAATGTATGCAATGTTGTGCAGGGCTTGTAATATTTCAATCGTATTGAAGTCTTTCGTAGGGCAGGAGTTACTCAAATATATTTTACAAGAAGTTGCATTTATTGTTTTACTTTCTTATTGAAGTGCCCCCATGAACAACCTATAACGGGTTCCCTATCTGATCGTTAATTAAAAAAAAATCCATCCAACAAAGCTAAACTTTGTTTTAAATATTTTTTAAATAATTAGATCAACAATATTGATACCATCAATAAAGCAGTAGTCTTATGATTTACAAGAGCCAGTTCCTCATGTCAAATAACATCTCAATTACTCCTCCACTTCACCATCCATCGCCGGAAGCATGCGTCCTCCAGCCAAACTCGGTCAACATTCCCTTCCATTAGCAACCTATCCAGAAGCTTTATTTACAAATACCAGCTGACGTCTACTACCGTTCAATAGGAGGGCTCGTACTTTGTTTTAGTCTGTGTACGCCGCCCAACACGACAACCCCAGTCGCCCCATTACTATTGCTTTCACCCATACCGACGCGCCGACGGAAGTAAACACCGCCACGAGCACGTGTTCCCGAAGGCGCGCCAGTGACGCAATGGCGCGAATCTTCGTCGCCATATTTGAGCAGTTTGTTTTGGGGGCAAGTGCGACAGCGCTTCCGCTCCATTATGCAACACGGCGTTCGCGTTACCTTGATGTTCCAGCACACCTCCCGATAGCCGGACGGGTTCAGGTAGTACTCGGCCTCGCTAACCTCCGGGCAGACGGCGTCCATGTCGAAGTCCTCCTCCGGGTTCTCCATCGCCCGGATGTCCGGCAGCTGTTTGTGGCGCGGTCGCTCCCGGTTTCGTAACAACACCAGCACCGACACCGGGATGTACTTTCCCTTGCCCTTGTTGTACAGGAACGGTTCGACCTTCGTCTTGATCGCGTGGTCGATCTCGGCGTACTGTTTGTTCTGGATCGCGCGCTTCATCATATCCACCAGCAGGCCGCCACCCTTCAGGTTGACGAACTTGTACAGCGCCTGGGTGGACACTCCGGCCTGCTTCTTAACACCGCTGGTAACATTACTCTCGGTATTTCCCATCGCACCGGAGGGATCCGCTCCGACCGTACACTCTTACTCGGATAACGCACCAATATGGACACCTTGACCCGGACCTCCTGGGGTCCCGTCCCAGTGGTCAAAGCACTGACCAGCCCTTCGCACCACCGAGCGTCTACGATTTTCCACTGAAACTGTTCACTGGGGGCTCGTACACGCAGGCAGTGGGACAGCATTCCGCGAAATTGTTTATCGAACAAACAACGGAGACATCAACTCGATTGCCCGTCGCAACGGTGGCGAAAGCGCCAACCTCGTTGCTAGGCGATCTGCTCCTTTTGCAGTCCGCGCAAAGGAACAACCAAGCTGCCTGTTGGCGTATAGCAGCCGGCAGGAAGGCGAAGGAATGTCAGCAATATGAGGGGAATCGTCCCTTCCAACAACATTACTATAGATGCTGCTAAGGAATGCTCGCACAGCCCCATTCCACGCATTCCTCTGGTGAATATTTATCTAATTGAAAAGAAAATGGTAATTATGCGTTGTTGTTATGCGCATTGCATACCTTTAGGCGCATTTTTTTAACATCAGCCCAACAGTATTTTTTTAGTCTGACAAACGCTCTGCAATCGCTTGATTCGTCAGGTCGTCCTGTTCGATCGTTAGTTTCGCCAGTTTAAAGTTTCTTTCAGAAATCACTCACCGCTTCACTATCGATGCATGTTGTGTATTACTTGTAACGAGGGTTTTATTTGTTTGTTCTCTATCGGCTATCTTCACCGGCAGCTGCTGCGTCTTGGCATTCTCTATGTGTGTGTGTGTATCTGTTTGTGTGTGTATGTGTGTCTTTCTGTGTACAATTAAATAGTTAAAACGCTTATCTCTATTATTAGTCTAGAAGATGAAACTCCCGGCGAACCCGGGGCTAAACGGAGCGAATGTTAGCGCATCGGTCTGCTCTTGGATCGTTTACTCTAATTGCACGACTATAATCACTGGTTAAAAATAAAAAAGAACCGAAAACACCGACAAAAAACGTTCGAAGAGGATATAGAAACTACAACAACGCTCTTGCGATTCTAAATGTTGTGCCCACGGTGATTTGCGCGTGTTTTTTTTTCATTCCCTCCTCCTGTGCCCTGCGTGTTAGTGTGCGTGTGATCGCTACAGTACCTTCGGTACGCTCGTGTGATGCAATAAATGTTAACAATACCACCCAGGTTCGTAATGTGATGCGCGTTTTCTGTGTCTGTGCGTTGACGTCGAACAATGGATAACGATGTGATAAATGTCTGATAAATGCGAACACGCGACCCCCTCGGCCCTCTAGATGAGCTCCACGTAGTTGGCCGGGAAGAGCCCGTACGTGCCGTCCGGCGCTAGCCCCTGCCACCAGCCCTCGTCGATCTGGTCGATGTGTGTGATGATGTCGTCCGGATCGAAGCTAATCTCCGAGTCGTCCGCCGCCTGGTAGTCGTACAGTGCCCGCGCCCGGATCATGTTGTCCTCGTCGGACAGATCGATCGTCGCGTTCGGGTCGAAGTACTGCGCACCGGTGGCGCTGTCTGCAGGCACTTCCGGCGACACGACCGCCGGACCCTCCTCCGTCACGGTGGCAACGGACCCACCGTTCGCAAGGCTCGGTGGCGTTTCCGTGCCACCGTTCTGACGTTCGCTTTCGAGCTCCGCCTTCAGCTCGTTGATAATACTGCGCTCCTCGAACGAGGCGGTCGGCGAGAACGGCGGTTCGGTCAGCTCTTGGGCGACCTCGGCCTGAATGTGCGTCGGGCTGAGCTGGGCCGTGCTATTGAGGAAGCGGGCCTTCGCGCTGCTCACTTTGCCGCTCGCCTCGACCACCTGCCGGATCTCGCGGTCCCGCTCCGTTTTGCTCTGGTCGGACGCTTGCCGGGCGTAGCTGCGCTCGGGGGAAATGGGCGAGCCGGAGACGGCACTCTCGGTGCCGCTGGATGCACCCTCGCGCTTCTCGAACTCGCGTTCCTCCCGTCGGCGTCGTTCCTTTACGTGGGGGAAAGGATGAGAATAGTGGGTTAGTTAGATGAAACATTCGACAGAGTTATATCGCACCGATCCACCAAAATGCTTCCAAATTGTTAGATGCAAAATTGACTGAATGTAGGCTCCTGAAGGTCAGGACAACTTTCAGGATGCATTAAAGCTTAGTTATGGAGTCAAAAAGCATGTTGTACTATCGTGTCAACGAGGGAATTGAATAGATGAATCCAAAAAGGGAATCGCTTCGAAAAGTAGTTTTGTACCAATGAATAACTCAACTCTTTTTGTGTTGAGTTTATATCTCGTTCTGTTATTAAAAAAGTTCATCATACACAAACGTATCGAGATAAACAGTTTGTTTTTGATATTTTCCTAAGTGAATGTTCAAACAACAAAATAAAAAGAATTCAATTCCCATTTTTTCCATTTAAGTGTTATTAAAAACCATTTAATTTAACACATTTGCGCATCATAATCATCATCAGACAATATCCCCGTTTGGTTATCGTTAATATCCATTATCTGGATAATAAATAATATATAAAATATAAATGCTCGAAATATTGTATTCCCCGTCTTTCGGTGTTTAATACGCAATGTTTTAATGCAAGACCCCACGGCTATCAAATTATGTTTTCTAATTGGTTATCAAATCTGAATGTTTATCAAGAGTTCCGTTCTTACCTGTTCCAGCAATACTGTTTCGTTCAGCTTCCGCTCGTACTCCGCCTGCAGCCGATGCTTTTCCTCCTCTTCCTCCTTGCGCCAGAACTCGTCCCGTTCGGCCGGATTAATTTCCTTCGTCGGATTCACCCGGCTGTAGTTCGTTCCAACCGGTTTCGGTGAATCTAAAATGGCAACACATGGCATGTGTTAGTTGATACAACATTGCTGTATTTTACTACTGATAATACACATACCGTTCGCCTGTGAGTAGTCCTTCACTTTGAAATCGTTCACCACGACCTTCTGCAGCTTCTCCAGGATGCGGGCTTCCTCCACGTCATCCTCGTTCGTCGCGTGCACCGTAATGTGGGCACCGTGCAGCAGCCCCGTAACGTCGCGCACGTGCTTCGCACACGTTCCCTTCCTAGCGATCGGCGCACCTTCGCCCTGCGTTTGAGGTGGTGTTGGAAGGTAAACAAAACAAAAAAGGCACGTATTCGGACACCTCGTTCACCGTGGGATAATGTACGCAGCCGATAAGGGGTCGGAAGCTTTGCGTTCGCGTGGTAAAGCAAACACTGCTCCATAAAAACACGATAAGATACTGCCGATAAGGAAGGCGCTGAGGGGGATTCTTACTTCCGAGTGAACCAAACCCGTTCTTCGCTGGGAATCACGGCTGGGAATTTCGTTTTTAACCCACCTGCCAGTTGACGAAGACGAACTTTGCGATGCCCGTTTCGCTGTTGTCGACGCGCAGGAAGGCGTACTGAATTTTGCCCGAGTTCAGCTCGGCCGCCAGCTCCGAAATGCCGTCCTCGCCCGTTTCCTGCACCTTCAGCACGTTCGTCTGGCCCTCGTACCCGAACAGGGCCCAGTTGGTGGCACTCTTCCGGTCGACGACCGAGTGCCACGCACCGACGATGGCATCCCGGTGTTTCTGCAGATCAACCGACATCCTCACGCGCTCGCACACCGTCCGCTACTGGGGTGATGTCTGACCCGGTGGCTGCCCGTCCCGGCTCGGTGCAGTTCACTGGGCGTGGGGAAGATTCGTCCGACACCTCACAGTGCGTTGACCCACTTTCACGCACGAATGCTTTCGTCGTCTGTGACTGATTCGACCTGCCAAATCAAGTGCGGAGAGAAGAGATTGAGTCAGGTGGCTATGGAACGCACGGAGGCTACAGGGCATACCACCACCCACCAGCCCACCCACGCGCAAGCACACCGACCGGAAATGCACAATGACAAGACAATGCTAATTATTATTGCAGCACCGAGCAGTGCTTCCCTCTTTTGGGCTCCAGTAGCAAACAACCGGACACGATGCTTAAGCAGTGATTTCTTGACTCAAGGGACACATTTGAAAATCGGGCACAACGAAAACAACGCACCGCACTGACCCGTGTACCTTCGCCACTGAAAAGAGTGGAAAGCTTTTCGGAAAACGCACCGTGGAAAAGCGTGGAATCCACCGTTAGATGTTTATCTTGCGCCAGACATGGCTCCCGAGCGTGTAGAGCCCCGTCTTTTCTCCGAGGAGGGGGACCGACGACTTCTTTTTGTTGTGCGCCGTGTTGTGTCGTTCTTGTTTTTTTTTGGCTCGAGCATATTTTGGTTCTTCGCCCTGTCCAACACTGAGGGACCATACCAGGGAAGGACAGCATGACATTTTAGGAATCAAATTTGCTTCAAATAAATTACTTTGTCACGAAAAGTAGCAACTTTACAAGAATCTAAAGTATTAATGAAATTTGAGGAGCAACGACAAAGTTAACACGAAAAATAAAGTTGACAAAATAACGTTTTTGCAAAGAAAGTGAATGTTTTGTATCCATTTTTTTTCGATATTTTTTATGTTATTTTTTATATCGATGATCATCGTTTGAAAGCTTTTTTAATTAACTGAACGATGGTACGCCGTTTGAGCCTTGAATTTGATTCCTTGCTAATTATTTCTTTACACCTGACTCAAAACTCCATCTACAGTATTGAGGCTGATGCTATAAACGACACTGACTCGGCATCAAATGGCACTGTGGGCAATCGCCGAGCAAACTGTAGTTATTTTTAAATATTTGTCGCTTTTTTACTCAGAATTAGTCCATTATTTCCAATGGTTTTATCAATTAAATTGCGATGTGATACGTACAATTTCTGCTCTTAATTTGTGTAGCAGCTCTAGAGAGTCAACAAACGAAATTCTTTTCCGAAAGATTGTTTGCTTATGTTAACTTCTCCAGCTTTGACCCTTGACATCTGTGTGAATAATGAAAATAATTCTCAAATATTTTGGATTTCCTTGAAACATCTGTCATTCCTTCATACTACACAACTTTGACGAAAATACGGCTCATTAAATGCCACCCAAATAACCGGATGGGTCAACTACAGTGCATTAGCGCAACAGGAGGAACAAAAACAGAAGCAGCATCCAACAACGACAACAACAATAACAAGAACAACAACAACAACAACACTCCGAAAATCGACTTCGTTCTGCTGCTACCAACACGCGCACACACAAATGTTGTCGATCGAACGCAAGGTGCGTGAAAAAGCAATAGGCGAATCAAAATAAGGCCCAAAAAAAGTCCGTCCGTGTCCGTTGAAAGGCAGCAATAGCTCATTACGCACGGTAGGTAGGTGCCATCCGTCGTAAACCGTGCTGTTGGGGGAGCAACAGGTTAGCCGCACCAGCAGGCGCTCTGTCGAGGGAAACCGCGAAGAAAAAAAAAGAACGATCAATCGTGATCGCGCAAGAGAAGAAAGAAAGCAAATTTCCTCAAGATCGCGCGTTGTGATGCAAGCGTTGGGCAGGTTGTAGCGCTGAGTGTGGCGTGGAGCAATGCAACAAATAAGCTAGTGGTGTGTGATGCGCTTCCTATTATTATGTGCTGTTTCCGAATCCGTCCAGAAGCTGCAAGCTACTAGTGCGCCAGTTTCCCGTGAGCGCGTGAAGAAATGGGCGAACGAGATCCATTTCCGTTCCCTGCATCCTAGTTTCTTGTCATAAACCAGTGATCCCTAAGTGAATCTTCATCCATAAAAGGCAACCTTTTGCCCCATTTGTTCCCCGTGCTGTGTTGCCAACCAAGATCCTTCCGTAGTTCGTCCGATCCCGAAAATCCCCGTACGCAAAGTCGTAGGTGAAGCAGGCTCCAAAAGAAGAACAAAAAGACGAGAAGGAACACCAAGAAGGAGAAGAACGAAACAGAGACAAACCCCCCGCGCTCCTCGTGCGTACCCCTTTCAATACACACACACAGGCATACGTCCGGGCAACAAGTCGTCTTCCTCACGCGCTGTGTGCTTTCTTCGCCGTTTTGGAGTCGTGGAGTCAGTCGGTGTGCGTGTGTGTTGTTCGTTTACGGCACCTCTCACACTAGTGCAAGTGAAACAAAGCACCGCGCACGGCGAAACCCTTTCGTGGGAGGAACAGAGAACAAAACACGGTGTTGAAAAGGAGCAGAGAAAGAAGAAGACACGCACAGACACACAGCGCAAAGCGCGACGACGGCGGACGGATCGAGAGGAGCGATCGGGCTTTTCTCACTATACACCAGTGCAGTGCGCTGAGATGAGACTGTTGTAGAGTAGAATAATCGTGATCGATGCACGCGACATAAGCCATTTTCGCCAAGATATTGTGAAATCAGAGTGCCAAATCTCGTCTCGCCTCTCCAGTAGCAGCAGCGGCAGCTACAGAGCAGCCAAAACGCCGTGAAAGGTGTTCACTTTTTGACAGTTCTCGCTTCTCACTCGGGGGGCACCGTGTGAGCTTTGCTTCTCACTCGCCGTGAGTTGTTCGTTGGGGCAGCCGCTCACGCTTACTCACGATCGTGGGGTCGCCTTTTTCGCGCATCTTCAGCAGCGGCCGACGGACAAAACGGATCGTAATACAACTGTGCGTAATACGGATCGTAGATACAACTTATACTTTTGCCGGAGGACACTGTGAACTAACACTTGCAGCACCTCCCTACGTGCTCCCCTTCACAACAAACAATCACAGCAACCACTGGGGGGAAAAAGAGGCTGCGCAGGAACGGATCGTCGTCGGTGGCGGTGGTATTTGGTGTAGAGTTTCTTTCTTTTTACCCCACCGGTAAGGGATCGCGCATCCCGCCACACGCAGTCACGCTGAAAAAGTTAGTGCAAACCCGTCTCAAAATGATCCGCGATCCGGGCGGTGCCAGTCCGAACGAGAATCAAGGTATGTCTGCCCGCAGAATCGTCTTCCGAGACGATTTTAATCCGCTTTGCTTTGTGCCTTGCCAGACTCACCACCTTCGCCGAAGTACGATCGCACACTGAGCCGTCCGCCGCCCCTGGATGAGACGGAAATTCCGCTGGACATGACCGTCCGGCGGAAGGATTCTTCCGACGGGCAGGGATCGCCGACTGGGATCGGGGACGGACCGGTCAACCTGAACGTGCGCCCAAGCGTCATCACGAAGGCACCGCCACAGCCGATCAAGAAGCGTATCAGTCACATGCACAATAATGGTAGTTTTGTTGGTTCGTTTTGCTCACATTGAGAGGGTGTATTATTTACGTGTTCGGTTCCCTATCCTCACAGGTGAAATTGTGCTTAAAAGCAGCATCAGAACGACGACTACGACCCAGTCCAGCACGACCGTTGAATCGGCACCGATCGTAAATGTTTCCGCCACATACTGTGATGTCTCGATCGAGGAACACTTCCGGCGTTCGCTCGGTCCTACCTACAGCTCCATCTACGGTGACAAGCAGCAGCTACAGCAACAACATCAACCGCTGCTGAACGTATTGAACAACAACACCAGCCAATCAGGTGTACCACCATTCTCACCAGAACGGGCGCCAGCACAGGCGCTGCAGCCGAAAGTGCATCCACTGCCGCTGCCCCTGTTGATGCAGCAGCAAAAGCAGCACACCGCGATGGAGACGAGCGATTCGCCACCGTTGGGAAGCGCCACCGGTCCGCCTGTCGGGATGCGGAACCACAGCAGCAGCAGTATTAGCTCCAGCTCGTCCGTCAGCTCGAACAGCAGCCTTTCCAGTAGCAGCAGTACCAGTAGCAGCAGCAGTAGCAGCAGCAGCAGCCTCAACAATAACATCAGTATCAGACCAATGCGTGTGGTTGCGCCGGACACGATCGAGCTGAAGCGTTCGAGCGATCCAACCCCGCCGGTACCGCTCGTACCGGCCACCGTCCTGCCACCGTCGCCCGGTGCACCGGCCGGATCCGCGGCGAGTGTAGCGATCGCATTAACTTCACCGAAGCATCTGCACCAACCACCACCGCCGGCTATCTCCCCGGCAGTCTCACTCAGCACCACCACCATGTCCTTGGCGTCCTCGTCACCATCCTCGTCCTTAGCTTCGTCGCCCGCCCCGCCACTGCCGCAGCACCACCAGCAGAAGCGACCGGGTGAGTCGCCCGGCGAGGAGGTCGACGATCACTTCGCGAAAGCGCTCGGCGATACGTGGAAGAAGATACAGGAGAGCAATATGAACTTGTGAGAATGATCATTTGTTTTTTTTTATGGAACTCAAAGCTAGTTCCTTTTTTCCCGGTGCAGTGGCAGGTTCGAAGCAACCAACCAGCAACGTGTGTGTGAGTGTTATGTGTGTGCGTGTGTATGTAAGGCGAGTGTTAAATTATCTCATTTTTATCCTTCTCCACGCGGCTGGGTACGCTCTAAATTACCCAGTCCCCTAACTAGTGCGGAATGTGTGTATATCTACGAGGAAGAGGAAAGGATAGGCTGCTTCTATAGCACTCTGTACATTTAATAGTTTGACTATTGCGCTATTCTCTAGCAATGTATTTATCTCAAACTTGTGCGTAAATATCGCGACGCACAAACACACATTTCATAGACTTGTTTGAAAAACAAGCGCATTTAATATTTGTCTTTGTTGTTTTGTGTTAAGCCACAGTGAACCATGCTTCACGGTTCGCATGCATACAGTAGATATTACATTTTGTTTTTTTTATCTTGTTTTGATAAAATACCTGTGGCATATTGTACGGCAATCAAAATGGATTATAGTTTCCCTGTTTTGTTACTGACAAGCATGACCAAATGCTTTTTTATTACTTTTCCCTACCTTGTTCTGCGAACCAAATTGTAACCTAATTGGATGGTCATTCATCATTCTGTTTTGGACACATGGATACTGCCTGTTTCAAACTGACAGATAGGAAGGACAATAGATAATCCGCCACATAGACAGTTTCTGTGGGTTGTTCGATGTCCTCCTTATTGTGCAGCGCATCGGACTCGCCAGGCGATTAGTTATGTCAGTAGAGAATCTCCGGATTCGCCGGACATCAATAGCATTTCTGGCATTAATCGTTTTAATTAGTAGCATTTTTTGATCTTGATATTTAAACGTTCGATCTGCAGTGTGTAAGGCTATCCGTTTGCGCTTTGAACGCAGTCAATTTCATAAAACCTGGATGTCCACCTTGCATCGAAGTTCCACGTCCCTACTAGTGACAGACTAATGTTATATCGTATATTGAGGTTTTTTTGTGGGATACAACCGCTTTGGATCCAAAATAGAATCTAATAGACATATTTCTACGCTAGAAACACCGACGCATAACATTTTTAAGTGGCGGAACGCTAGCACAGCTAACCCTTTTTCATATAAACTATACCATATGTGCTTTGGTTTGTGCTTCGAACCGAAGCGGAATCGTTCCTGTGGGGCAAGCGGTAAATAATGAACTGGAGTTTGTGAACCTTATAATTTTAGCATATAATCTATAACCAATAACGTCCTTGTTCATAGGAATAGAAAGATGGCTGGAGAAAGCTAGTGAGATGGATTTTAACGAGAACCGCTCCTTTGTACTCGAGGTAACTGTGCTCGAGGTGATATGTAGAAAGCCTAGCGAGTTTGGGTGGGAAAAGCTGTTACTAAAACGTACCAACAGTTGACGTGCAAGCGTTGGTATCAGAGTTTTCGCTTTGCGTTTCCCCCATAGTTAGTAAGAGAAAATCCCCAATCCTCGGTTTGTAAAAAAACAAAATCTTGGTTACGATCTCCAACGAAACCTGTTCTTCCGGTTTGTTTTTTAGGCATCGTCGGACAAGGCTCGTGTGTTTGTGAGTGAGGGGGTAGTTTCAGTCCCTTATCAGGACTGCAGGACCCGAACCGTCTGTGCCCTTGTATTTAGTTTGTTTTTGCTGCTTTGTTACTTTAGTTTAGTTCCCCTATGCTGTCGTTCCCATCGCCGGGTACTGATTTCGAATGGTGCTAGAACGATTTCATATGCCATCTAGGCACCGATAGGAAGCCAGTGCCCGTAAGGATGCACGAATGGTCACACGCGGGCAGATGCACATTCAAAACCATACACTTCTTGTTTCTTAGTATTTGTTTTTTTTTATCTTTTATTCTAACACGTACACACTTTGTTCTCTAAGAACGCACGCAAACACCACACGCAAAGGAATGTTTAAGCAATTTTAACAACACATTTTACTATAGACATTAAGGGTGTTACAAACTGCAACGACACCGGCAAGTGCGTAGACTAGCTGCCTGATCGATTCCTAAACTCCGACCAGAGGCAGGCAGTGGGGGATGAAATGAAATCAAAAATGTTGATGCGTGGCAGTTTTTTTTTTTTTAATCTTGCAACCAACCGTTGCGCTAATTCTCCTGTAAGCTGTAACTGAAATCAAACGTAACGTAATGAAATTATTGAATGAAGTTGTTTTAGAAACTAAAGTGATCTACGGCGGTAAGAAAATGTTGCAGACGAAGCAGCGCTGCAGCGGGACGTGCTCGATCAAACAGCAATGTGTAGTAGTTTAACGTTAAATGAGGCAAAGGTGTTATGCAAAACAACGATGATACATATTTTTGTGATAAAGTATAAAGTGTACACTAACGGCAAACGTTGTCTGTCGCGGCCATCTTTTCCGTGGTGCCGGGTGTTCCCTGGGAACACTTGGTTCAGTCTTAATCATTATCCGAAAGCATTTACCGAACGTTTTCTACCTATCGTGCAATTGTGAATGTAGTTTCTATATCTATACACCTACCTTCTACATACAGTTTCTCGGAAAAGTCTTGGTGCAAGAGTTACGTTACGGAATACCTTGGCAAACTAAATGGTGGTGTATTTTGAAGAAGAAAAAAAACTTCCTTTAAGGAAATTGAATCGACGTATGGAGTTCCCTTTTGTATGGTTGCTTGGAGTGCATTTAAATTTTATAGTTTATAAAATACTCAATTTCAAACTCTAATGTTACTTTATCACCATGATTTTATGTTGATCCCTTTCGTTTGGTTCATGTTGACGCTACTTTCGACGTTTAGCGATTCGATCTTAGTAGGTGTGCTCCAAAGGGATCTCCAAACCATTCCAATGTGTTATATTGTGTTTTTCATCGTAATCAAAGCAACCACTGTTGTGAATCAATGCTAGAAACAGATGCTAAAAAACCCAGCTCGATAATCCGGACAGTCGCCTCGGACGCAGGTTCAACTTACTAGCTAAAGGTAAATTAATAAATCAAAAGAGGCCACGCGCTCAAGTTTTGACCCCTTGCCATGTCGATTAGGAGTAAGTAATGTGCTCCTACTTCATTCACTGTAGTTCACGACCCAACACGTTGGAATATAATCGGAATATAATATTGCATATTTCGCGGATCACTTTAAAACATTTTGATTGCATGTTCGATCAGGTTCCAACCTAGGCCTTCCGGAAGAGCACGGTATAACACAATACATATTTTAGTATAGGCTTGATTAGCCTAGCAATCCATAGTGACAGCGTTTTGAACTCAGTTTCCTCACAAAATCGTTCCTACTAAATCAACTACACAACATTAATCACAGAGAGGAGCACTACATCAAGAAATTCACATTGCACGTGTAAACCCCTGGTTTTGAAGTAGTTTGCTTCAAATTCGCGATTTAAAACACCATCACTCAGCAGGAATGGCGAATATTTTCGCACAGACTTCACTGAAAACAAAATCACACTCCAACGCTCTACTTCCTTTTGCTAGCGTTTCCAGATCTCCAAATTTAGCAGAAACCACGCACAATCTCCGGGCACTCCGGTGGCCAAGCACCTACTGCACCCAGCCAGTGACCAAGTGAACGGTTTAAATCAACGAACAATCCAACCCTACCAGTGCCACCAATGCCGCCCGTGATGGGAGTCACCCCGCAAACAGGTGTGTGCGGTTTGGATGTCGTGTCCCGATGGCAAATCTAGAACGAAATCGCGTGACGGGCTGGTGATCCCAACAAATGGAAAGAATTGGAAGGCTGGGCGGTAGGATGACGTTCGGAGGAGTCATCCGATACAGGTAGGGAACACACGTACACATACACACACGCGCGAGCGCGCCCACATTCAACTACACAACTCAGTCCGGTGAAGCCACCGGGTGTAGTTGCGCAAAGTTATCAAACGATCGTGTGCGTTAAAACGAAGACCTGGATAACCTTTCATGTGCCGGAGGAGGTTTGCGCCGTGGTCCGTGAAGAAATCAACGCAACACTGGGAAGGATCGTATTACCGCTACGCTAACCTCACGCTACCAGGTCGGCTCCACCGCAATAGGCCAGACCCCGAACCAGCAGTATTGTGGTGATGTGTGGCATCGTTTTACCACGTGATTCTAGTGTTTCGAAGGCGAACGCGGTGGGTACACGACTGGCTGCACACATCTGGCGGGTCTGGTGGAGTGGGCTGCGCCCCGGATGCACTTGTTTCTCACGTGTAACGGAGACGCTGGCGAAACACCTGATCCGTGGCAGTAGGCGACTATTGCCCAGGGTTGTTTCCGGGCGGTGCGCACAATGGAGATGTCACTTGTAGTAGCATCCCGTCGCAGGTGCCGCGAATATTTTCCCCCTGGTTGCAGGCTTTTGCTATAGTTTCTTGTATTAGAGGGTGTGTCCACTGCGTGTACTACGACGTTTTGCTAAAGATCAAGGAAGACGACAAGTTACGGCTGTCTTGCTGGGTGGACGCGCGATCCGAGTGTGCAGTGGTATTTGCAAATGTCGCCATTTTGAAATTTCACACCTAAGATCCTAAATCAACCCCTGACCAGTTCTACACTATGCTGCAGATCCTTGAGAAAATTAACCTAGTCATCGACTTGAAGATTGCATATGACGACTCAGCCAGAGTTAAATCTATACAACACCATAAGCTTCTTTGGAATCCCGGCCAAATTGATCAGACAGAATGTTGATGACCAATGTCACATTCTAGGTGGTGGTGGATGGAATACTAACAAAACTCTCCTTTGCTATCACCAAGAGTCCATACTCTGATGACATGGATGGTGGCAGTAATCCTCGGTTTGCAGGTGAACGAGACAGAGCCAATTACATGGTGGCAGCACCAGCTGTCCTACAAACAAACGCCTACGTGTAAGTGACGTTGAGAAAGATGATCACAGCTTTGCAGTAGTCCAAAACATCATCAATTTTGGGTCAAAAGTTAGTTAGCATGCGCACACCCACACACAAATTTCCCCCACTTAGCAAATCTGCCGAGATAGATTAAGCTTGAAGTATTAGGAACACTCATTGTACTAACATTAACATAAGCCTCTTAGCCGCGTTAGAGAAGAATACGTATAGGAGAACTCTTGGCCCTGTTTGTATGAAAGGAAAATAGAAAACCCGCTTCAATGGGGAGCACTATGAGGTCTGTATTTACCGTGCCAGGCTCCAGTAGGCTGTTTGTGTCAGTATAATAACACCACACAATTCGGCCCTTATTTATTTTTAAAGATAGTTGGCGTTTCTGGAAACAGGCCAAAATCCTAGAAGCGGTTATAGCGGCTGATAAGTAAGTCAGAAGTAAGATTCTAGGTCCAACATTTTAACGGGCGAAACGGAAACTAAATCATTCATGAAAAGTTCGCATAGCAATAGCTTAAAAGCAATGAATGCAATTGTCTCTCAATGGGACGCAACTAACTAGTTCGTAATCCTATTAGCATGTCTCTCCCATCATAGCCATACAGAGGGCCACCGAATCGGAAACTAATCCTTCCCTGCTGCTGCTGCTGCTGCTGCCGACTGTGCGGGACAAGCTCCATTCATGCGGAGCATCAACTTGCTATCCTCTCCAATAGGCCATGGTTTAATTTAATTTCGCCCCGTTCGTCCCATTCAGTAGCACCGGCACACAGCACATCAATCAGCCGGAACGCTACGAGCAGGGACGAATTATGAATTCACCTGCACTGGTGTGGAGAAAGAGGACCGCGTGTTTGAGCTAGTGCTAGCGAATCGCTTCGGTGTCCACCACCCGGGACCTCCCATTCTGCACTACCTTTGGAGGCCCAATCCCGACGAGACAATTGATGAATTAAACTTCCATTTTCTTCCCGGCGTGCTTCTCCCGTTCAGCCCGTGCCGTAACGCATGCGAACTTGTAGAACGGAAATAAGTCCTTCGGTCTAGGTGTCTAGGCGCGGGAACTAGTGCTGGTGGCATGCAGGTGAGGAGGTGCACCCAACCCAACCCAACCCAACCCAACGCCCCATAGATACAGTTCTGCAGGAACGTCCGGGGAGTGCAGTTTCTGCACTGCAGCGTGATCCTGGCAGTTGCAAGCCTTCGTGTTCCGGGCAACCCCTGTGTGTTGTCGGAGTTTTGCCCACACGGTTCAAATTCCATGAATGAATCCCGAACCCGAACCACACGTAGATGCAGAAAGGGAAAAGGCAACGCTGCTGCCGTCCTGCTCGCTCTCCCGAGGGTGGCACTCGTGTGTTCCAGCTCCCACCGAGAAAGGGTGAATCGAGCGGGCGCCACATTGGGCTGGGTTTCGGAAAGAATGCGTCCTTCAAGGTCTCGTGGCTGGGGTGAGGATGAGGTGTATGTGTATGTGTGTGTGTGTGTGGAGCCCAGAACCAGCCATGTTTATCCCTCTTGTCTTGCCATGCTGCTGCTGCTGCTGGTGCTGCTTCGACTGTTGGGGCCACATGACAGGTCGGTCGGTTTTTTGGAGGCAGCTGGCGCGCATGTGCACCGAGCGGCCAACATCGCGGAGCCGATGGTAGGAGAACTCCGTGCTGGCTCTGTTTTAGTTCCCGTTTCGCTTCTTCGGGGGCTGCAAGCTGTGCGCTGTGCCAACTCCACCAACGCCAGCACTGGGGGGAGCACTGTGGTACCTGACACATACGCCTGTTTGTGAGTGAGTTCCCACTGCGGTACGGTTTGGGAAGCCCACAGGTATGGAGGCCGGAGACGAAATTAGATCACAGGACATCCAGCAAACGCTTACTAGGTGTCCGATGGTTTGGGGCAGTGGAACCGAGTTCTGTGGACCGTGGCCTGCAACAGTAGGTGTGTTGCTTTGGTGCAGCCCCGTTAGTGGGGAGTTGTTGTGCAAGGACACGGACGCAAAAACAGACCCAGGGAGCGTGTTGTGCTGAGTTTCGTGTTTCCCGTGTAAAGCGCCTTCGACTGTTTTATTTACAACGCGTTGCGACTATGTGTGTGTGTGTGAGAGTGTTAAAGATATACAGTGAGATGTGTTTCCAATGTGCTAAGACTTAAGTGTACTAAAGATAACAGCACTAGAAGCGACCTGTTTCTGTTCGTTCCCTGGCTGTTCCTATCGGGGGCGGCCGATACGTGTGTCCCCAGAACAGAAAGACGCTCGCAAACTATTCTCCCAAACTTGACGTCAATAGAACGCCCTGCGTGGGATCGGCACGAGGGTGGTTTCTTTTTCGAAGGGTCGTCTACACCAAACAGCATCCCAATGGCCACCCTCGCAGATGCGCCTACCGAGAAAGCACAAGCGACGCCTCGTTGTACCTTTCGCAAGAACGCCCATTCTGCCGCCCGTCCCAGGCTTTCGCACGTCATCGCTTACGCATGATGCCGTGGGCCGTCTTGCTGACGACTGCGTGTGCGAAAATCATTATCCTTTTCGTCGTAGTCTGTCCCGGCCACCCGCGCCAAGTTTTTGGATGGCGAGAAGCGAGCATCCTTCGAAAACATACGCCTTCGCACGCGCCGGGGCCATTCCGGGAAAAAGGATTTACGCAATCCAATTCCTGACGTTCACGGTAAACCCGTACCGCGTGGGTTCGCTCGGTGGCCCGGGAGATCTGCTGCCCGGCGATCAGACCTTCCTAGTTGTGTCTGGAGGCGTCGAAGGCGTACCCGATCGCTTCGGAGGCGGTGGTGGGTGGGTTTTTGCGGGCGTTTTCATAGTAATCGAGGCTAGACCGCACCTTGGTGCGTCATGTTTGGACAGGTGGGCTAAACATTCAGTGACTTTGTGCAATTAAACTATAATTAGTGTAGGAAGTACAGAACAAATGCCAACAATTTAGTTCCAGTTGCGAGTGCAATGGTAACCATGCTGCTTGATGTAACAAGTGTTGCATAAACACATTTTGGAGTGTTGATAGTGCTATCGGTCGCGAACGGTTCATTCAATGCTAGTAGTTTTTAAATACAAAGGGATTTTTCTATTTCAAACTGTCCCTTTGAACATCCTGCCGAAACGGTAGCTGTCAAAATTACGCGCCGCTCGAAATCGAGCAGTTTCCTCAAGGAACGGCCGTTTTCGAGCACTCACTCGTTTGACGACCGCCCGATCTCCATTTGGCCGAAGACCCAACCACACGCAGAAGTGCGCTGAAACCAAAGCTGAAACGGCGAAAACTTTCAGGCCTGGTTCGGTTTGGAGCATGAAGCAGATCGCAACAAATGTGGCGTCATGCTCATGAAAAGCCTGTTGGAAAGATAACCAGCATGCTGAGCATTTGCTAAAAAAACGAAAAACAGTATACTGACAAAAAGAATCCTTCAGATCATCGAATAAGGTTGACAAATCAAACGTTGCACACCACGTTATTCGCTGTGATTTTCACCATCTAACCAAAATATGATTCATTTCTTCTTGTTTTTCCTTGATATTTCAACTTTTTTTGTCTTATAATGTACTTACAATCTGTACATACTGGAAAATCTTTAAACCATCGTGTACGTCTGATGAACATCAGGCATCTACATATTTTTTAGAGATGAAAGAGGGAAGATTGAGCAGCCAGTTATGCAAGTGCATGGCTTTGCACACAAAAGATTGGAGGTTTGAATTGGAGGAACGTTCCTCCCTTAAGTGAATGTCCAGAATGGTTTAAACCTTCTTGAGTCTATCGTGCCATAGATAAAGAGATTTTCAAACTGATAGAGATTAATTAATCATCTGATATGTAATAATCTGTGAATAAGTGAAAATTTTCATTATTTGTTCACTAAATAATTAATCTGATTTTTTTTTGCATATAGAAGAGAAATTCGGCTTACAAAAAATGAAAATCCAAATCTCCAAATCTCCAAACAAGTTGCATCTCTCCCAAAATTTTAAATTTAAAGAGATCCTTGAATCTTCAACTTTTAATGGATCTTTTTTTTATTAAATCCTTGCATTCGTTTCAATCTGAATTTAAATCAGGTTGACGCAAATTGTATGTTCTTTTCTGCTACATTTTATGCAAAATCACCGGTTTTTGTCTGCTGGACGCGTGGGCAACAACTTGGGGTGCGTTCGGCTTACTTTCGGTTTGTTTTCGGTCGTTTGGTATACTATAGGAAATAAGAATCGAATTCGGACAAAAATGTGCTATTCTCACCAACAGCGATAAATTGTTTCCTCGCTCCAGTTTTTTTTTTGTATTTCTTGCGTAACTAAATAGAATATAAGATAACTGAAATGTTTTGTCGTGATTATTTACGCTGGAAAATGCCATATAGCCCTGAATTCAGCTCAGTTGTTTTAATATTTGAGCAGTTTGTTGCGATGGGCCCGGTGTGATTCTGGCTCCCCCATACTCTTTTAGCATCTCTTTCCCCCTTTTGATTTGCCCTATGTTCACCAGAAAAAAAAGCGTGTACATGAATCTTTCATCTCGCTCATTCCCTTCCGCCCGCTCGCTCTTTGGTCGGTCACGCGGTCACCGACTTGCGCACAATGGAGGCTGGAGAAGCCGTGTTCGAAATTGACAGTTGACAGTTTTTTTGTTGATTGTTGATAATTTTCTTCCTCTTCTTCTCCAGAGGGCCTAAAAACTTCGAAGGTGGAGGCCACGCTGCTGCGCTGCTTGAGTTTTTATAAAAAAAAGTTTGTATTTTTACTGAACAATATCGAAACGATAGTCTTTTCTACGGATACCGATTGAAGCAATTTATCAACGTGGTGCTAGGATTTTGTGCCAGCCAGATAAAGTCGCTCCAGTGCTAGCCGTAGCGTGCATGCGTGTGTGTATGTGTTGTTTGTGGGTGCTGCGGCTTTGTTTGTGTGCGCTCTGGGGAACGCGAGGTAAACTCTTTCCGCTGCGGTCATATTTATCAATGGAAACAGCGTTTGGGCGTGTGGTGACGGCGACGTTCGTGAATGAAGCAAATTCACCACCGGCTGCACGCACGGCGGCACTGAAATAGCGGACACAGAACACAGAGGAGGTTGTTCGTTGCGGTTCAAGCGCGAGGCGTCGTTCTCGCTGGCTCAACCACTCTTTATTGTGCTTCCCTCTGTGCCCCTTTCCCCGTATCACTACGAGCGTGTGTTTATATGTGTGCGTGTACGTGTTTCTATGTGTTGTTTGCTGCGTGCGCTATCGCCGTTTTTGTGAATGGTTCCCTGATACATTGTATGGGTATCATTGTGAAAAATTCAACCAAAAACAACAGAAAAACTTGCCTCTCGCGCGGGAAAAAAACTTTCCGTTCGACGCGCGCTAAGATATTGCGTGCATCCGGTGCACCAGCGCAGCGCGTTGCATTCTCTCGGGTGATAAAAAAAGATTGAAAGAGAGCTTACGAAGGGTGGAGGAGGTGATGGTGGTGTGTTGTGTTCCAAACGAAGAGAAAGTCAGGGAACAACCGCGTGAAAAGGAAGCGTTGAATTGAAAACAATTTCGTACAATTGTTGGAAACACACACACTAGCACACGAAAAAGGGGCATTTTCTGTCTTCAACAGTCCGTGCCTTATTTTCCCTGCCCCAAACCGGAGACGTGAGATGAGCCACGGCGCGCGTGAGCATGAGATGAGATGAGCGGACAGCAGCTCGATCGTGTGTAGCTGCTGACAGAGCGCGGACGCCGTTCTCTGATCACGCTTTCGCTTGTGTTGGTCTGTCCTCCGTGGGTGCATTTGCTTGTGCAACCCACCCCGATCTGTAGCGGTGGTGGTGTGGTGTGGCGTGTTGGTGACGTCATCACCACCCCAAACCTCACGCCCTTCCGTTTCATTCATGTTTTTCACACTGCTGCTTGTGAGCCAACCATTCGATTATCTCGTTATCTTTTTCTCTCTCTTCCTTACAGATGTGTTGTGATTTTAATTAGAAAAAAAATACACGCTAACGTGGGCGCGCATCTAGCTGGGTAGATCCTGCTGCTGTTGCTGCTGCTGACAAGATTTTATAGTGTTCGATTCGGTTCGGAGCAATATAGAGATTGATCTGCGAGTGTGCATTGGAGCAAGAGCAGCGTGCGAAAAGTGCTTTACATGAGAAATGTCGCCTGCGTCGATTGTGCGTTTGTGATGAGTGAACGTGTATGTACGTGTGCTTTTGCTGTTTCACTCCCTGCCCATAACACTACGATAGATGTTGTCGTCGGGTGAGAGCAACCGCATCACAACCGAAAGGTAAACAAACAAAGTGTCAAAAGTGACAGCGCATTTCCGAGGCGCGTTTCAGGGAGAGAGTGACGCGCTGTGCTGCTGCATCATACCGCGAGATAAGGCGATAAGGGAGAACGAAAAACCGTACGCAGACCAAGGTACGACCGGCAACCACGGGAAAGTCGTTGGCAGGCCGGAACTTCTGCAGGGAAGCGCTCATTGCTGCTTCTGATACAAACACACACACACACACACATTCGGCACGATGCCCGATCACGATATCGAGATGATAACGAGCGAGCAGCTGCATGCGGCACTGCGCAAGTCGCAGAAGCACTTCATCATACTGGACTGCCGCAGCTCGCACGAGTACACGGAGAGCCACATCCGGACGGCGGTCAACTTCTCGATACCGTCCATCATGCTGCGCCGGTTCGCGGCCGGCAAGATCGACATCACGTCCACGATCAAGTGTCGCGACCTGAAGGAGCGCATCCTTTCCTGCTACAAAGAGAGCACGTTCGTGCTGTACAACAACAGCAACGAGCCGGTTGGTGATGGTGCCGGCGGCGGTGGTGGTCGTGAGGAGCTGACGCTGCTGGCCGGAGGTGGATGTTCCGGACTGGTGGCGAGTGCCGGTGGCAACGATACCACGATTAACGTACTGCATCGCAAGCTCAAACAAGATGGCTGCCGGGTCGTGTGTCTCGAAGGTAAGTGAGCTTCGCTTTAGCTGCCGTTGGAATGGAGCCGCCACGTAACAAAGGGCACCGGACGTGTGGCGTTTCCACTGACTGCACGTGAATCATCCGGCTTTATATAGGGTTGATACGGATATGCTTCATCTGGTGTGCATCGCGCACTGCTTCCTCGTCTGACCGATCGGTCTGGGAATGCGATCGTATGTTCATACCTCAGGCAGACAGACTCAAACTCACAACGTTGCGAAGAGGTTAGTCATTGCTGCCGAATGTATATGCATGCGGCGGGCAAGACATCGTATGAGCAAACCAAACCAGAGCAATTTCTATGATTCACCTTCCAATCGCACTACCGCTCGCGTGATGCATTTGTATGGAACATTACGTTTGACCTTTTTGAAGACAATTGCCGAACCAAGATAAATTTAATATCTTTAGGAAGCTTCTGTAAGAGTATGAAGCGAGTAAACATTGCATGAACCAGAAATTCAGCATAAGTTAGGGTGGATGGAAAACTCTCAAGACCCTTTGCCACCTTCAAGGGTCTCCGCCAAGGGGATGGACCTGCCTGTCTTATCTTCAATCTCCCCCTAGAGAGGGCCATCGGCGACTCTGAGGTGGAAACTTCAGGAACCATCTTCTATAAGTCAAACCAGTTAAGTCTTGGCATATGCTGATGACATAGACATAATTGGTTGACGGCTCTTCTGTGTGGCGGATGCCTATCAGAGGTTTGAGCAGGTGGTAGAAAACCTCGGTCTGCAGGTGAACAACCAAAAATCAAGATATTAATATGAATAGCCTACGTGAGAATAACGTACACCTCGCTCCTTGTAAGTCGTCCAAAACTTCACATATCTTGGGTCAAAAGTCTGCTTCGATAACTGCTCCGACTGGTCATATTACAGCCCGAAGAAACTTTTCCACTAAACGGACCTGTCGCGACGGACGAAGCTGGGGCTATATAAAACATTCGTAGTCCCAGTACTCACATACGGCTCTGATCGATCATGTCTAAATCTGACGATGTCCTCTTAACCGCGATCGAGAGGAAGATGTTCAGGAGGATTGTTGTTTGGAAGGAAAATGCAGGAGCCAGTACAATCATAAACGCTATGAACTGTACAACGACCTCAATATTGTGCAGGCCATTGGACTCGCCAGGCTCCGGTGGGCTGGTCTTGTCGAAGTCGAACAGCACCGGACGGCCTAGCCCGTAATGTCCTTTTAAGCCGTCCACATGGACAGAGCAGGAGTGGTAGGCCCAAACTGAGACGGATAGATGGCGGTGCGTCGTTCGCCAAAACTTCCGGGATACACGATTGGCTGACGACGGCGTGCGGCCATGAGCGGTTCGGGAGTTTGTTGCAGCAGCATAAGTTGCAGGTTTGCTTCAAGGCCTGCGAGCAATATAGCTCTTTTCACGTTCTTTACTATCGCTCTTTACCATTGGAATTATTTAAGTTGATTGATTCTCCTTGTCTCTACTAGTAAGTGTAGTGCTACATCCGAGCTCCCTTCTCAGTGTTATTGCTCTCGGCCCCACAACCCAAACTACCCAACAACGTATTAATACAATGTATACGGATGCTCCCGGCCACTGTTACCAGCGACTTTGTGTCGCACCGCGTCCCTCAAGCACGGCCTGGCATTCCGACAGCGGGACCGATCGTTAAGACGAATGTAAACGACCGGTGGCAGAGCCAGCAGGCCCTCCATAGCGCGATGGATGTTATTATGTATTTTGCTGTTCTTCTCTCCGCGCGATCCGATCCGGTGGTCCGGAAAGGGTCGGCTGGTGAACGCGTACGTACGCGCGACCCGCTGTCCCCGCCCGGAAACGGTGTCTTTTCGTTTGTATATTCAATCGTCATCTTCGAGCGACGACGGTGTCGCTTCCTCCGGTGCGATGGGCAGAGGTGGTGGGTACGGGGTTGGCATTTCCGTCTCGGAAGAGCACTTCCTTCCGGGTCAATTCAGTTTCGAGATTTTGTTTTCGTTCGCGCGCGTTGAGCAAAAGGGCTTCTGCGTGATAATTGTCGGTGGTGCTTTGTCCCCTGCTGCTGCACAGATGGCCTTTTAGGAATTTATACCAGCAACGGTTTTTTTTGTGTTTCTGTGTGTTTTGTATGTCTGTTACAGCACATGGTTGTGATTTTGTTACATTTACACTATTGTATACAAATTCAACAATGGCTGACTATATAGACAATGTACAATGTACATTCCATAACTATACCACATGTCATAAGATAAAAAATGTTACGGCAATACATTTTTGGCAACATTTCCTATGGGTTTATTAAGCATTTCACCTTTCGTTCACTGTTTACAATCGATCGTTGCTGAACTGTGCATTTTAGAATATATGTTTCGTATTGATCAACCTGTTGTGGTACAACCTTTGAGTGAAAGTTTCAGTTCGTATTATAGTTTTCAAATCTATTTAGAAAAGAAACACCCACTTTTTTGTCCCTTGTTATTTTTCTTCTTTATTTTCGTTGATTCAACAATCTTTAATCTGCCATTTCTAGTTTGTGCAATGACTGTTGCAAAATAGTCGATCCCGCGTACATTAAGGGCGGAAACCGACTTGGAAGACGTGCTTCTGGAATGCGCACTCAATAACAAAAAAAAAGCGACCTAACAACACAACCAACCGTGCATACACGCACACACGCTCGACGATTCATTCATGCAGCGTCAGCCAGCCGTTTCCATTCACATTTGTGCGCGGGGTTTGCGCTTCCATTCATGTCGCCGGTGACGACGCCAGTCCACGCAACCAACCACCGCTGCTCACGCACGCACCGTCTCCACAACCCAGTTCTCAGGTTCCGACCATATCGCGCCGATTTCGACCACCGCGCGAACCGGGGGCGCCGACGTGGTGATGGGAATTTCTGTGGCACCAGCAGCAGCAGCGATTCGAAGGAACTTTGAAGAGGGGTCCATCCGTGCGTCTCGCGAAAAGGGGACGGCAGGAGAGGTGCACAACGGAAGGATGTCACCTTAGACGGAAGAAGGGGTTCGTCCGTCGGTTTCCGTTCCGGCGGAGGAGGAGGTCGTCTTCGTACGCCAATTGCATGTTAGCACAGTCCATTTCAATTGAAGTTTCTTCTCGTTGTTTGCATCGGTTTTCTGTTGTTGAATTCCACCGCACACGCTTTGCATTGACTTGCATGCATTTTTTTTTTCGCCCACCGGCGGGGCTGCGTGCAAACGCAGTAGGCGCAGCAGTTCGTGGAGGAAAACGGAGGGAAGAAACAAAAGAAGACTGTCACACATACATTCACACAACAACGAAAAAAAAGCATTACGTCGTGTTTGATCAGCGAAGCGTAGTAAGTGTGGGGTTGCAAAATAGGGGTTGTGAAGAAGTTGGTGTGTGTGAGTGAGAGGGGAGGGATTGGGAGGGGACTAGAGGGTTATGAATGGACCTCGCGGAGCTTCGCGGCAGAGCGGGGCAGAGTAGCTGGAAGGCGATGCATGGGAATCTTTGTGCTCCTCCCATCTTACCCTCTATAACCAACTCTACACTACTCTCTGTCACTAGGGTGGAAGTGAACGCGAAGTGGTGTTACAACAGAGCAGGTATAGACACACACACATACACACGCACACGCTTTTGCCCGGTTCGACGCGAGCGACACATAATAAGTCATTCATAAATATTCAAAGCAGCGCCTTCCGCAAAACACCGTTCCACGGATGCCCACGGATGGCTGGCTGGAAACCAACCGGCCAACCCCACCAGAGGTTGTCGGTTTTTTGTTGCTTTCCAGCGTTGCTTTCGCTCTACGGATACACACCGGTAAATCCACCAAACGCCGCCGTCGAGCGACGTTCACAAAACTGGAAAAAAAAAACCCACGCACTTTGGAAGGCAGCAGAGCAGCAACAGCAGCAGGCGTAACGTGCTGGAAAAATCTCGACCGGTCACGGCCTACTAAAAATGTGTAACATTGGCGCTGTGTGTCCGTGTGGGGGGAGTGCTGGGTGGATTCGAAAATTTCGAACTCAATGGAACAATGCATAGTTTCTCGTTTTGGAGAATGCGACGTTTTAGAAGTATAAAATGAGTTTTTGTTTTAGTCAAACACAACGCAGCTCGTCTAGTGCTTGCAATTGTGTTTGTGGAACGATTTGGGCGGTTTTAAACACAGCAGACAAACACAAGTGCGTTCAGAGACTCTAGTCTAGTGAGCTGTGAGGTTCAAAGTTTGATGCGCAAATTGTGGAATTTAACACCTCATTGACGTGTCAAGTCTTCGTCGCGTTGATCGATTTTCGAGTTTTTGTTCAAATCGATTTTGTTTGATTAACAATTTGTAAGATGCTCTTCCCCGCAAGTCGAGATTAATAAGATTGATTGGTGGCTGGTGGCGTACAAAAACCGCCTCGCTTAGCGTGCAGGTGTTTATGCGTCGAGTAGAAGTAGTTATTCACTCAATAGGTTATGTTTTGGAAGTGTCTTTCTATACATACTGTTTTTACATGTTATGCAGTATTACTTTGTTACTTGGAAAACTGATGTACATTGAGAAGGTTATCGGAGAGCAATACCGCGTAACTTATCGCCGTATAAACATTCCGTGTAAATTCTTTATTAAGACTTCGTTGAGGTTAGGTCGTGAGCAACCTTACAGAGGTGAAGTAGTGTAGTGTAGTTACTGACTACGTTAGTGTCGCGCTAACCTTTCACTGGATCGTTCTCAACCTAATCCGCATCAGTCTTTATTCCTACACTTCTGTCAATGGTTCCTCGCAGAAGGCATGCTTTCACAATGCCCTATATGATAGCTGTTATCATACACATGCTCCCCATTACGCTTGATCCAAAACGGAATGTTTCTTTTTGTACACCTGATTTTAACTATAGTGGTATGACTATTTAGCTAACCTGTGCAACTGATCCTATGCTTCGGATTGTTTTTTTAATCACAAATCGTTCATACTTTGTACACGCAATATGCTTTATCTCGGCATGTGTTAGAAACGCATTAATGTTCGGAACGTAGTAACATGAAGGCACAACCAGATGATATGTACCTTCTTTCTGTAGTTTATCTGTGGCAGGTAGCTCTGTTTATGTGTCGTTTGAGGTTGATAAATTGAATTTTTCATCAGAACAGTGCTAAAATTAGTGCTAAACAGTGCTAAGGCTAAATGGTTCGCGGCAACCTCTGCATTGAGTGATTCTCAGACATCAAGCATTTAAACCTAGCAGGGTCCGAGAAGTCAAAAAACAAGAAACATGTATAAATTGTAGAGTTTTTTTTTATTTTTAGCTAAGTAAAAGGCTTTCCTTTTTTATTTAGATTTCCTTTCAAGATATAGAGGATCTCGAAGAAAGTCATCGGTAGCTGATCAATATCGTCAGCAAGCAACGCCGCCGATAAACCTTTTGCAAAATACCTTTACCGGAATGCTTTGAGCTTCTCTCCATAGTATTGCAACCCACACACGCACAGACCCAAACTGAGCAACCAACCTACCTGTCTGGTGAAATCTGAGTACGTATCACCGGATCACCACCGGATTCTCAGCCCACCTCGACCCGCACGAAAACGCGAACGACCCAGCGCGTGTCCGTATGCTAAACAGGCAGCGTTTCCCGGGAGCCGCGTAACCCGAAACCCGGCCGCGCACACTACAACGCCACTGCGCGCCGTGTCTCCGTGGGCATGAACGGGGGTTAGCCTGCCCACCTTTATTACCCACTGCTCCGCACTCTGTGCCTCCGGGAATGGTGTGTCGTTTGAAGTTTTCGTTTCGGACCGTACCGAACGAGGCCAGCAGAACCGTATCGGTCGAGTGGGTAAGCCAACACACCAACGGCGTCGAACGGCGGTCCAGTCCTTCGTGAAAACGATCACACACACACACACACACGCAATTTCCGGCCGCTGAGGCGCGGGCAGATATTACATGTGCACTTGGTTGCGACTGGTGGCCGTGGGTCGGGTGACAAGGCCTCTGGCCGGTGCTATGGTTCACAGTACGCCCGCTTGGTAAGCGATTTGGTCTCAATACTGTCACTGACGTGACGTGTGCTATTGATGGGATCACGACTTGTGAGATGGTTTTATTAGGCAGCACCCACGTAGGTGAGGTTATGACCATGCGACAAGTGTCACCACTGCAGTGGACTGATGGTGCTGTGGTCGTAGAGATGACAAACTGCTAACGTCTAACGTGTGTAGGTTGCTTACAGATGCCCTCAGCCACACGTACTCAATCGGCGGACATATATCATGGAGTTATGGCGTCAGTGTCGTTACAAAACTCGCAACTTAACACGACGTCCGCTACAGACGTCATCGTACTCCATGCAATCTCGCCTGAATCATGTTTCCCGCGTGCTCACACTCGGCACGGTTTCCCCCAACGCACGATAAGATTAAACGGGGTCCGGTCCAGCACTATCTCGCGACAGTGATTAGCGCTTCTAGGCGCACCCATTCCTGGTCCGGACATCCGGACTGCGTAAAACCGCCATTGCACTTCCGTTACTGTGGCGGCGCGTGTCTGCGAAGAAGGTATTTCCAACGATGCCCGTCAGTGCGCCAGCATGTGCACTATACCTATCGGTAGCGTCGGTTGACTTCGAGTGCGCCCCATTTATCGACAGGAAGAGCTCGGTAAACGTTGATAATGGCATCGGTGGCAAGAGGTGATAAATGGGTGGCAATGGTTGCGTCGATAAAAGGCGGAGGGGTGCCAATGTTTACTGGTCGACGGTCTCTTCCGGTGCGGTGTTGTATTTATAAGGACAGATCCGTGATCCAGAGGCGGCAGGATTACCAGCACTCTCTTGGTTTAGCCACAGCTTTAGCACAGTAGCTTCTCCTGGATTGATCACACCTAAGCTGATAACGAGCTTTGACGTACACGTGTTCGTGGCTCGGACGTCCACAGAGTATTCCCTAAGCCACATCTCTCCTCCAGACGACCTGACGTGCGGTAACCGATATCTCCACGACACGGGGCAAATTTGCCAAACCCATCCAGTCGGTCGGTCCACTCGCTTTCTCATTGACCCAAACCGGGGTAGGCGGCCGTATTTGACGTCACGTACGGGCACACACACACACACACACACTTGACCGGACGCAATCGGGATCCCTTATCGAAGGATTTAATCAGCTGGACTTGGGCGCTGTGTTTTGTGCCATTTCACCTGTTTAAAAGGTCCAAAATGGTGGCAGATGATGACGTTCTGTTCGGCCATTGCGTACCTGTGTGGACTTTGGGTATTATTTATAACTTCCTTATCATGCGCGTCTTTTACGGCCGGGCGGGGTTGAATCCGAATGGTGGTTTACGTTCTTCGGTTTCTGTTTACGCGAAAGGTTGGGTGAAAATGGCCGGCCAGTTTTCTAATTAATTAGGTACGGGAAGTAATAAATTGGAATGGTCGGTTCGGTGGTGCCACTGTCTCACTGTCGCATCCGCTGGTGGATGAACATTTTGGTGACTTGGTGTGTGCAAAAAGGTAAAGTTTGAAAATATTTTTCTTTTTTAAAACATTCCAAAAAAGCGTCTGGATTTAGGTAGGAGAATGCCACCTTGGTGTTAATTGGACGCTGGAATGCTTGGTAGTACTAATGGCTACTACGACCTCATCTTAATCTATCTTTCTCGTCATGTGAACATATTTGTACCGTGCTGTCTATTTTGTCAAAGTACACTGCGACGATCCGATCTCCTCCGGTTTTTTTTAAAGCTCTAAATGGGTATATTAAAATGTTAGTCGTGAAAGCAATTTTGCCTGCGAACAAGTGTCAAATCGTCAATTAATCCATCGAGTCCCACCGAGTTCGAAATGGATACGATTACCGTACACCGTATTATATTCCTCATTCGATTGATTCCGACGAGCGAGCACACTTGTTGCCGTTTATAGGTGCTGCGACGGCGACTTCCTCGATCGACGTAGGCGCGGGTTTGACATTAGCAGCAGAAGAGAGAGAAAGAGAGAGGCAAAGAAACATGAAATCTCTCTCATCCCCGCGCTGTATGGAAAGGCCTCGGGAACGGGTGTGAACTTCAAAATGGTGATGCTATTGAATGGAGTATCGTCGTGTCGTTGACAACCATCTACCGTGGCCGTGTGTGCGTGTGTACGTGTGCTTCGCTTTGCGTTTCGTGAGCAAGAGCGAGAGAGCACGTCGGAGAACGCCGTGTGGGTAGAGAAAAACATGAATGAAATTCGACACACTGAAATCCATCAGCTTCCCTTGCTCTGTCCTCCGTGTCCTTGCGCCCTTTTGGTTCATCCGGCGGATTGTCCGCCTTTTTCTCTGTCTCTCCTGCTTTCTCGCTCTCTTTCTCACTTGGTTTTTTTTTCTCTTTCTCAGTTTTTTTTTGTGCCTCTGCCTGCTACCCTGCTCTGTATACAATATGATGCGCATGCGCGCGGCGGTCACCACAGCGCGATGTGGTGTTGTGTGCGTGTGTATCGTACAACATTTCAATAGTTAGTTTCCTCGCGTTCCGTTGCTATAGTAACTTCCATCGTCTTCCCCCCCCATCCCCCTTTTAATCAACATCCAACACGAAGTCACGAAGCGCGGAGGTGAGTGAGAACGCGTCACCGTGAGCGGACGCGTGAGAAGCTGAGATTGTCTCGCGCGACGTGAGCCGCGACTCACGAAGGGAGTTTATGGCGCTATTGGTTTCGATGAATGGAAGAAGAATCAACCGGATGCGAACGCGACAATCACCTTCGATAAACGGAACGCAACCCTTGCTCTTCCCCCACCCCTTTGTCCACGTTCTCTCGATCATGCATTGCGTCACTATAGCTATCGCAATCACACTCACGCAATACCAACGTTTTTTTTCTCATTCTTTCATACAAAAATCAAAACCAACCGAATCAGTTTTATGTTTGTGTTGGTTTGTGTATGTGTGTGTGTGCTTTTTGTTGTTGTATTATAACTATCAGTTTTGATGTGCCGGTGTTGGTGAGGATTTTATTGCTACTGACACTGTGTTGGTGCGAAACAGAACGAGACACTCTCGGAATGGGGATTTTAAACCGTTCTCGTGAAACAGTTGGATTTAAATTCTCTTCTAGGTTGTTCCCAGATGATCTCTAGATATTTCTTATATTTGGAGTAGTTTTTTTTAAACATGGGCTTAATTTTACTCAAACGCATTTTTAAATTTGAGGCATTACTAAATATTGGTGACTTCTTTAGTCTTGCATAAAGCCTTTTAATATCATCATTATAATCATTATCATAGCAATGGTGGGACATAACCTCAAGAAACTTATTCCGAGCGTGACCGTGTGACCTGTTCAGTGCTTTATTGGTTCTAATGCCTACGAACTGTCCATACCTTGACAACGCCCTAAACATGGTCCTCCGAACCGGATTCTTTGGGTTTCGTTCAGGTCAAACAGTAACGATATTCGCGAAGTAGTACGTTCTGGGGAGCCTCATGTAACGCGTTAGAGCTATAGATGTACGATATAGTCATAATGATTTGTAAGGTGTATTCGAATGTTTTGTACTCGCTTTTGAACACCGTGTTGGCACTAACATAACTATTAGGCTCAAAATTCTTAGTTTACCAACCGAAAACCTATTCTCGCTTCATTAGTTCCTTCATGGATGTATGGTGATCACTGTTTTCGATGTTGCTGATGAACGCTTTAGTGGTTCGAATATGTCATAACCCTCCGCTACTTGACAAAACAAAAAGCATGGCCCTTCGAGTCGGATTCTCGCAGTAAGGTGTTATTTTTTCTAACAGAAGGCGGCAAGGTTATTCGGAAACGATCGCAACAGCACCGCATTGATACTTCATCCATCTACATCTCAACACCCAGGCCTAGTCGAACAAATAGGCAATCGATGAAAGATGCGAGGGCGTAATAAAACAAAAAAAAACAACAAACAAATGACGCCCAATATAAAGCCAACTGGCTGGTGAAAGTTTACTCGCGCACACACATGTTTCCCCGCGTTTCTCGTAACATCGGCCGCCGCGTTCGATTATGCGGCCACCCCCGCCCGCCTACGCCCCTCCTCGCTAGCGGGGTGGTGGGTGGAGGAGGTTTTCCTTCCAAGGTCGGTCATTTATCTCGTACGCTTTTCTCTGGACCGCTCTCTCTCTCTCTCTCTTTTTATCTCCCGTGTGCCGGTGGGTGTGAGATGCGTGTGTGTCTGTGTCAAAGTTTTTTTTTCGCTGCTTCTCTTTCGTCGTGTTGTACATTTCACGTAGGTTCACGTTTCTCCAACTCGTTCGAGTGTAAGCGAACGAAACGATGTAGGCGAGAAAAAAAAACACACACACAGAACGATCTAACGAAAACTAATGTGGGATTGTTTACAGAGAGGAACCGATGTTCGTTTCCTTCCCTCGGTTTCGGATCGTTTCCAGAGCAGCAGCAGCAGCAGCGGCCAGCCGGCCTCCCTCCGTCTCGTACCGGGCTGCTGGCTGGTGTGAGGAAGATTTTTGGGCGTATACGCGCTTAGGACGAGCGGTGGGGGCAGATATGATGAAACGGGCGTGTGACGCGAGGTTCTCGCGCTTCATTGGATTCATCCGGTCGATCTCGAACACGGCCGCGGGTGTGGTTGTGTTTGAATCTTAACCCCCTCTGGAGGTTAGGAGCGTGAATGTGAATGTCTGTTCCTTCGCCGACCGGGTACTGTTCCCTTCCATTTGCAAACTACTCGTCATCAATTAAGCCTTCCTGGGCGGAACGAGGCGGACAAATTGCCGTTTTTAATTTGTCCTGCGCAGGGAAAAATGGAATAGAACTAAAACCTGCCTCATGCATCGGTTTGCACACGAAGCAGTTTGTGAAGAGTAAACAAATTATCGAAACCGACCCGCCGCGCCCCATCCAGCAATGAATTGAAACCTTTGTGTTTTGTTTGTTCTTCGTCTCGCCACGGCACGAATGAAATGACAAATGGGAGAAAATCATATGGTTGTGTGCTGCTCCCATCCACTCCCTCAGCCTCCATTCAACGCGGTGGACACGCGGCGCGGCTAACAAACGGCAAACGGCCGTCGTCGTCATCGTCTTTTCTTGGCTTTTGATTTCGTTTGCGTGCTGTATGTGAATTCCCGTGCGCGGTCCACGGGCGCGAAGGCCATTCGGATTCGTTGTCAACGGAAACACACATATATACAAATGGCGTGCCCTCTCTCGCTTTCTCTCTCTCTCTCTCTCTCTCTCTCTCTCTCTCTCTCTCCGCCGTGCCGTCTAATTTCCATCCACTTCCGGTCGCGCCAGACCGGATCCCGCGCGTGTATGACCGTTTGGGAATGTGTGTCTGTGTTTGTGCTGCTACCGGAAGCAGGCGAGAGAAATAAAAAGAAGCAGAAGACGCCGGGACACGTATAGAAACGATCGCTTTGTGTCGTTCATGCGTTTGGCCGATTCGCTTGTCAGCGTTTATTTCGCTGGCTATTTTTTATGCCGCTATGGCCGCCAGCCGGCTACGATGGGTGCCGCGATTTGGAGTCATATTTCAAATACAGGGTTTTAAAGTATAAACAAGTCTTAAATGTTTTTGTTCCCAATATTTTAATTTACATTTTTGGAAGAATACTTTAAAAGTATTTTATAATATTTGTATTTATATGTAGTGCAATAATTTTCTTAATCTAATGTGCGAGCCTCATTAAGTACATTCTGTAAGGGTGAACTATTAAAAAAGCAACATTCTCAATCTAAACATTCTAACAGAAATGCTCAAAATGTTTGGTTTGGTATTAAAATTCAAGTAATCACATAAAAATACATTTTTTTTTCGAAAATGTATTTCCTAAATTTTGCGTTAGGTTTGTTTACGAAGAAGTATATACAGGCTATGAAAATTTAAAAATTCTATTACAAAATGTGACCATGTTATAAGATTTCTCCCCAACTATTTTGTACGATTTATCAACTCTAATTATCTCAATATCTTTGCTTCTTTCATCATTCACTTTTATTTTTTATTCCACTGCTTGCATTGCTAGATGTTCCAGTCCAATTTTGGACAGTTTTAAGTATCTTTTTTATTTTACCTGCTCGACATTTCTAATTTCGTACCACCCTTTTACAACCGTACAAACGGCACGGTTCATCATCATGTTTCGGGTCGGCGCTTCCTGCCCGACGCGAATCGCTTTCACTGTAATTATTTTGTCTGCAGAAGGGAATACGGATCGCACCCTGCCGGCAGCGACACCTGTTGCTTCCCAGAAGTCCTGCCGCACAGGCCGGAGGCTGGACGACGGTTGGCAAACACGACACGGAAAGCGAACACTCTCTCGTCGTTATAACGTTGAACAGCATAAATTGACAGAACCAGCATCGTCTGGAAACACACGTCAAACATGTTGTACGCTGATTTGTTTTGTTTGCTTCTGTTTTCAATTAGCTCGTCCCTTAATTCCGCGTACGACACAACAACTAAGAACTAAATCAATAAAACAACAAAAAAGGACACACACACACACACTTCCGTTTAACCATTTGCACTGTTTGTACGCTTCCCTTTTTCCATGGATTCTATTTCGATTGTACGGAATTTTCCATTTTCGTCGCTCGACCTGTAAATCGGGGAAAGGTTCCGGGAAAATAAACTTCTGTCTATGTGTGCGTGTGTGTGTGCCTTTTCTTTTGTATTTGCTTCTGCTCCTTCCAGGCGGCAAGAAGGGGATGGTGGGGGCCGCCTGTATCGCTCTGCGTGCGTACGTGTGTTGCCTCTGCCCTGATACCTGGAAATAGGATTTTTAAAATAGGTTTCCGTTCGCTCGGCTCAAATATGACGGTAAGTGATATTCGATGCGGGGCTCGCAGCGTTATTTATGCAAAAGCACTTCACACCAAAACGGCGACGACGACGGGTGCGCGCCACGTGGAGTGTTTTTCAATGACTTGTTGCTTAGCTCTCGTTGTTGATGAAAAGGGACACTCCGCCGAGGACGACTTGTAGCGAGCACAATTGATCCTTCTTCGCGGCTTCATTCGATTACATCCGAACCGATGTAACCACAATCCGGTTCTCATTTGTTTCGCACACTTGTCGGTGGCGATAGCGCACCGACACCGCACGATCCCGCTCACTGCGAGATGGTTAATTCCTTGAAATGGAAAACTCCTCCCACGCGCGAGTCAAGCGCACAAGAAACGCCCAAGAATGTGCGCGAGCCACCATCGTGCATGGCCACACTGCCGCCGCCCGAAAAGCCTCTGCCACTGTTAGCAATCGACATACGCGGCTACCTACGCCCTTTCGCAGAAATTATGTCGACGAAAGTTCTTGCTGCCGGTGAAGGTATCGAGTGAGCACACACACACATACGCTCCTTATGCTCCTTATCGTGGGATTCATACCATCCATTTATTTTCTACCACCCTCCCATTTCGTTTGAACAATAACATGAAAATACACAGAAATGAAGAGGATTTTAGACTGTTTCGGGGCTCAATAATGGTTAACCTAGCACAAAATAGGTATTTCACGAAAGGGCGTAACAGATACACGTGTTTTATTTGCATTTTAAAGCGTAATTGACGTGGAAAAGACGCAACAGGGATAACAAACTTGTTAGGTGCTAAGCGCCTAAATTTATACACCTGATGCGCAAGATATCATGGAGATCTTTTATGCTTGTATATATATAGGTTAGTCGGAGCGCTGTGGTCTTCAAAGCGGTGAAATTAGTTAAAGATGAGCAAGCGGAATTAAAAACTTACTCTCAGAAGCGATTTCAAGTAGTGTTGGGTAACAGAGATTCAGATTCATTAATCTGAATGATTCTTTGAACTAAATGAATGAATCCGAATCTTAGAAACAAAGATTCATGAATCTCTGGAGACTCATGAATCTCTAAAGACTTATGAATCTTGTGAATCTCTAGAAGATTCATGAATCTCGGAATCTTTAAAGATTCATGAATCTCATGAATCTCTGGAGATTCATGAATCTCTAGGCATTCATGAATCCTATGAATCTCTATAGATTCATGAATCTCGTGAATCTCTAAAGATTCATGGATCTATAGAGATTCATAGGATTCTTGAATCCCTAGAGATTCATGAATCTCCAGAGATTCATGAGATTCACGAGATTCATGGATCTTCTAGAGATTTGAGAATCTTTAGAGATTCATGAATCTCCAAAGATTCATGAATAAATCTGGATGAATCCTAAATGAAAGATTCATGAATCTGAATCTCGTCGAAAGATTCATAAAACACAACACTAATTTCAAGCCATTCGGACGTATTCTAAAGTGTGAGAGCTATCAAATGAGACAGTTGGCCACAAACAAAGCCGTGTGGAGGTACCGAACCAAAATTTCAACAGAAAACACAATTTGTTGAAGATCATTGCGATGAACAAGAAAATAAGTTAGTATGCAAAACCAACTAATATTTGGCGGTTGTTGAAAAACATTCTTTAAGGTTAGAAATTCGCTGATCTCGTGTGGAGATTATGTTCGCTTTAAACTCTATACTATGAACTCTTTGAGCTGTAAGTCTTCGTAAGAAAGCAGTCTGCGCGGTTTGCATTTCAAGGTTCATTCGGTGACCGTGCAATGTTGTTTATATCATACCATATATGTCAGATCCATCAACAGACAATGAAATGCATGCATTTCGACTAAATTACGCCATACGATTCTTGTAGGGTTTTTATCCCAGAAACATACTCGCGATTAATAAATGGCTCACAAAGGTAATGTGCTTTGCCGGACGACAGGATGCTGATATACTTGATATACTCTGCAAGTTTTGCAGAGTAACAAACATTCCTCGTGGACATTCTTTCCAGGATGCCTATTGTGTGATACCATCCTGGTGCTTGTTCGATCCTGTTCTAGTTCCTTGCTCTTGCTCTAAAACGAATCTGGCCCAGTAATGACGCACCGCGTTCCTTTAAGGAACGGCGAAGAAGCGTAACAGGACGTTCTTGTTAGCGTACCCTGGCACAGTACGCTCACGAGCTCATTCATAAAAGCACAGATACTCGAGTGCCGCGTGTGTGGGTGGCGAGTGAGCGAAGCACACTCACTCGTCTGTGCGTCCGCCTGTCGAATCGCTGCTAATAATATTCATGTCATATTGCCTCGCAGCTCGTTTTTCGGAGAGAAAACAAAGGAGACCGCATTTGAGAGAGCGAGAGAGAGAGAGAGAGAGAGAGAGAGAGAGAGAGAGAGAGAGAGAGAGAGAGAGAGAGAGAGAGAGAGAAAGAGAGAGAGAGAGTATGAGAGCCGAACGTTCCACACCCAAACGGGTTGCCTAGAAGCTTCTCCAGCAAAAGGACATTCGTGGCGCAGGTGTTGGGCGGCGTTTGGGACAGGTGGCTGTGCTTTCTCGATTTCTCGCGCCCGGGTGCGTGGGCTGTCGGGAAATTGGATGGAAAACTACCAAAAATCGATGAGTCGGCCCGCCGGGATGGCTGGGAGGCTGAAAATAGCGCGGCGACGGTGGTGGTTCTCGCCACCCCGACACAAATTTTCCCACCGCTTTCCTTCCCCGCCCGATGGAGGCGCCCGGTGGGAAGTAGCGTTTTCCGTACGGTTTGCGTTTTGCGTGCACCTCTTCCGCCCCCTGACCTGTTCGTTTGCGCTGGCGGGCTGGTTGACTGGCTGCTTTTTCGGCGTGGGCCGCGCGTTCTCGTCGCTACCGAATGCGTGGGCGTCCCTCCGGTTTGCTTTCGAGCTCCGGGTTGCTGGAGGGGGGTGGTGCATGGGGGATGGTGTGCCGGTGCTGGTTATTTTCCGCCACCACTTCAAATCCGTTGATCGTTGAGCTCCGAAAAAAGCGTTATCCTCCCGTGGTTGTCGGCATGGTGCGGAGGCGTATTGGCAAAAGATCGGCCCTCGCAATCAAGGCCAACGCAATCATCACCGGCCCGTGGTGGCGGCGTGTGTAGGCGTCGTGAGATTTTTCCCTCTTCCTCTCCCGTGTTTGGCGTGCTCCCTGCGTCTATGTGGTCCTGTGGCCGCAGGGCGAAGGCCGAAACGCACAGCAAAAAAAGAAAATCACAAAATAAATCGAGCTGGCATCAACAGACACACGGACGGAGCATTTGGATTACCACCGCCCGGCTCTGCTGGGCTCAAATTGCCGGCTTTGCGCTCCCGTGACAGGGCGCAGGTGACAGCTTGGCAAGCACAGAAAGGCCTGCTGCCACCCAAAAACCCACTCGCACACACACGCACGCACGCACACAATTTGGCAGGACGAACCGTCCTCCTCCGGCGACGGATAATCAGAGGGCGAAGAGTTTGGGGGGGGGGGGGACACTCTTTGACTTTTCGCGTAGGTGGACACACACTACTCTGGACAAAGCAGCCAGTGTGTGTGTGTTGCTCGGGATGGAAGCATTCTGTACTGTGGATGTCTCGAGCATGTCATGTGCCTGCTTGTGCTTGTGAACCTGTGTCACATAAAACATTTCAGATTGTTTGGGAAAGGTATGATATGTTATGATCTTCATTTTTTAAACCGTATACAGAGGCACAGGATTTTTCGAGAAAAAAAAATGAAATCTTTCAAGCGGACGCCTGGTGCCTCACTACACGTAAGTGGCTGCGTACGTGATTTGGTAGCGTAAGCCACGCCAGTAAATATGAGGTACTATAACATGTGCTATTTGTGTTTCATATCTTATCTTATAAACTCGATGTGTGACCGTACATGCTATTTATTTAATAGCTTGTTTTATGACATTCAATACTCTACTACTCTCAATATCTTGACTGTCTTTCATGATTCTACCTCAAGCGGCAGCAATATACAGGGTTTTGAGTTACAACAGATCCGCTGATTGAAAATAAATAATTGTTGATAACTATCAGACAATAAAATTACGATATAATGGAAAAACAGCAGGATCGCATGGAAGTTTTTGTTCCAAATACATCAGTATCGATTGTATCCGATTAAAATCTAGCGTACGCTCTAACTGAAAATTAATGTATGGTTCAACATCTGCTATGTGCACTAATGATACACTGATTTTGATTGTAATGTTTCACTTGGGATGCTTTGTCGAACTACGAAATGTTCAATAATTGTAACACCCTCTATTTTCGTATCATTGTGCGGTTGAGGAAACTCTGAAAGTAGTCAAAACCGACTGATTGTTGCATTCACAGTGTAGGATGATGTTGTAGGTGCAGGTAAACCAATGTGATGAAGAAAGATCAATACTTCTGTCGATATTTCGCTGATCCTATTGTTCCTTTTTGTTGTCAACATTGTCATTCCTTTACGTATGACGCGTCTATCGATAGCAAACATTTTGTACGTTGATGTCCTTTCCTTGCAGGTCTGTCTGCTGAGCATTTCCCATAATTGCCTAAAAATATAGCGATATCGAAGAATTTTCCGTCTGCACGCACCTCATCTCGTCTCAGAACGAAGCGTTTTAGCAGCGTCTGGCTGACGTCACCGACGTTGTGTGACGTAATGCCCCAAAGCTCATTCCAGCGAGCCATGACGGCGAACGGGCGGGGGAAAACAAAATAAAACCATGACGCTACGGCGTAATGTGCACGTGCTGCTCTCTCCCGCTTCACGCCTGAAGGCAGCCTTTTAACGGCGGACCATGTCTTTGTTCTTCGTTCGCGGAATTGATACTAAACGAGCGACTTGGAGAGAATGTATCAAAGTGAACCACTTAAGCTGCAGGGGAGTTCTTAATGGAGTGAATGTGTTTTTTTTTTACTCATTCTTCAACTCCACCACCTCCAGCGGCCGTCTGTCGCAGGAAAAAGGTTGCTGTGTGTGTATGCCCATCCGTTTCGTTCGCCAAATGACGTTCGCTCGGTGGGAGCGGATGTTGCGTAGGGCAAATAAAACTGATTGTCTTCGTTTCGGTTGGCTTGCGTTGCGCGCCGCACCGCTGTTTCCGGCGATCGGTTGATGGCTTCCGAAACGACCAATCGGTTAATTATGGTTAGCCCGGTGATGGTTTCGTCAGTGAAATTTGTTTCTTAAAGAGGCGTTTTTTTCTTCGCTGTGGCACAAGTCCAGTATACGTAGCATTACCCTTCCGTCGCGCTACTTGTGCATCGGTAGTCGAATTGAAGTCGCTAAAGCGTGCGTAATGTTTTATAGTTTATTACAATGCTGCGTGATCGGGCGCCGTCAAGCGCCCGTCCGTCCTGCAGTGTCGTGCTTCTTGTGCATTAAGAGAACATTGTTTTTCTGACATTTCTGGCAGCGAGCTGGTAGAACACGCGAGCTGCGCTAGCAGGCAACCATCCCAGTTCCCCATTCTGCCGGTCGTACCTTCGATATAGCAAAAGGAGTGGAACCTAACACAAACCCTGCATGTGCCGAGCATTCCGTTCCGGTCGAGGGAGACCTTGCATTTGCTACCGCTTGCACGTTGGTAAAATGTCTGCAAACGTGGATGAAAACCTTTGTGTAGAAAGGTCGGTAGTTTTTTTTTTGTGCAATTTAAATTGAATACAAGAACCCTTTGCTTTTGATGGTTTTGAAGAAAGGTTATTAATTAAGGAGCAATTCGAATTCCATGCAGAAAAAGCGCCTACACGTATGTAATCCGCACTACACTTGCGTTTATTTTACACCTGATTTGCCAATATTATCTTTTTTTCCGCTAGATAAGCACAGCCTGGAACTTTTATCGAGACGAGGCAAACAAATCGTTCATAATAGGACAATTAAACGATGCCCAATGCGAACTTTAGCGGAGAATTAAGCACCTTTTCGCCTGAAAGTATGCAATCGCCACTTGACAAATGTGCTACGAATGTTTTATTAAAGTTTATTTAACCACTTTCATACCTTTTTTCCGCTCGACAAGCTGGCTTTCGAACCTGACTAGAATGCAGTAACTATTGTGTTTGCTTAATGCTTACACTACACCAATGCCCGGATTCATTCATCGCTCTGGTGACACACTTCGCGCACAGACGCACGCGTGATGATGGTTTTTTTTTAATGAATTTAAAAAACCAGCTTTTCATTCACACGCTTTCAGCACACGTTTCGCTTCACTTTATCTTGTCATTTTTTGCTGCTACTCTTCGGTCTGACTTCTGCTGCTTCACCTACATCGTAATCTATATTCCTTCGATCCGACGGCCACCTTCACTCCCACACTCTTGGCGTGCACTTGCGTATGTGTGCGCGCTTGTGCGCCGTGAGCGCGGCACAAAATCGATCCACAATTTTCTGAATGAATCCCACGCGCCCGGCAAACGCGTTACGCGGGGTGGGGAGGGCGATCATGCGCAGTTGCGCCGGTTGGAGCAACGTCGCCAGGGCATGGCTGTATGTGTAGGGTGGTAGCAGGAGAAGGCGAAGCGAAGCAGTGCCTCAGGTCCACCACCTTTTGTGCGGGAAAGCATCGTAAAAGTCGGTCTTTTTCAATGAACCATTCGTGTCGCGTCCCGAACGTCCCGCCATGCGTTGTCTGGTGGCGTTCTTTAATACAATTAGAGGACAAGTGCCTATCGGCAAATCAAGCGACGCGTTGCTGATTGATCATAAAGAAGCGTCTCGCCCGGCGGCGTCTCCGTTGGGTGGAATCGTACAATTCGATCTTAACTAAAATGACCAGGTCAACCCGCTCGCGGTCTCTGCGCTTCTGCAAACTCCGTTCGCCGAGAGTAAGACCCTTAAGATCATCGACCACAAACCGGCACCGGCAGGCAGGCCTGCAGCACCCATGTGCCCGCGTGCTTACACGTACGAAGTGTAAAAATCCCGGCACGACGCGTGGGAGGAGCGCGACAGCGAGATATCCATTCTACGCGACCGGCGATGGCGGAGCGGACGGCGAAAAAAGAAGCAACAAAAAATAGCGTAAAGCACGAAGGAAGTGGAGCAATAAAAAGCTTATGAATGAAACTACACCCACGCACGCACACGGCACCCGCTCTCTTTCAGCATACCACAGGCACACACACACACACACACGCACACCTCGTCGACGACCGTCTGTCTCGTGTCTCGAGCCACTGTCATTTCTGCACAAACCGAAAAGACACGTTCCAGCGTCCGTCGCCCCGGCCTAGTGTGCACAATCCGGACCGGATGGGGTCTGTTTTCTGTGTGTATTTGTGTGAGTGTGTGGTTTGTGGAGCTGATAGGGCGGATGGCAAACAACCACCCTCCCACTGTCCGCGTTACGCTGCAATAAAATGAATCTGCCTACCGTGCAAGCACTCGCGGTGGAAATATTGTTCGTTGTATAATGGAGAGGATGTGGAAGGTTTGTTTTTTTGACAAGTTAGTACAAGAGTTAGTTGGGAGTCGAGATTTATCACCGTGAGATAGCAAGATGCTTGTATTGAAGCACAAATAAAGCGTCGGTTTGGTGCAGATTGCATACTTTTAGGCGCAATTTTTCTCAATCAGCCCAAAAGTATGCAATCTGCACGGCAAATGCTTATAAACGCATAAGTAACGATTACGCATAGTACGCTCTTTATAAAGGCAGTCGTACGGATTGTATCTCCATCGGTCGAAAACCACATTTCCGACCGGACGCGTCATAAGTGACCTGTTAATAATAGTGAGGTTGAATCGATTTTCGAACGCCGCAGGTGAAGTTTTATCACCGCATCCAAATGCCGCTGATGATGGCTGATGCCAATTTGCCAATTTTAAACGATTATAATTAACGTCTCGTGTGCGCCGAAGTGGTGCCGCGGCCACCTCACCTCACCACGGTCACGTTTGACTCCTCGTGCTCACGTAACGCAAATCCGCCCACATCTTTCGGTGTCGCAACTACCACCGGGGCGGGGAAAAAAGCGCTTACACCATCAATCACATCAATCAACGGGCCAACTTCGAACGGTTCATATTTTGCCCCGTTGATCTAAATTAGATCGGTGTGTTTTGTGTATTTTTTGTCCATTACGCTTTACATTGGAAACGCGCCCGCACGCCCGCTGTGGGGTAGCGGAAACCATTCATAGCCTGTGCGAAACTGGAGCAATAGTAGGATTGGCGTAGGTTGAGGAAGCTTTTGTGGTTGCAGCCACCTGACCCAAGGGTTGGGGTCGTCTTATATCAATCCATTTTTTTAAATAAACGAATAACATATTTTTATTTCGTATTATCAATGAATCTCCAAAGCCAATTTTGGAATTTCCCGAAGCGTTCCCGGTCTCTTTCGCTGATGCGACTGAACAGCCCTCGTCTCTATTAGTAAAGTTTAGTCCAGTGTTAGGAACATTCATAGCAGCAGGGACGTTCAGGTCCGTGAGGAGTTTTTCATACTATCAATATAATGTTTCGTCTCCTTCTTTCCGCACAACCTTGCTACGGTCTACGTCTGAGACTTCAGTTGTTTTTTTCTTCTATGTTTACAAACTTGATGAAATATTCGTTAGTTCCATTTTTTGAACAGTTACTGCACATGTAAACAATCAGTTAGGATCGTTAGTGTATGTAGTCCTAATCTAATGTTATGGCTATCGAGACGTGATAAAATAAGCAAAACAGATCATGCTGCACAGATAATTAATTAGTTTAGATCATTAGTTCATGTAGGTCCTAATGGTGTTATGGCTATCTAATCGTGCTACAATAAACACATTGTTAAGTCTCTTGCCTTTCTCCATGGAGGACATTTAAATTGTCCAATGTTGACAATTCGACGGAAGCTAAAGCGCGAAACATATCAGAGGGGTTCAGAATGCTTTGGGGCATTACTTTGGAAAAGCGGTAGCAATTAGATTTTTCTTGAACATCGCTCATTTCAAAAGAATGTTAAGCTTCAACCTAACCTTTGCAGAAACTTGAAGGTATGTTTGGGAATAGTTCATGGAGGGTTCGCTCTACAAACGTTCTCCGATGTCTGACCGACTTTTCAATAGCAACTCCATACAGCTCCATTCTCTAAAGCAGAGCTATGGGATGACCTTCTTAAAGCACTTCTCACCGGGAAATTCAAATACCTCCTACAATCTAACCCTTTGTTTAGGATAGTTTGCCGACCCCTGGCTTCAGTCGTCGACCATTGCGCCGGAAGCGTCCCAAACCGTATGAAACGTTCCTTATGCCCAGTCAAAGCATATTAGTGTGCTTTGTCCTTGCACTTGTTTTTGCATTTGCATTAGCCATCCCCTGATGCCGGATGTCAAACGCAGCGTTGTTTCGCTCGACATCTCTACATGCCCATTCCACTCCACTGTTCCAATTAAAAAGTCAATTAAAGAACGACAAAGCGCGCGGGAAGCTCATTGCTGCAGCTTTCCTGTCCGAACCGAGCCGGGTGGCGGCAACAAGCGCGGGTAGTAGTCGCTGTGTTATGTTATGTGTCGCTCACTCGCTCAGGTAGCTTATCTAAAATTGAAAGCTAAACATAGCCGCCTTCCACAGGACACAGCACACAGCGCGTGGGCGTCCGAACAGCAAGCCGCATCCTTTCGAGGCGCGGGCTCTCGATTCGGTATTTGCTAAAATTAGAAACCAACCCAACCCGCCTGGCACGAATCTATCCATCCATGCCGCGCTCCCCGAAACACGGCGTCGGTTGCATCCGAGGGACAGCAGCCGTAGCCGTGCTTTTTCCTTCCCTCGAATGCAACTGCCGCCCGCCGGCGCTCCCTTGTCCCTTGTCCGGGCGTCCCCGCGTGTGGGCGTCCGCGTTTACATTCCCAAACATCACGTACCGAAATTGGAAAGAAATCCTTCCTAAAATTACACCACACCAACGCGAAGCGCCACGTCCGTGGGGGGACCGCGTGGGAACGGAAAATTGAATGATTCCCGGCCACTTGCCACAGCCGGGGCCGGGCGTGCAATCCCTTCCTTTTGCCGGCAGGGGCTCCTAAAAATAAGTTTACTCAATGAAACCCCGGCCCGACTTCCCGGTCCTCTTCTGCTACTCCCTCCGGCACCGGTTTGCGCTCGCCGGGCCGAGATTGGATGTAATACTTCCAACAACAAAAGGGACGGAACGAGCGGGAAAGGACGAGCGCTCTCGTTCTCTCGTCCGCTTATGTACTAGGGACGCCCACGCGCGCATACAGAACGTCGGATTCGTCTGCTCTGGAATGTGTTCTGGACGAGTGGTGGGTCGATATCTGTATCCCGTCATGGGAAAACCATGTACACTGCTGGGTCAGATTCAGGATGTTGCTACTACCACCACCAATACTACCACTATTACTACTACTACTACTACTACAGAGAGCATTGTCCTGTGCGAAGGAACCAAACTGGGATGTATCCCCGGGAACGCTGAGCAGAGCACGAAGTTCTTGGTCCTGTCTCGCTCGCACACGACCGCTCGCTGTCACGTCACGAGCGATGATTCATTCCTCGGCGTCAGAAATATCGATCGCTTGCTGCTAGAACGATAGCGTCAGAAGAGGCCCCAAGTCGCTAAGAATCTCACAGTATCCACTTCTCCAAAACTTCAGGTTCACCACGTGTAATTGAAAACTCTGAGTGTGCGTGGGTGTGCGTGAAGACGCATATACTTTCCAACATCCTCACGCCACACACCGACACCCAGGAACCTCCAAGAGATGTTGAAGAATCGCCCACGCTTTTAGTCGCTCGTTTGGGACGCTCGCCAGCGTGTTAGCCAACTTCCATTCTCTGTTTTGATTGTGGTGGAGCATATAGAGATGTTCTGGCAATTTGTGTGGGCACATGTGTGTGTGTGTGTCACCCAATCGTTATTGTTCTGGAGCTGCTGGGGTTGCCGCAGGGAGTAGCGCCGGTGGGTAAACTTTTCCATTCCAACTCCTCCCCCACTACCAACGGTGACGAGGACGACGGGGACGGGCAAGGACGTTCGGTGCCGGCACCGAGAGGGAGATGAATGGACGACGCGTAGCCATGAATGAAATGCACAAGCCTTAGCGCAGGGAAGCGCAAGGGCCTTTTTTGGAAGGGCATGGCGGGAATCGAACCGTACGTAAGTACGTACGCAGCCAGTCTGTGTGTGCGTTCGTACACATACCCGGGAATTGAGTTGTAACGCGCACATTTTCGCTGAAATAGCTTACCGGGGAGGGTGCAAGGGTGGTTGTCGGAAGTGGAGGTGCTTCTTGACAACGGCACCGGGTGAAGATACACGCTTCAACAATTTCATTCAAAAACCCCGCAAAACCCGACCAACTCGGGTGAACTTATTAGAATAGCAAACAAAAATAAAACATGCTAACGAATATTCCATTTTCTCTCTCTCTCTCTCTCTTTCACCCTTATCTTCTTGGCGTAGGCGGTTATGCAAACTTTCGACAGTCATTTCCGGAGTGGTGCGAGGATGAAGTCATCAACGCCAACCTGCAGACGGGCTGCGCCGCGACGGAGCAACTGATGGGACTAAGGTAAATAATATAAGCGAGCAGCTCAATTTGTTTGTTCGATAGATTACACGGCGCCGCCCGGTAGTAGCGCCGGGCGAGTTGAAGTGTGCGACCGACTGGTTTGCTTGCTGCGTTCTTCTGTTCTTCTGCCGGTCCTTTATTGCTTACGATCGGATTTTTTGGGCAATGTTTGTGAGACTGCTGCTTTTCATTTATGCGATTGATGGTACGAATGTTCACTATTTGCACTATTGTTGCTGCATTATATCGTATATGTTTACCTATACTTTTAAATAACTATCCATTGTTTACTTGTTTTTCTTTTTTTCACTTTTTTATTTAACTTTTTTTAAGTGAAGGGAAAACTTTTGCTTTAATGTTTAAACTCATACCGAAGTTTATTGTCATTTTTATCAAGTTTTATCGTTTGTACTCATTATGATACGATTTGCACTTTGAGTATTGGTGTTTAGACATGTTTTCCTGCCAATGCGCGAAGGCTGCACCTGTTTACTTAAACAATTGCTGATTATATTAAGCAAATCTTGGATTGTTTCAATAGTTTTGAAATTTAGTTTAATTCATGCATTTAGATATTTTGATAAATTCTTTTGACAAAACTTATTTATAACATAAAAAATCGGTTCGGTTCTTCTACCGAAAACCACCAGTAAGAAACTTATATTATTGGCATACTTTTATAGGAAGTATATAATTCGTAATATAATTACAAACACTGGTACGCATAGTCTGTATCGTAAATCTATTTTACAGTCTACTGAAGATAATTGTTAAAAATATATCCAATACACTTTCTCATAAAATCGCATAAAAGTACATAAAGGTTTTTAAAATTTATTTTCAAGTCAGTGACGGCCTTGCCATGAGCAAATTGCTATAAATTTTGCCATTTGCCTTGATCTTTTAATGGGTGAACATAATGAACGTAACTATGAAAGTATTTCAAGGTTTTTCACACGTTTCTAGCGTACATTATTCATATTTCAAACAATTCAGATCTAAACCTTGTTAGATCCAAGATGAACGTGCCATAAAAAAGTATTATTTAAATTAGCCTTTTTTAAGTTCCTCCGAAAAGTCTGCAAATTCGTTTTATTTTTAAATATAAATTTGGTAACTAGTTCAATAGAATCAGAAACAATCTAATGAAGCTCAGAAAAACAAATCATCTGAAGGAATTTGTGTAACCGAACACAGTACGCAGCCACTGTTGTGTTCGACCACTCACCGTCAACCGAAACAAAAATATCAGGAAAGGCGGCTGCCTACTTGGATCGCCTACTGTTCCGAAAAACTTTCGGGATGGGTATCGCACTAATGGGGGTTTTTTTTTTGCTGTTGTTTATTATTACGTTGTGTCCATGCTTCTCGATTCTCCTCCTACAACGGGATTAAGTTGTTGTGTCGTGGAGGCCACGCGCTACGCAAATGCAAAAGAAAGTGCGGGCCGTTTTCCGTAGGTTGGTGGATATATTTATTGTATACATCCCGAGCCAACCACGACGCAGCGCTCGCCGTCCTTCGTCCTTTCCACGAACGCGTGCTGTGCCCTCTGTCCCACTGGCTCCCACTGTTGCCGCCGCCATCTTTGTGGTGCGGTGGAGCGTGCGTGGGCAGCACGAGCAGCAGCAGCAGCAGCAGCAGAGAGAGAGAGAGAGAGAGAGAGAGAGAGCCTTGTGTGAGTAACAGCGGGCGGCCTACGAGTTCCTCGTCCCGGTTTCGGTACAGCACGTCCGCGCAGTAACGGAGTCGAGGCTCTCTTGCTCCCGTTTGCAGTGGAGTCCTCTCGCTTTCGCTCTTGAAAACTTGAGCTTCATTCACGAATTGTTACTACGACTCTGCTCCTTCTGCTGCTGCCTATCTGTCTGTCAGTGATTCCGTCAGCCAACGTGCGACGGATCCAGTCAGTCAGAGTACGCTCGACGTGCCGCTACACCGGAAGGATGTTAGAACGGTCAAGTGACGTCGTCGTGGTTTGAGCGCGAACGTGAGCTTGTGGCGTTTCGGTGCAGAACTACTACAATGACTTAGTGTGCCAGTGCAAATTGCAACCCCTATTGTTTGCTTCGGCAATCGTTTTACATATCAGAGGAGTGCTCTGCTAGAAATTTAGTGTGACAGTGGGTGAGAACTACCAAGCAGCAGGAGGCCCACGGTAGCCGATTGAGTTCGAAATGAAAATGTATCTAGCAAGAAGAAGGAGGTGAGCAAAATTCGGTGCTATCCATCCCCTTCCACACAATGTCCCCTCCGCCTCCGTAACCACTGTGTGCATATCGTCATCATCGTTTGTAATACCCACCCGGTGATGGTTCCGGTGCCGTTTCGTACACTGTCACATATCCGGCCCCGGTGGCTGTGTGTGATGTCCAGCTAACGGCTTTCGCGGTGACGGGCAAAGCGAAGCGAGTGCAATCAAGCGACGGCGAGAGGGAAAACAGCTTCCACGAAGGGACCAAAAAAAAGCACATGAATCTTACTCCCACGACGGCGTTAACGCTTGCTCACGATGGAGAATCAGCACCGGCAGTATCGGCAGCAGCAGCAGCACCAGCACCAGCGGCAGCTCCAATAACAGTGGGAGCGGCAACACACTCGGCGACAATCACGGCCGCATTGTCACTCACACGCTCAGGCAGTTGGTATAGCTTTCGCACCAGCCGAAGGTAAATCCCTGCGTGCGCGCGCGATTGGAGAGTGTTTTTGTGACCGGAGGATCGGTTCGGGATCAAGCCCTGGCTCTGCAGTGTGGGTGTATTAGTTTGTACTAAAAAGCTGGTTGTGATAAGTGTTACTGGCGTTATGTCGACTACAAGTGCGGTGGCTGCGTACTGCGCACATTCGAATATCGAAAATATGTGGCTGCGTACTGTGCAGAATTGAGTTTAGTTCCTGTACACACTGGAGTTGGAGTTTTCCATTTAGTGACGAGTTACAAACTATTTTTTTCTGAAAGCTTACCAGCCCGCCTCGCCAGTGCATGTTGAGTGTATTTCCGATAAAAAATGATTTGGCATATGAATTGAATATTTTAGGTCGTGGTTTATATCCCAATTGCACATGTCTATGCGATGGACTACTAAAACTTGCGAGTATAATTTAGAAAAGGACATACATACAAACGTAGACCTGCAATAAAGAGTTTAGCTACCAAAAAGGAGAAGAACTGATTGGCGACTGTTGAATAGCTCAATCCTAGCATCTAGCTTGGAGCATTTAGAAACGTTGGAAACAGTAGATCCCATCCGTCAATCTATATATTAGGATATAAAGGCATCCTAGTGTTTACCATGTATTTAACGTTGACTATAGACACAAAATAGGTCTACGGAAAACAGCTTCTTCCAAGATATTCGACTTCACGGTCAGCATTGCGCTAGACAGCATTAGGCAACATTTTGTTTAGTGACCCACCTTTGGAAGAGATTGCTCTGAAGTTAGTCATTCGGCAGAAATTGTAAATTGTGATAGTTCTAATAACAATGATAGTCGTAGCAAAACACAAAGATTTAATCTTGGATGATTGGGTCGCAACCGAAGACTGTAACTGTGTATGTAAACTAAATGAGATGCGCTAACTTTTCTGTAAAGTCCGCTACGGAGAACTCGAGCCAAAGTTCAGTATTGGGAAGATTCTGAGAAAGATTCACTATACTATATTACTAGGATATTGAAAATATCTTTGATATTTGGATAGAGTGTACAACAGCCTCGTATAACGCTGATTTGCTTATGTCCCTAGTAAAAGCATTTCTTCACTTCTTCAAATGAGATTATTTTTCGGAAGTTTTTGTTGTCGAAATGCTGAAATGTAAAAAAAAACTAGTGTACATTGAAAAGGTGATTTGCGAGATAGGCTCCAGCTCTAAACGAGGTGGGCTCAAGGACACCCAAATCCATTTCTTCCCAAACATTTATGTTTCTAATTCGGATCACACGCTCATTTTGTGTTTTAATCTGTGGATTACGATATAAATCGAACATTACATTATCAACAAACACAAGAATCGATATCGTAACGCTAGAAGAAAGTGACAACATCATGCCTGTTCCTTTTTACATTTATAATCAAATGATCCACATTCCGAACGTAGTTAACAATTTCGACGTCTATTCTTTCTCCCGCTCCAACCAAACAGATCCCTGCGCATTTCGATCCCGTTCTCGGACTCGGCGTGCAGCAGCAGCACCGAGTCGTCCGACTGCGAGAGCACCACCAACTACCTGTCCGAGTCGGCCGTCAGCGTCGAGCCGGTCGAGATACTGCCCGGGCTCTTCCTCGGTAACGCATCGCACAGCGAGGACCTGAAGTCGCTGAAAAAGTACAACATTAAAGTAAGTGCGCAAAAAGCCACACCGCTCGCACACGTTTTTTCAACACCCCTTTTCTCCTCTCTTCCACCCGGCATCGAACCAACAGTACATTCTGAACGTGACGCCCGATTTGCCGAATGTGTTCGAACGGGACGGCCAGATACGCTATCTGCAGATACCGATCACGGATCACTGGTCGCAGGCGGGCGATCTAGCGAACCACTTCCCGGATGCGATCAAGTTTATTGGTGAGTAGTGGTGGGGTTAGAGGAGAAGGGCACACTGTCCTGATTATTGTTATGTTATCGGCCAGCAGTTAAGTTATTTTTCAATTCATTATAAAACGCCTAGTTGCTTAATCCGCTAGAACGTAGGCAATCCGCAAAGCAAACCTCTAGTTATTGGTATCAGTAATTAATCCGTCATATTGCTCCTGTAAAGGTTGGTCAAATTCATACTTGATGGCAAACCGACAATAATAACACATAAGTAACGTTATTCCCGATGCAAATTGCATATTTTTGAGAAAAGCAATCTGTTTCTCCCCCAAATCAAAACTGTATGCATTACAAATCGACTGACGATTCGCTTCAGCTAAACATTTCCGTTGTACGTATGATAAACAAAACATATTGTCATACACCTTGTATACTTTCAGGCTGATTTAGCAAATTTGTGCCAACATTTGATTACTAGCGTTTTTTGCGATTCATTTTGCCATGTGTCAAACGTCGTAGAATAATTTTCATCTTATTCTCCGCAAAATAAACAACCCAGCCGGATAGCTTTACTATGAAAGGACAAATAAAAAAGTACTGCAAATTTCATACTGTTGAACTGATTTTGTAAATAACGCCTAAAAGTATGCAATGCGCACTTCGTTAACGCCGTATTTGTCTTGTTGCTGATAATATCCTGCTTTTAAGTAGAAGAAACCTCGCAGTGCGATAAAGTTAACAAACTGACAAAAAAGCGTCAATATTGCATTGTCATATCGGTGGTGTAATGCAGGCTGCATACCTTTTGGCGCAACGTAGTCATGCTTTGTCCACACTTGGTAGATGTTCCGTTCAAAACAACCTCGTGAGCCTTTTGTGCTATCAACTGGCGATTCTTCCCAATCGGTATGCTTTACGGATTGCAAACTTTAAGGATGATTTGACAAATTTGCGCCCAAAATTATGCAATCTGATCAATAAAACGCTTTAATAACCCATCTCGATGCTGTATTTGAGAATGTAATGAACACTTTTCGCTTTGATGAGCATACCAGCTTGATATTCGAGTGTTTTTGTACGATCCATTAAATTTTGTGTTCCTTATCGTTGTAGATGAAGCCCGCACGAACGGGTGCGGCGTGCTGGTCCACTGTCTGGCCGGCGTATCGCGCTCGGTGACGGTCACGCTCGCCTACCTGATGTTCGCCCGGACGCTCTCGCTGAACGACGCCTTCCTGCTGGTGCGCGCCCGCAAGCCGGACGTGTCGCCCAACTTCCACTTCATGCAGCAACTGCACAGCTTCGAGCAGCAGCTCAACATCGACCCGTCGCAGTCGGCCTCCGCCAAGCAGGCCCTCTACTCCGCCTCCTCCTCCTCCTGCTCCTCCGTTTCGTCGGCTGCGGTCTCCGGTGGTGGTGGTGGTGGTGGTACCGGGGCCGCCACCTCCACCGCCTCGTCCGCCTCGACAGAAGGGCACTCCGTGTCGACCACCCCGTTCAGTGCCAGCTCGGTCGGCTCGTCCGGGTCGGGATCGGCCGGCATCGAACCGTCGCCCCATCGCCATCATCACCCACCGCACCACCAGCAGCATCACCAACAGCACCACCCCCACCACCATCACCACCACCACCAACAGCAGCTGCCGCCGAAGCACGCCCTGCACCAGGTACATTCCCGGCACGCGGTCAAGTACAACTGCGCGTGCGTGGAGGTGGAGTGCAAGTGTACGCAGGCCGCGATCGACCTGCTCGGCCCGTTCACCACCGGCATCTCGCCCGACTCCGGCATCGAGTTCGACCGGTGGACGCCGAGCAGCAACACGCCGAAATGAGATCAGGCCGGCGAGGAGGGCGGCCGGTTCCAGCTCCCGGACTGCCGCTTCCTCCCCGGCGAACACGAACGTGCGACGACCACACCCGGTGCGACCGAGCCCGGCCCGACCACGTCCTCCTCCGATCCGGCTGGTTAATTCGGTGGGAGGAAGCGGCGGAGCCCAGGATGTTTTGTTGTGTGCGAGTGTGTGCGTCTGTCCCGGCTTCCACTTATAGGCCTGACATATAGACCCTACGGAGTGGAACCGAGCGCAGATAACCATTCGTTGGGAAACACGGTGTGTCGGTCCACGCCCTCTATGTGTCTGCCTGTCAGCATCGCTGGCTCTAGAGGAACCACCATTTTACTAGACACCACATTTGACCGCTGCTGTGCAAGCATCTTGCGAAGAGAGGGTTGGCGAGGGACGAGAAGGGGAGAGAGAGAGAGAGACAAGAGTAGGACATAAAAGAAGGCATTTCGCATGTTGCGTTGTTGGGAAAAGAGAACCCATCCTCTCTCTCTCTCCGCATTTTAGTGTAGTAAACAAAAACGAGACAAGCTCTATACATATATACATATATTACAGAATAATATACATCAAATGGTATAATATAGATACATATATATATTTATGTTAACACGTTCGTTACATTAATTAACAAAACAAATGGAATGAATTATTTCGTGTACTCTATTACTGCGCATAGAAAGCCGGACGAGCGTTTAGTGTGTCTGCGTGTATGTGTTTTGTGTAACGTAACGTGTATGTATGACCTTCCCTCGTCGCGCGTGCATCTGGTAGGGTGATGCGTGCCCGCAGGGTAACGCCCTGCCGCCTCCTCTCTCAGGAAGCTCCACACAGACCCAAACCCGGTCATACTTTTCCCGTTTCGGAAGACGTGGCATCCACCCCGTCTCTGATTGGGGGTGATTGGATCGATTTTTGCCGAATTTAGTAACTGTCGTGCTCACTCCAACACACACACACACACACATACGCATGGATTGTGGAGAGGTAAAGGTTAGGTAAGAATGGTGTTTTGGAACGTGAATGAATTTGTTAGAGGTTAGGGAACAGCAACCCGTTTGGAAGTGGAAACGTTTGCCCGTAACAAAAAGCCTAAGACGAAGGCAGCACTATCGATGTTTGATGAGGACCTCCGCTAGGTTGTACTGGGCGTTGTTTTGAGATTCGCACAAATTCCTTCGCTGGTTACAAGTGAGGTTAGATTTAGACGGAACGTGTTGAACTCATAGCACTCCGTGTTTTAAACGCCACGCGTGAACTCATGCTCTCCCCTTTATGTAGGTAGGTGGTAGACCCTTACTCCCCGGAGAGTTAGCTGCAGTCAGTATTGATTGGTGAATGAATCAGCCAAGTGCTCAACGTATGGATTGATTGTATCGCACTTGACAGATGGCTTAATATAAGTAAATAGGAACTGGCATAACTTCACAAAAGAGTTATTTTTCTCCCTCTGTTAAATGTTAATTTAAATCATTAAACGTTATTTCGTTCGTTCCATTTCAAGCTGAAACTGTAGCTGAACTCCAGGCGTTACGTTTGCCAAGCGCAATGGTTTGTGTCCTGGGTGTGCGCGCTTTTGGTGGTTTGCGTCCGTGCTAGAAATTGGCTTTCGACAAGGCAACTGACAAGTTGGCTTTTCTTTTACGTACTTTCGTGAACGTTAATTAGTTTGAATATAATTAAATAGAAGCACTCATTCACCGACCAAAAGGATGATCTTGTTTATCTTGAGTTGCTGTTAGGATGGGTTCAAACAGCGAGGTAACGAGGTAACGCTGTCTGTTATAGCGAGAGTTGCCTTCAAGGTTAAAGAAAATATACAAGCGTAACTTAGCAGAAATCGACTGTCAATCCTCTCCATTTCAACCAAATCAGTTTTGCTTGAGTTTTATTTAATGTAATTAGTATTAAATAAGCACAAACACAGTCATACGAACGCCGGACGTAAAGAACGTAACGCCGAGAGCTCAGGTGTAGTTCAGCTCATCGCATACTTCTCAACCATAGATGTATAAACGATTCCAAGAGCCGCACTTTGTGAGGTAAAGCCAAACTTCGTGCATTTGAGTCAACCCATTCACAGTCAATACTGACTCAAACGATGCACAAAGCCTTTCCGCGGGCGCAAAGCGTTTAAGAGAAGGGCATCTTACTTCCGTTGCCATTCCTCCTTCGTCACCACTTATGCCTTCATCCAACTCATCCAATCTCGCGACGGACTAATCGTCTGTAGCCAAAGAGCCCACAAATACGGAACCGGAAGCAGCTCCTATGTATGCGTGTGTGTGTGTCTATGTGTCACCCGTCATTTTCACAGAGAGGGATAGTTTGTGAGACAATTTGCGTGTGACAAAAAAAAACACACACACTTTTTTGCATAGAACGCACACATCAAGCGACTAACTAGAAGAAAAAACGAATTTCCAATCGAATTGTTCATTGTGTCCGTGTGTTTGTGAACGTTTTTTCAGCCGCGCGGAAGAGGTGAGAGAATTTATAAGTGAAAGACAATGACTGGGTAATAGGGTGGAGGTGGTAAATGAGAATGGAGAAGCAAAACGAAGAAAAAAACACAATAAAAATGGAACTGACAAAAAGGGAACCCGAAAATGGTTGAGGACACAGGAGGAGCAAAATGAGGGTGGGCAAGCATGAATATGAAAAGGAGCCAAATTTGCGAGTTGTTTTTGCAAAAAAAAAACAAGAATATATAAGTACATTCGGAGAACAAAATATTTAGCAACAAAAAATCACACACAGCCACGTTCATACAGAGACCACGAGCAGTATGTTTCATAGAGGGAGAAAGAGAGTGAGAAATGGAGAGAAGATAAACAGTTTTATCAAGCACAAAGCAAAACAAACCCCGTTCGAAGCCCATTCTTATCACGTTTTCTCAAACAACAGAGTCCCTTTTCCCTCGGCGGGGGCAAAACATGTGAAACTCAAAATAAAATTTAAAAAAAAAACATAAAACAACGACTGTGAAGAATATTGTGAAACCTTACCGGCCATTGGCCCGTTTGTCGTCCTTCCGTGGGGGGATGTGTTTTCCGGCGCATGGCAGCCTCTTGAAGCGGAATGGAGAGCAGTAAATGAAAACTAAAAGCGTACAATTTAGAAGATGAATTTGCATCATAAAAAAAAACAAACAAAAAACAAGAATGACCGCAAAAACGAAGAACAAAAACATGACGAAACTGAAATTAGAATTAACAAATGTGCAAATGGGCTAGAAAGAAGAACACAAGCGAAACGTAACTGATTGATATTTCTGTCCGCCATCGTTTTGGAAAGGGAAGCAAAAGGAGAAGAAAAAAGGGGGAAGGTATGAAGTAGAGACGAAAAATAAACGTTGAGCCCAGCACTACGCCGCCGGAAGCGCGCGTTAGAGTAGCAAAGCGAAGCAACACAGGTGAACAGATGCGACAACAAACAAAGCCAAACAGAAGAAAGTAATAATAATACTATTAATAATAAAAATAATAACACAACTCTTACAAATGGGTGTTTCGTTTTTTTTTCTGGAGAAATCGGGTAAGCTAACTTAATGTTTGTTTTGCTCACAACATTTAATTTAAGCAGTGACTAACAATAACGATTCGATTACATGGAGGTGGTCATTTCAGCCCAGCAGATAAGCAATTATCGACGATTGACTGTTGCTAGGTTGGAATGAAATTTGAGTAAAATGTGCCGAAACCACTCTCGATTTGATTTATTTTAATTTAATTCTTCATTCGGAATTATCCGAAAATACGGGTACGACCGTAGAAGCGATGGAGATTGATAAGCATTTTTTTGTTTTTTTTTTTTTTATACTGTGCAGGTTCCTTCGAAGCGAGTACCAATATCAAATCCAGAATAGTTAGTATAGAATGTATTTAAACAACATATATTTTTTGGTTAATATTAAAACATTTACATATTGTACGACTTGGATTAGTATTTTTATTAAACTGCTTGAAACGCTTCTATCCTGCATTCCACAACATCCACAATATCTTGATGCAACTCTGGCTGTCTTTGAAGATCTCTGCGCAGGCTCTGTGAAGTCTCTCGACAACTTTTGGCCAGTGGAATGCCCTTCCTGAATTCAATTTCCTATCCTTGACAGTTCCGGTCCAATCCGCTTCAGTATACCCTGTGAAGGCGTTCGTTGCTAGCGCCTAGTGTCAACTTCAATCCAATTGTCCCTCTTGAAGTGACGTGCTTTTGCTTCTTTCCAATCTGCATCAGGTGCTTTGCTCATTTGCCTCCCATGAGGCGATATGCTTGAAGCAATGTCAGGCTGAGCAAACGACGAAAAATACAGCAAACTACCAATAAGGCGCTCAAACTTTCCATTGTTCGGCAGACTCTTCACCACTGATTCTGTTGTGTTGAAGAAATGTTGCGTTGCAGATGAAAGTAAGAAAAGCGTTGCATGTTTCTTCTGTGAGCAACCTGGCCGGAAAAAGAAATGGAAATATTAAAATTAGCTGAAGCAGAAAAGGGAACTTACGTTGGCAGTTCGGCTAGAAGCGAATACGGGGAGAGCAGATGAAAAAGTCGAAACATCAAGCAAAAGCAAAGCCTGCTGCGCTAGTGTTTGTAACTAATGAATGCGCAGTCGAAGCTTGCTGGGCCAACAACCTGGTAGCAGAAAAAGACAGAGCAAACCAATTCGGGAAACCAACATGCATACTAGATTGCTTTCGCATTCGCGATGCCGACTGTGGGCCGTTCTGCTTACCTGTACGATCGTTTCCACCACACCTTAATTTTTCGGACGTTCTTTACCACCAGCACAACAACACACATGGAGAAACTCGACGGAAAATGTTAAATTGTTCAAATTATAGAGCTTTATCATTTTCTGGTTTTTAAGATGTTTTGTTTTCATCAAGTTTTCCCTCCTTGCAAGAGGTTTATATAATGTGGATGACTTAATTGCTACTTCTTCCTACTCCGCCTCCTCCTCCTTCTTACACCTCAACTCACAACAAATGCACACACTCACACGCACGTTTGTTAGTTTGCCGCAACTCCGGCAGAACTTCGAGAGCTTCGTTCCGTTTTCGAATGCTTGAATATATGTGTATAGTATATACGTGTAAATGGTGTCACAATTGTTTTGTTTGCTTTGTTGCTTGTTTCATTTTCCATAATGACGTTCCTGTCTCTCCCCCCCCTCTCCCCCCCATGCCCTTGCCTTAAATAATTTGCGAGTAGAATTCGGTTCTTATTTGCTTACTTCTGGCTTGCCCTCCCTGCTGCTGTACACAAGTAATGAAATTTGTATCATACTATAATATACTACTATCAAATTCATGATTTCCACGCTATGGTTGTTTGTTTGTTAATAAGTTATACAATCTGAGCTTCCATTTTGCACACTAAAAATACACGCACCAGGATTTATTCGACTGGGATTTATTACTGCACTTTTTCCGTCCGCCTTACACAACTTAAGTAGTAGTAGTAGTAATAGTAGTAGTGTCTGAATGTCCTTAAAAGGCTAGGAAAGGATTAGTAAATTCTCCTGCTGCTGCTTAATTCTTTGTATGTACACAGTTCCACTTTTCACTTCAACTTCCGCCACATGATAAGTGTGTGTGCGCTAAAGCTACAGTTTTTACAGCACTCTATATCAAAATACAATTTACAAAACCTTTTTTAACACGGTTCTTTAAAAACGAAAATGTTCATTGAAAACTCTTATATTACATAATTACACTCCTGCTGCTGCTAGCACAGCATACGTAAGACCTTCGTCACATCGATAACCCAACGCCCACGTTGGAGGAAAGGAGCGTTTATCGGAGAGCGCGATTATAGTGAAATCGATTATAGCAATCTTTTAGATTCGTGTAAACGTAATGCAAAACTGCCGGTTGTGCAGTTGAAGATGTTCAAAAAGATAGAAGATAAACTTAAAGGAAAAAAGAACAGAAAATATACAAGAACGACAGACGGATGTTCAACAAAAAGGAGTGAGGCACAAAGTATAAAAAAGAAAGGAAAACACAATGTATGTGTTTTGTAACAGCATTAGAAATGTGAATTCTTGTTAACGTTTTCCCCTTTTCCATATAAGTCGGTTTTTGTTTTAGTTTCATTTTGGTTAGCCATGTGTGTGCGTGATGTTAAGCTACAGGAGCTTAACTGGAACATGAAACTTGCCACCGAAACATAGAAAATTAGGGAAATGAAAAGGAAAAAGTAGAAGAAAACCCATAAGCTGGTGTAGTAATATGAAGCGTCACGTGTGGAGAATAAAGAAAACACAGAGCATATTCAGTATTCGATTTAACGCCACAAAAATTTCAATTAAACACCAACATTGCAAATGAAGAATAGAACAAAAAGGCAAGAAAAGGATAATTAAAGTAAAAAATAGAATATTTCTATACTAAACAAGGCAAAAGATCTGCTGTACATCGTCGTCGCCGGCTGGTTTTCTTTTTTTATCTTCGCCAGGGCAAGTCTTGACACTGAAGGGAAATAAGTTTAAAGCAACTTCATCTTGAATTTGCCTGTTTCATTCCGATTCCTTATTTGTTTCTGGTTTGCTAATCTCAAATTAAAGTCACATAGAAAACAAACGAATGTCAAAGCTGCAATTTGATAGAAAACATACAAAAGCAATTATACCATAAATAAAAAGAAAAATATATGAAAAGAACGGAAGGAAAGAGAGCTGATGTAAAAAGAAAAACAACAGATAGTTTCGATACCAGATAGGTGTTAGGTGGCGTTTCTTATTGGCTAACGAACGCGTTTAATGCAAGAGTGGGGCACGAGAATTATGATTTCAAAACACAATGTGCATGCGAATAAAGGAAGAATCTCGCTAATCCTAACAAACAACAGAGAGGTGTAAAGATGTTCGTTTGTTCTTCTACCAATTTCGAGAGCTTTATGATGCTTATGATCCTCTCCATCCTCTCCCTCTCCCTCTTCCTCCTCCGTGGTGTTTGGGTATCTCTTCCTCCTCCTCCTCCTCCTCTTACGCTATTTTTTAGTATCCGTTCTTCATCTAGAATTATTTTAAAAATAAACTGATAACCAAAATCGTGGCGTGGCACCATTTGCACTTGTGTTTTGTTAGCCTATATACACACATACACACGCACACCTTGTGGTAGATGTTTTGTTTCTGCTGTTTACAAATTGCATTACCACAAAATTATAAAAATATCTCTATGTGTGTATTAGTTCGATTTCAATTTTTCCTCTACACACTTCACTATCTCGCTCTCATTGTTTGTACTTTGTACTTAGGTGTAGCCTATGTATGCGCGATCCCGGGGGACCGCAATTGCGCGTGTGTGCGTATGTCTTGCGCTCGCTGCTCCCCCGGTGTTGGTCAGAGAAGCCTGTGTCCAAATGGTTCCACCGCATCTGAGGGTTTCGCGTTCGTTTGAGTTCTCGTTTGATTATTAATGGTTTACATTCTACTAATTTCACTCACTTTCTCCCTCCCTATGACTTCCGCAACATCGTCCTTCTTTTGATATTCGAAGTGTGCTGTGTGCTCTAGACATTTTGATTACCTTTGTACCGCTCGTGGTGGTCGTGGTGTTCGTTCGCGTACGTACGAGAAAGGATGCGCGCGCACGCAAAGATGCAAGGAAAAATAGCATCTATCGCGGGCTGAGATTCCTCTTCGGCGGAGTGCAGCAACCGAGTCTTGGGGTTGGGATTACATCTCACGCGATGTAAGCACTTTTGACTCTATTTGATGCGGGCATGTAACAAGAGGTTGAAAATAACCTTCATCCAAGCAATCCATTCTGTTTGAAACAACTATTAGGGAACGTTTCTCATTTGCTATTTGTTTGGGATGGATGTGTGTGTGGTGCACTTTTGCAAAATTCTACCACAAAACGTAACCAATATCTCAGTATGATTTCGCCAAACGAACCGAAACCGTCAGAGAAACATTCAGACATTGCTGCACGTGCACGCGGGCGCATCCTTTTCACGTATCGGGAACACAAAGAACACGCAACGGACGCTCTCACACACGCGGTTCTGTGAGCATGAAAGAGAGCTACCTTCTTCTACTTACTGACGCATCATGATTGACTATACTCCTGTTGCGCGTTGCTGTGTATCTTGCACTCGGGGTGGCCATTTTACTCGGACATGACCCGCATGTCATTCGTACGCGCCGCTGCTCCCTCGCACTCGTTCCGCTGCTGACACACAGATGATGTACTGGATCCACGAGGCGGTCTCCACTCTACGCCACGTTCTAGGGGAAGAACTTCAATGACTTAAGGCGCTCCGCCGACATTCCACCCTCGCTACGCAACTCGGCTAAGGTCGGGGTGGCACTGAAGGTAGTGGCTGCAACGAGAAAAAATGCGGAAAAGAAACGTGTAAATGAATAACTATCTTTTTACACCTGTGACTCTCTCAGGAAGGTTGTTAGCATGAGACTGACACTGGGACTAACAACAACTGTGTTCGACACTTGTGTTCCAAGAGTTCCAATGAAATAGAGTTCGTTCGAGTTCATCAAGTCTAGATGTATTCCTATTTGTTATGACAAGCAGCAACATCAACTTGCGGAATGTTGCGTTTCGAACAGTTGCATCGTCCCCGGACAACGATAAACGTGGGCTCATGGAACGTACGAACTCTGTAGAGCCGGAGCCTTCAACCAACTAAAAAGTGGCCTAGCCACATTCAACATGAACTTCGTTACACTATAATAGATCGGTTGGCAAGGGAAAGATGGACAGAACCGGCATGGTTCTAACATTTTCTACGACCGTCACCACATACTCGGAACGCATTCTCGGGTATCGAGAGTTTTGATGACTCAGTTAGCTTGTCTCTGTGAGTCAGTCTTGCTATATGATCCTGCAGTAACGTTTACACTCATTCATCATCACATGTTTACAAACAAAGAGTTTCCAAAATCGTTCTCACGTTACTTACTTATCTCATCGGTGGACGAAAGTGCGTCGTAGTGGTTGTGATGGTGGTGCAGATGATGATTGGCCGTTGCATGATCCGTTGGCGATCCTACACCCCTGCCCGCGCCGTCCTTCCCGCCGCTCAGCTTGCCGAGCGTTCCATTGCTCAGGCCAACTGTTCCGGTGCGCACACGACCGACACCACCACCACCACCGCCGACACTGGACGACGACGATGACGAGTTGGAATTTTCGCCCGACTTTGCCTCCTCCGGTAGGTCGAGATCGAGCTCGAGGCTCAGCTCACGGCTGATCGAGCTGCTCACGTCGTTACTGCTGATGGCACTGCTTACAGACTCTTCGGCTCTTCCGCCCGCTGCTGCCGCTGCTACTGCCGCCTTCGCCGCGATCAGCGACGCCATCACTCCCGATGTGGTTGAAGATATGCCGACTGCCCCAGAAGACGGTGACGGAGTCGTGCTGCTGCCGCTGGAGGTGATGGTACTGCTGCTTCCACCACCCGTTGTGGGGGTGGGTGTGGTAGCGGTGGAGCTGGGTGAACCGGAGGTACCACCCTCGTTGGACTGTTGCTTACGCTTGCGATACTCCGTGATGGAGAGCTTCCGCTTCGGGGTGATCGGAGCGGCACCGGCAGCCCCAGCGGCTCCCGCTCCACTTCCAGCACCGGCACCACCGGGCGCTGCCAGATCGGAGGATGACGCAGCCGCAACTAGGGCCGGATTGAGGCGTGGATCCGAGCTGGCCGTTTTGGTGAATATCTTCGGATACGTGCCGGCAGCTCCGGCACCACCGGCAGCCCCAGTTGGAGTGGTAACCCCGATCGGTGTGGTAGCCGGGCTGCCAACGCCGCCGGCCGCCCCGAGCGTGGACAGCGAGCTCGTACCACCGAGCAGCAGGGACGATTTGACCGCCGTCGCGGGCGTGAGGGAACCGAGGGTGGAGAAGCTGGTCGGACGGTGGTGGTGATGGTGGTGCAGCGGTGCCAACATGGAGGTGCGCTCCAGCAGGTTCGATACCTCCGAGCGGTACTGGTAGATGCCGCCAACGCCACCACCGGAAGAAACACCGCCTGGTGTTCCGGGCGGCTGCGTCACGACCGAACCGACGCTCGGGTCGAACATGTCGAGCAGGGACGAAGAGGACGCCCGCTGGTGTAGGTGGTGATGGTAGCTACCGAGCGTGCTGAGACTACCGGTCGCACCACCGGTGGAGATGGGATCCGCCCTAAGGGTCGAGTACGACCGGATCGGCTCACTGCCGAACGTCGTCACGGAGGGAATAGCTTCAGTGGGCGGAATCGTTGGAATCGTCTTAAGCGCAGGTGACGATGCCGTTGTCGTGGTCGATGCCGCCAGCACCGACACGGAGGAGGGAGGCAGTACCATCGGTGGTGGTACCGCTGTAGGTGTCGCTGGCACTATGGCGGTTGTTGTCTCCTGCAGTGTCACATTCACCGCGTCATCCCTCACGCACAGGTCGAAGTTCAGCTTCAGTGGCTTTTTGTTCGTGACCGGGGATGGTACCGTCACACCAACGTTCGGTGGCGAACCATCACCGCCCTTCTTCGATTTGCTTCGATTGCGCGAGATCAGATTCATGATGTTCTCGGTGTGGAAGGATGCGATCACCTTCTGCAGGTCGGCCAGCTCACCCTGATCGCTGTCCTCGGAGGCGGCGGCTCCCGGCTTCGCCACAGGGTCCTTCTCCTTCGCGACCACCGCTGCCATCGCGTGAACGGCGGCCCCACCATTGGTGACACCCTTCGGTGACGAGGAAGCGATCGGTGCGGCCTTCTCCACGGCAGCTTCCACCATCTCATCCTTCTTCTTGTTCTTCTCCTTCTGCTCCTCTTCCTCCTCGTCGTCCGCGACGAACTTCACGTCCCGATCCTCCTCGTCTTCGCTCGGTTTCGGTGGCAAACCCTGCCGCAGGGCGCTTGTTTCCGCCATCATTTCCATCATCTCCTCCTCGACCTCACGCATCAGCGCATCCTCGCTGTCTTCCTCGTCCGCGGGTACAATGCGTTCCGCCGGCTTCTTAACGGTGGTGGTGTTGTCTTCCTCCTCTTCCTGTACGTACACCAACACCGACTCCTCCTCGGCACCACCATCCGTATCGTCACCTGCACCGGCCGGGCGGAGACACTCTTCGTCGTTCATGGCCGCCAGCCGCTCCTCGACGATCGACTCGACGATCTCGTCGAACGTGGACGCATGTGAATCGACACCGGACGTGTCGCGCGGTTCTCCCTCCTCCTCCACCTCGTCGCCGCAGTAGCTGATCTCCACATCCGAACACTTTTGTGCCGCCGGTTCCTGTTTCCTTTCCTCACCGGACTCCACCACTTCCGGCTGCTGTGGTTGTTTTTCTGCCGCCCTCGGTTGATGGTTCTGTACGATCTCTTCCACCAGGGCCGCCATTTCGAAATCGTCATCGGCGATGTATTTCTGGCTGCCTTTGCTGCGCGTTGCACCGCTTACCGTCTGATGGCACTCCTCCTCCTCGTCCTCTTCATCTTCTCCATCGTCTAGATCTTCCTCTATCTCCAGCTGCTTCTCCACTACTGCCGGCGGTGGAACTTCTTCCGGTATCACTACTGCGCACTGCGGCTCCGATTCAACCACTGGCTCCACTTTCGGTTCACTTTCCTCCACCACCTCCTGCTCCATCTCCACCATCTCCTCCTCGTGCTGTTCGAATACTTCCTGCTCGACCACCTCCTGCTGCAGAACGACCACTTCCTCTTCCTCCTCCTCCTCCTCCACTTCTTCCAGGACATCCTCCAGCTCCTCCTCAACCTCCTGCACGACTACTTCCTCCTCATCATCTTCCTGTTCCATCACCAATACGGTTTGTTCGACCAATTGCTCCTGCTCGATCTGCTCTTCAACAGCTACAGCGCTCTCCGCGGCAGGTGCTGCTACTACTACTGCTGCTGCTGCTGCTGTTGTAGGTGGAGGAGCAGCGATGTACACAGGAGCTACAACTGAGGGTGCTTCTTCGAGCGTCGTCGTATGCATAGTCACCGCCGGTGCCGGTGTCGGTTCCTCCAGCACAAGAGAACTCACTGCTTCATATTGCTGTTGCTGGTGATGATGGTGCTGCAACTGTGCTGCCATTGCTAGCGGTAGCGAATGATGTGGCTGATGGTGTATCTGCTGCAGCAGCGGATACGGATGGTGGTGGTGATGAAGAGCGCCCATCGGAGATGCTAACACCGACGACGCCACCACCGGTGCCGGTTGCGGCGCTGGGGCTGGTCCGGGATCGGCGAAATGGAGTGGTGTGAGCATTTTCACCGGGCCACCCGCACCAGTTGATGCGGCAGATGGCGTTGATGGTAGCGCAACCCGGTGGGAGGACAGGTCCATCGCCTGCTTCTCCGGCGAGGGATGCACCGCTGCCGAACCGGTGGCATGCTGCTCCCAGAAAACGGGAGCATTCGTAGTGACGAGGTTGGTGGTTTCCGGCGGCGGAGGAGGATTTTCTCGCACCACGCGTCGCTTCTTCAGTGGCGTTGTAAACCCATTCGGCGGGGGTGGTGATGAGGAAGCGGATGAGTGGGGACCGCTGGTGACTGTAGCACTACCAGCACCACCACTACCATGTTCATCCGTTTCCTCCGAAATCGCTTGCCGCAGCCAGCGTTTCTTGACCGCGGCACTTTCCATCTTCTCCGTGGAGGCAGCTCCCGCACCACCGATGGTTGAGGACACTGTCGTCTCGGTGGTGGGGGTGGTGGTAGCAGCAGGCGCTCCTGGCATCAGCCATTTGTTCTGCGTGGTCGCCGCTGAGGTGGGGTTAGTCGACGTGGTCCCGTCATCCGGTTGCGGCGAGTTTTGCATGATGAACTCTTCGACCTTTTTCGCCGCGATCATAATATTGCCACCGTCTCCCGTGGGTGAACTATCTTCGAAGTTGGTTTTCAGATGCAACGGCTGACGATGTGATTCATCGATCACTGTCTGCTGCTGCTGTTGTTGCTGCTGTTGTTGTTGCTGCTCCTGATGGTGCCCGCTCAACCACTCCCGGCTCATGCTTTTCTTCGTCTTCGCCTTCGTGCTCGGGTACTTGAAGTCCTGCTCCGTGCCGGGCGTCAGTGCGTCAGGGGTGCCGTGCGCCTGCTGCTGCATGACGACGACAGGTGGGGACGGCATCGGCCCGAGATGGAGCGGCCGTACACTGGGGGCAACGCCCCCCATCAGCATCGTAGACGCCGCCGCCGACACGTTCTCCAGCGGTCCAACGGCCGCCTCAATCAACATACACGCGGAACTGAGCATCGGAAGGCTTCCCGCACCAGCGCCACCGCCCCCGACCACCACGTCCCCACCGCCAACTCCCATCAGCTGCGCCGCACCACTGCTGCTGGTGGCCGACTGGGAGAAGGTGAGCAGCAACTCGGCCGCTTTGTCGTAGTGACTGCTGTCCACGGTAGACGACGACTGGTAGGAGTCCTGCTGCACCTGTTGCTGTTGCTGCTGTGCCAACGCCGCCGACGCCGTTGCCCGACCGGACTTAGATGACGACTTTGAGCGTGACCGTGCCGCGGCCGCTGCCGCAGCAAGCTTCTTTCGCCGTTGCTGCGTCGACGACGCAAAGTGCTGGCTTACCGCTTTGCTCTTCTTCTTCCGGTTCGCGTTCGACGACGAACGCGTTTTGGATGGTGAACCGCCACTGCCGCCTACCTTGCGGCTCTTGCTGGCACTGCCGCTGGTGCTGCTGCCGCTTCCACTGCCGCAGCTCGAGTGTGCCGTCGGCGAGGGGCTAGCGTCACAGTGCGAACCATCGAACGAGGTGTTTGCGGATGCCGTCGGCACCCCACCATCCATCGTACTGCCGTCGTCGGACAGGTTGCCGCCGGCAGCATTTGAGGTGGAAATGCTGCGCCGTTTGCTACCACCACCGCCACCCTGCTGCCCCTGTTGTTTCATCTCCTGTTTGCGCTGCTGCGACTGTTCCATCTTCGCGAACGCCTTCACGATGGCCTCCATCTTACGCTCCTCGCGCGTCAGCTTCCGGTTCGGCTTTTCCGCCGCCGATTTCTTCGTTTGTTGTTGTTGTTGTTGTTGTTGCTGTTGCTGTTGTTGTTGCTGTTGCTGTTGCTGTTGTTGTTGCTGTTGCTGTTGCTGTTGTTGTTGCTGTTGCTGCTGCTGTTGCTGGTGATGGTCACTGGTGGACGTTTTTCTGCTCTTGCTACCGCCGTGGTGATGTTGATGATTGTTCGGTGAAGTTGAATTTTTCACCGGTGACGAAGATGGGATCGTCATTAAAGGCTGCTGCTGAAGTTGTTGCTGTTGCTGCTGAGGGTGCGGCTGCGGCTCGAACGTGGTGGGAGACATCACGATCGGTTGCTGTTCCGCCGGTTTCTTGTCAACTTCCTCCTTTTTTATTGGGCTGGAAGCGAAAATAAGGGCGCTGTTGGGCACCTTCTCCTCGACCATCGGCTCCGCTGCAGGCGGTAGTACCGGGCACGGTTCAAACTTGACGTCAGGTTTGTCCAAATCCGGTTCATCCTTCACGACAACGAAAGACGGTGACATTTTCACGTCCTCCCTCACCAACTCACCGTACGCTCGACTCACCACCGTACTCATCGCACTGTCACACACATCGCTAACAGAGGGAGCTACCGCAGATGTTGCGGTCACCGGTTCCTCTTTGATCTGTACCGGTACCGGTGATGGCGGTGGAAACAGTACTGTTCCACTGATTTCCTTCGAGCCGATCACAAGGTGCTGCTGCTGCTGCTGCTGCGGCACGGGTCGCGTTGGTGAGAGCAGCAGCGAAACGGGTGAGTTGCGTGCCGGAAGCCCGGCGCCCGTCTTCAGCGGTGAGCCCGGTGGTGACGGTTTTACCTGTATCTTCATCACGTCCTCCAGGATCTCGAGCCGGTGTAGTTGCTGCTGCTGCTGTATCAGCTCCATGCGCGTACCGTGCTCGAGCAGGGCCGCATCCAGGGCGGCCGTACCAGGACGCGACCCGATACAACCACCACCGGACGAGGCCATCGCTAACAGAGCGGCGGCCGCTTCCGGTTGTTGCTGCTCGTTCAGCACCGTTAAGTGTTGATGTTTCATCGGTGAGGCGTGTGCTAGCGGTGACGGTGGCGGTGGTGGATACTGCTGCGTCTGGGGCGAAGGTAGAGGCGGTACCACCATTGGCGGTGAACGCAGTGGTGATGCTGTGCTCGTCGCTTCGTACACGTGGTGGTACGTTGGACCGCCACCGGATGTACTCATCAGCTGTGGCGATACGTGCGATTGCGGATAGTACGGATGTGACGCGACCGGCTGCGGCATCGGCTGATCCGGTTGGGGCATCGGTGGTTGGGCCGGCGGCGACATCAGGCACTGCTGTTGTTGCTGTGCCGCGGCACCAAAAAGGACGACCGCCGCCGCATCACTCTCCCCACCGCTCGACGAAACCGATCGATTGCGGCCACTGCCTGCGCTCGTGCTGTTATTGCGCGGTTTCTTTGCTTTACCCTTCGTCGTGCCGTGCCCATCTTGCTCGGCGAGCGCTCGCTTCGACGGCGGCTTCGATCCTTTACCGCCGCCGCCACCACCACCACCGCCTGTGCTATTGACCATGGGAGGAACGGCTGGCGCTCCGGGAGCGCCACCTCCCACCACCAGCTCGTTCAGCTGCGCCGAGTACGCGCAATCCTTGATCAAGCCGCACGCACACACGTTCGTGACGGTCGTGTGCGTCAGAATCACCACCCCACCCATCCGCTGTATCAGCTGTTCGTCGTGCCGGATCGTGATCTCCGTGTTTGATTTGATGTTGGTCGTCGCGACGATGTACAGATGCACCACGCCCTTCTCGACGCTGTGCAGCAGCTCCGCGTTCGGTCGGCACGACCGCCGCACGAACCGCGCGTCGTTCCCGTACGTGCGCGTATCGACACACAGCTCCATCCCGCCACAGCCGGCCGCCAGCGGCAGCTGATACAAGAAGAGAAATGGGCCCGCGTTCTTGTTCTGCGCCAGCTTCCCGTTCGCCGCCATGTTGAACAGCGACTGGAGCTGCTTGTGCTGGCTCGTCAGCATGTACTTGCCGCGCACCTCGATGATGGGCGCCCGGGGCTCGATGTCGCTCGTGCCTATCAGGATCTTGCCGCCGGCGTGCGGAACCGTGGTACAGCGGGGCGTTACGTTCGCACCACCCGGCACGCTCAGCAGTCGGTTGTCGGTGAGCAGCGGATTTTGCGATTGCATCTTCGCGAAAGCTTGCAACCGGGCGCGCAACTCCGGCGAGTAGTGATTGGTGGTCGCCCGCTCGTAGCTATCAATCCAGGTGCGTATCATCGCCATCAGCTTCTCCGTGCTCTGTTCCGCGCTTTTCGACTTCTTCTTCGAGGGTCGTGATGCCGTGGTGTTTGCCGCTGCTCCGCCGACGTTCCGCAGCTCCTTCCCGGCAACCACACGCTGCTGCTGCTGCTGCTGTTTGCCGCCGTTCAGGCGACTGTTGAGAGCAGCTTCCGCCTTTTTGCTGAGCTTCTTCGTTGTTCCGGATACTGGCCCGGGCAGTCCGCCGACTCCACCGACGGAGGTACTATTACTACTATCACAGTGCATTGACACGGCGGACAGGGCCGCGGTCGACGACATCGGTAAACCACCACCGAGTGTGCCGGCGGTTGCCGACGTCATGGCCATGGAGGAATTCACCATCATCGTGCCGCCGAATGGCATCCCACCACCCACAACCATCGCCGCAGCAGTCGGCATCGGGGCCGCTAGCGCAAGCGCACTTCCATTCGGACCACCGGGAACGGGGAACGGTCCCGTCACACCGCCACCGCCGCCGCCGGACGACGATACGCTGTCGGATTTCTTGCGCGAGCCGGCACCTTTGGATTTTTTTGATCCTTTCGCCGGGGTTGGTGGGGCGGGTGGTAACGGTAGTACTGTGGCGTGGTTCAGCACGCCACCACCGTTGGTACCACCGTGCTGCAGCTGCGACATTAGATCGTGGTACTGGAGCATCTGTTGCTGCTGCGTGTACGGATAGTGATGGTGGTTAGCGGCTCCTTTCCCACTCAGCGGTGGTGTCGGTAGCAGCTGCTGATGGTGGTGGTTATTCGTACCGGACGCTGCCCCACCGCCTGCTCCTGATGCTCCTCCATCAACCAGTGATGGCGTTCCGGATGCGGAGGACGAAGCTGCTGTCGTACCGGTGACGGTGGTTACATTGTTGTTGGCGAGGAACAGGCTCTGCTCCTTGCGCTTATGCAGCTGCAGCTGGCGGGCACGGGCCTTATCGACGGCCCGGGGCTGACACAGCTCGCAGTTGTACTCGTCCGGGATGTTCAGCCGATCGATGCCCATGCAATCGACGTGCTGCCATGCGCTGCGGTTGCGTGGAAGAAAAAAAGAAGATATAATGGAAACATTCCAAACCAACGTGATGAAAAAATTGTACTATTATATCGCGAACAGCTCTTAATGAACAAATATTAACTGAGTTAATATTCTATATTTTATATATTAAATTTGCAATTTGAAGTTCAGTCAGAATGACTTAAATAAATTATCAAACCATGTTTTATGATTTTGTATTAAATGATATCATCCGTTAATACGTGTTTTGGAGAAATACATCTATCACACAATGAGTGGCGCCATCTCTGGGCGGATGATATTATTAAAAATATTTTCATCTTTTACAATTTCAATACTTTTTCTAACAACTTCATTGCCATTGAAATGTTGCCATTTGAAAAGACACTCTCTTTTATATGTATATACACATTTCAACTAGTTCATTTTTTGGTTCTTTATCTATCAAAAAAGTAGTTCACGATTTAGGAAACGAAGGAAACTATCTTTTGAAAATAAAAGCGATTTCAAATTTACATCCCATCCAAACAAAACATACATAATGAATATAACACATAATAAAGTAACAATCAGTGCAGATACTTACGAGCACTTGTCGCAGCAAATCATGTAGCCGTCGTCGTGCGTTAGATCACAGATACAGCGCGTCACGGAATCGTCCTCGCCTTCGCATTCCGGCGCCGTATCCGTCTCCTCGCCCAGATCGTTATCCTGTCCGGCGCCGCGCGACCCATTGCTGATGACGGACTGTGCGTCGTCGTTGTCCTCGTGCGCTCCGGGCCGGGCCGTCGTCAGACCACCCTTCGCCTGGTACAGATACTCGAACATGCCGGCAGCTCCACCTGCGCCTTTCCCCGCGCTTCCACCACTACCGAGCAAATCGCTTGCTAGGGCCGCCGACGTTAGCTTGGCTAGGTTCATTTGCGACACCGGTACCATCATCGCCGGTACGCTGGTGTTCGGCGCAGCTCCTGGTGCCGACGGTATCGCCGTAGACGAGGTACTGGTGGAAAAGTTCGGTACCCCAGCAGCCGTCGTCGATGAGGATACGAACGTATCGGATCCGGTCGCCGTTGCTGCCGAATTGGTCTGTTGAATCGACGCTCCCGGGAGAAGTGCGTGATGATGGTGCTGATCGGTGTTGCTGACCGCAGTCGATGACGTCGCCGTGGGCACACAGTACGTGTGGTCTTGCATGATGGCTTGCAGGATATAGAAACGACCTGCCGATGGATCGACCGGACCCGGGCGCACCTCGATGCTGTTACCCTCGTCGTCGTCCCGGCACGAATAATGCATCATGCTTGCCGTCGTCGTGCTGCACTCTTTCAGTGGAATGTTATCCACGAAGAAGGTCGTCGAACCGTCGGTGGATCCACTGCAAGCATGGTAATGAAGACGAAAAATATTAAAATACGTATTACAAAAATACATATTACAAATAATTGGGAAAAAACTAAAACTTGAAATTGCTCAAACGTCAAACAACAACCACCTGCATTGAAACAACCTGCAATGGGTGGCTCCATCTTCGGGCGGATAGTGTAACTAGAAATATTGTTATTGCACTGCGTGCTACATTTCAAGCCATTATAAACCATTTTGCAAACATATTATGTATATTGATTGACTCTCCATTTCTATACGTAAAAGAAGATAAGTTCACAACAATGCACAGCAAAAAACCTACCTTGTCCTTCGACCATCTGTCGACCCGGAAGAATCGTACCGATGTCTGCCCGTACCAACGGAAACGCTGCCTACTACGTTGGCGGCCGGCGGTTCGTACGAATGATGCCGACCGTACAACTTCGTCGCTCCGGATGATGATGATGATGATGCTGATGATAATGATGATGATGATGAAGAGGCCCCAGCCGCAGCTGCTGCTGCTGCCGCTGCTGCAGCCGACGATTCGTGCGACTTCTGCGAAAGACTCTGCAGTATCCGTGCGGTGGCCGTCTCGTCTGCCGTTGCAGACTGACCATTCAGATAGCCCAACTCCGTTGTCGTAGTCGTCGTAACCGTCGCTGCAGGACCATCAGCAACAATTGTGATCGGCCGAGACAGCGTACCAACAGCAGCAGACGATGATGACGTGTACACGTATCGGTACGGTGGTGAGGAGGCGGAGGAGTGGTGGTTTACCAGCGCCTGTGGATCGCCACCGCCTCCACTACCAAGCGATAGTTGCTGGTGGTCGGCGAGCGATACATAATGCTGCTGCTGCAACACGACCGGTGGCAATGCCGCTGCAGCCACCTGCAGCTGCTGGTGGTACTGACTGCCACTGTTGTTGCGGCCACGACCACCAGATTTGACCGATTTGGTCGGTGACGCACCTGAACTTGCGAAGGTATTGCTGCCGGCGGCGACCTTAGAGCCGGCGGTAAGACTGGACTGCTGCTGATCGTAGCCACCGACCGTGGCGGCTGCGGTGAAGAGATTGCTTAGTCCTTTGTGGCCACCGGTCGCCGGTGAGATTGTAGATGTCGCGGTGGTTGTCGTCAGCGTCACGGTGGAGGACGCACCGTACACGGTGTAGCTGGTGGCGTTCGTACCACCACCACTGCTGTTGATGGATGAGGGCGTGTAGCGCCCAACGCTGGGCATCTTGCCCGTGAGCGACGTCGGCACGTTGATCATCATCGTCGTGGTGGTGGTGTTACTACTTCCCGGTTGCTGAGCAGCTATAAACGGACCACCGGAGGGCGGTTGCAACTGCGGCGATTGCGTCCGTTGTTGCTGCTGGATCTGTATCAGCTGATTCTTGCCCGCTTTCACCATGTTGGTGGTGGTAACGCCGCCCGGTGCCTGCTTCCCGGTTCCTACACTCATAAATGAATGAAGCGGCGACGATAGTCGTACGCTACCGAGCGATACCGTGTTCGTGTTGTTGTTGATGGTGGCGGTGCTGCTACTACTCGTAATATTGCTTGCCTGCTGCTGCATGAAGGACGCCGCGGAAACTATCATCTGCGCTTGCTGCTGTTGCTGCTGCAGATTGTTGTGGTAAATAGCCGTTTGCTGATGATCCAACGGGGACACGGCTCCCGTTGTGCTGTTCTTCACGTAAAACATCGGCGACGAAACTGGGATGTTGCTGCCACTGCTGCCGCTAAAACTAATCGGCCCTTTTTGTGCCAACGGTGGCGCTGTGCTGTTTGTTCGCACCCCCTTCAAGCTGATGTTCACGGCTGTTGGATGCTGCTGCTGTTGCTTCATGACGGCCAGCGGTTTGAGCGTTACGTTTGAGAGCCTCGGATGTTGTTGCTGCTGCTGCTGTTGCAGCATTTTGAGTGAGGCATTCTGGCTCACCTTGCTCTTGCTTGTCACCGGAATCGGTTTCACGTGCGTGGGGACGACGTTCTTCAGCTCGATCGGTGCAGTACCGAGCGTTGGTAAGCCGCCGCCACCGGTATCTTGAATCTGTCCGACGGTGTTGTTGTACTGAATTTGCGGTTGTTGCCCGCCGCCACCGACCCGACCGCCATTGCTGAGCGGAGTGGTTGTGGTGCTTGCGGTACTGGTCGGTGGTATCCGCGTCACGAGCTGAATGTTGCGTGGCATCGCCAGCTTCTGCACCATCGTTGTGGTCGCCGAACCAATGTTGCCGATGGTCGTTGTGCTGCTGCCGCTGCTGCTCGTGAGAAAGCTACCGGCAGCGATGGACATGGTCGGTAGCTGTGGCACTGTCACGGACGAGGCAGTCGATGACAGCAGGTGTGGCTGCTGTTGATGCTGCTGCTGTGGAACGATGTGATGGGGGTAGTTGTTGAGATTTTTCATCTTCGCGATCGGCACACTGATCAGTTTGCTCGCGTTCAGCTTGCCACCGGTCGATGTGAGCACGTTGAAGTTCTTGCCGCTCGAATCGATGTAGTTAAAGGTGGAACCCACCGTCTGGGGCAGCTGCAGCTGATGGGACAGTACGCCACCACCGTTGCCACCACCACCACCAGCACCCTTCGCAACCAGCGTCACATTGCTGAGCACTTGCACCCGGTTGCTGCCGATGCCACCGTCCGCCGCACCCGTTGGGCTCTGCCCGGGCAAAAGATTGCTATTGTTGTTGCTGCTGGCAGCGGTACTGCCACCAAGGCTGTTGCTGCTATTGCTAAAGTTACTGCTACTGCTATTGCTGCACGCGGTGGTCGTTCCTGTCGCTGCCACCGTCGTTGTTCCACCGCCGTAGCCGATCAGATTGGAATACTGTACTGGTGTGGTGGCGGTGGCTGGAGGTCCACCCGAGACCGCACATTCACCCCTCAGTTTGAGAGCGGCCGCAACCGTCGAGAGCTGCTGTAGGCCGGATGCGGCCACCGACTCGTTCGAATCGAACAACGCTGAATGATGCCGTCCGAGGCGGCCAACGCTGTTGGGGGTCCCGGTGGCGCTGCCACCTGCTCCTCCACCATCAAGGATCAAAACGTTCCCAGCGGATGACGGAAGATGCTGCTGTTGTGCCACGGCCACACCGCTGAAACCACCATTGCCTTCCGCTGTCATGCCGCTGGAGGAGTTAACAATGTTGTATTTGTTGTTGCTACTATTATTACTGCTACCGCTGTTGCTACTGCTGCTCACAGAACCAGCCGGTGCTGTCATGATGCTGTCTCGCGGTACCGACGACATGCTGCTACTGTGGGTTGTTTTCTTTCTACGGTTTTCCTACTGCTACCACTACTACTGTACGTGATGCTTTCTTCCGCCTGCCTACGATCATGTATATCATTCAAGCACGCACACACTGCTTCACCAACCCATCCACAAATTCGATGCTCACTAGATGCACAAACTTAATCACACAGAAACACACTTGGATCAGTCCGCTAAATTCACAACAAAAAAAATAAAGCGCACACCACTGTTGTTGTTTCACAGTTGTTTGATATCCAAATGTGCTCCGTCTGGGTTGGGAGAGGTTGTTTTACAATTGTTTGGCGTCTCTTCTAATTGTTCATGTACGAAAAAACGCTGCACGATGGTTCCTTAGCACTCCACCTCCGATCGATGGTAATATGTTGCTGTGCTTGTTTCTTTTGCTTCTGCTGTTGCTGCTGCTGCCGCTAAAACCGAATAAAAGCACGCATGTAGTGCAAACACATCCACACGGCTAGCTTCTGGCGTTAGTAAACGACGAACCTCCCGTTCGGATAAGCTGTCGGTGGACGATGCAGCATCGGTTGCGGGAGATTTAAGTAGATGCTTCAGATCCTCTGCCACGGTGGCTGATGGTGGGTCACCGCCGTTGATAAAATGATCGAGATAGCCTTTGTTGACGTCCGATGGTGCTGACAGCGTGAAGGCCATGTCAGAGCGGTTCATAACAGTGGTGTTCAGAATCCTGCGAATGAAAAAGCAACAGAGAAAGAGGAATTATATTGTTGTTATTCAGAGTTTTGAGAGGCTTTGCACCATCGGTCTTTTTCGCCTAAGGAGAAAGAGGAATTTGACAAATGCTCCTAGTTTCCTAAAGAGCATTTGTCATATTCCTCTTTCTCCTTAGGCCTTAATTCCTCTTCCACTTCCTCGCGACTCAAGACAGGATTCGTGAGGAAGTGACATTTCCCAAGTGTTGATGTTAAATAATGATTTGTTTGAAAGCATCAGTGACATGTTTTAAGTACTTGTTTCGTATACCACCCCCACCTGCATTATCACCTCCTCCCTTCAGCCAAGTAAACAACAAAAGATTGAAATTATGAAAACATGCGCACTTGCTCCAATCGTAGATGGAGATCGATGCGAAAGAAAGCAGCCTTTATCATTGTGTTAAGAGTCTTCTTTTCTTCTATTGTCCTTTAGAAGTTATAGAATAGTAGGATGGTTCGGTTCCTGGTTTTGAGCAGAGTAATAGTGTTTGTTTTAGGACTGTTCTCTACAATAACTCTTCTTCTTTCTATCCTATCCAGAGTCACACAATGTACCGAACAAGTAGAGCCTGTGGGACCTGAACGAGCATCAAGTACATTTTGGTCACCAAAATCACCCAACCTGACGGGATTCAATCGCGCTACTGCGTCATACATATAAAAATGCACACAGCCACCCCTATACACAACGACACCCCCCACCCCCACCCTTGGCAGCAGGACAGAAGATGGAGCAAAAAAGCAGCTAGCAAACAGCTACAGGGTAGTAGGAAAAAATCGCCACCGCATCGAAACCTTCAACCCGTACACCATAAACGTACGAAATGTATCGCTCGCACACACTCTCGCAACTTCATTCGACAAATTGACACTAACCCACACTGCCAAGCCTCGTATAAACGAGTCGGAAATAAAGTGCGGACCAACAAAACCTCACTGTCCATTTCCCCAACAGCCCCTTTATCATCGCATCCTTCGATCTTCGGAGGAGCAAGTCTAGTGCGCAATCTCTTGCGATCAATTCCGGATTGTCCCGCCGCCATCATCGTTCTTGTGCTCACTGCGCTTCTCATTGTGTGTATGTGTAGGAGGGGAATCGTAGCAGCATCCATCCTCTGTGTGTGTGCAAATAATGGCAGCCTGACGTTTGACGTCGTCGCTACGCTGCAACTGTGTGCGGTGCCCAACACACAACTGCGTACTAGAAGGAAATCCTCGTTTCTAACGACACATTATTCTTCAGAAACTAAACAAGCCTTCCTTTAACTCTATGTTTGTGAAACACGCTGCAGAAAACTGTCATGACCAATATTTCCATTTTCGCCATTATCCTTCACACCTCTTGCACCACGCGCTTTTCGTGTTTATGCCACATTCCACACGCACACACATTTGCGCACGCTGCTGCTTCTCGCTCTTCCTTTAGTGTGCTGTCGTTCGCCATTTCCTTCCATTGCACTGCACTCTCGGTGTCAGTCATCAAATTCTGACACATCCGCTACATTTTCGAACCAGTACACACAAACACACACACACACACACACACACACACACACACACACACACACACACACACACACACATGTATCTGTGCTCACCATCTTTTTTCCACTGTCCCTCTGGCTACCTTCGCACACGCACACACGCTCCCTACGTTCCTGCATTTGTGTGCATACCATCCGACGACACAAAACAAACATGGCCGCTCCATTATTTTCACTATGCGATTGTTCGGTTTGGAGCACGTTTTTTGGCCTCGTGCGTGATGTGAATACCACCGAAAAGGTACACATAATGCACTTTACTGACACGTAATCGTAACTGGGTGCATGTTTTCTGTGAATCATGCAGCTTTGGAAGCCTAACTTCCATTTACTATTTTTCCATCGTTCCTTCGTTTGCTTCTTTCTCTTTTTTATCCTGTTTCTGTTCAATCATTCTTACACGCACACACACATAACACATTTGCAGCACTGTCGCAGCATCGTCGTACAGCGAAAAAAGTTACTGTGTATTGCACCGAGTGTGTATTCCACTCGTGTCAAACGAAAAAGCAGCTAATCAGAAAACATAACATGATTCATACCAACGCCACACTCTTAAGCACCACGTACACTATTCACAATGTTTTCAGGTAATTTATATTAAATATCAATATCAAGAAGCTTCTGTAGATTACACCAAAAATGATGTTTTTATATGCCATATATTACGGTTGTCGCTCTGATCTACCAGTAGCAGTTTGGTATAGATTTGCCAAAAATCGTGAAAGACACGCACACATAAGGAACGAAACGGATTCCATCACAGCAGGCACAGCACCACCACCACCAGTACACACAATTATCAACACTATATCAAACGACGCACGCACGCACAAAATCATATCAAAAAGGTTGTCCCACCGTTGCTCATGTCCTTAAAACAATTAAAACACGTTGTTTTCGACCGATTTTCTTCATTACCTAACACAAAGCTGATTTCGCGCGCCCAGAACACATCGTTTTCCAGTAGTTTTCATTCAACAGATTCATCTCCTGGTGTGCTAGCATTCTCTAGTAGCCTGCTCCTTACTTCCTGCTTGTAACCTTCACCAACAACACACGGGAAAAAGCGTCTTTTCTTCTTTTCGTTGCTTTTCTTCGGGTAGTGTGTGCGACGAGAATTGTTATTATTTCTCACTACTGTCAAACGGCGCTGACAGCGCACTTCCGTTTATAGCCTCGTATTGGTGTTCTCGAGTTTCGTCGTAGCGCGCACTCTTCAGCAAAGTGCAATTTTTCGTTTTGTAACGATTGTTTCGATGTGTTTAGCTACAAAAAAGGCAATTTATTTTCATGAATAATACGATAGCAGCATTGGCGACATTTTACCACATTCACCACGAAATGTGTTACGCGGAGAACATTTTTCCATACGAAGTATTTAATCCACTAGTGTATACAAAACAAGAAAATGTCAATATTTTCATCTTTCCCCACTCCGAGTGTACGATTCTTCCTAATCAATCAATTTTGCGATCTCAAAACCCCTGAAAAACATTCTACATACTCCAGCAGCTTTCCGGTGGATTCCTGCTGCCAACATAAACGTATTCCCACCCCCGAATACAAGCCTTTTTTGTACATGGTCGTGGATTAAAAACAATACGACTCACGAAACGAGCAACACAGTGTGACGTGCGATCGTTAAATTGCTCGCCGTTGCGTAATAATAGAACTACATTGGCTGCTGTGTTTTTTTTTCATTTTGTTTCGACTCCATCTCCGTCCCGCGTCCCTCGACCGGGAAATGCGGCACACAGGACGGGTGTTGCTGCGTGTGTTTTTTTGTCGGTAGTCCACATCAATTTCGTGAGCTAACCATTTTCAGCGACCTCGAGAGCGAAATAATTATGATGATGATCATTCGTCTGCCTACTGTGGGTTTGTGTTGCAGTGGCGGATGTCCTATCAACACATCCCGGTCTCCGTTCCCACCCATCTTCATAATTTTCACCACTCATCCGACAGAAGATGCGTGCGGAGAGTCTGGGCTACCACGGATCGCCGTAATGCAGGGCCTTCAAGCATCAATTCATATCATCAACAGCATTTTTCCTCGTGCATCATACAATTCAACAATCGTGATTTTTTACTGAAAACAACCGAAATTAATGTTTGTAAGCATTTACACACATTTTGTGCTTACAAGTGATACAACTGACTTTCAATGCAAACAAACAAAAACGTTTAATGTATTTTGTATAGAGTGTGGCAAATCATTGCAGTGAAAAATATAAACTTTTCAACAAACCAGAACAAAACTTCAGTTGTTGAAAAACATTGTTCTAGTTGAGAAAGGATTTAAGGCTAGAGCCCTGTAGTAGCTCTTCGTAGTGACGTTTGTGGCGCTCTCGAAACATGTTTTGCGATACTGTAATTGATGCTTAAGCTTACTGTGCTCGTTACTGTACTTTCCCTCTCTCCGGTGACAAGGACACATTCTTAACCGCGCGTCGCGTACATACTACTACACAAAGGAAACTGTAATGCCAGCTTCTAATTTCCCGGTTAAAAAAATGTCTGAAACGTACCTAGTCTGCGGTTGTGTTTCAGTTTCTTTTGCCATTTTTTTACACCCGTTCAGTCGTGTCAATGCACGAATGTCAGTTGCATCCGTAGAAGAGAGAGAGAGAAATTGTGTATGTGTGCGCACATAATAGTGCACTTTAGTCGTGCGCTGGTGGTGCTGCTGACCGAATAGTTAACCAGTCGACGTGTGAAGAGAGATGCAGCAAATCGATTCAAATTGGTTGATTGATTGTTCGCTTCCTTCGTGTGCGCAGTTTGCTCCGATCAATATGGTGCTACTCTGTGCTTCATTTTGCAGTTTTTATGCTGTGTTTTGTTGTCATGCATACATGCACACACACACAGTCGGTCCTTAAAGGACTGCAAACATTGAGAATCCCATGTGGAGTGTGCGGCTAAAATTCATACATATTATTAGTATTTTTGCTTCATTTGCTAACTTATAAAAAAAACTGGTCTACGAGTAAGTTTAGTCTTACGATGCACACACATTGGGGTACTTCGATGTACCACCGCTCTTCCCCAGCATCTACAGCAGAACCGTGGCATCTTTAACCATGAAGAAACTCTCTTCTCTTCTCTTTTCGTTATTCGAATATGCTAAAGGTGAGATAGCTGAACAATTACATACTATTGGAATAAACATTTTTGCTTTTATTTTGACCCGCTACACACATACACCAAACGAGCCATACACCAGGGCCACAGAGCTTGGAAGCTAGCAGCAGCACTCACACAACTACGATTGGCTGCTCTTTCAGGCAGTTACGTGCAGAACACGCCAGGGGGCGCTGCCATCGCGCGATTGCTACACGGGCGGGTGCACCAGTGTGCGTGCAGCCATAGCGAAAAAGCTATACAGCAGCGAACAAACACACTGCGAAAGAGTTAAGTTTTTGGTGCGAAAACACAAATGTTTTGCCAAAGCGATGACGAGTTCCATCCGGAAAAGCTAGTTCAAGAACGTGTGAAAACGCTGCCTCTTGGGCAGCCACAATACACAACACACAGTCAATAATCGATCTCCTGTCCTGCTTCCGCTTCTTCTTAACCTTACATTCTGGTAGCTTCCGCACACAGTTCTTGTTCCTTTTCTTCTACGCCAGCAACTTCCCATCAATTCGCCACCCACTACCCATCCCTTTTTCTCCACAAATAACATAAACCAACAGCGCCGCACCACCAACCACCCCGCACAAACCGTGCTCATAAAAATACAACCTTCTTTTCTGCCTCTTACACACACACAAGCACTCGCACACCAACACAAACAGGGACGCAGGCGCGCGCGATGCGGGCGCTCGCTCGTCGTTTGCGTTTCGCCCCCGAAAGGGCCAAAGGTTTCCGTCGGGTTTTCACTGAAACGTTCCTTTTCTTCTTCCTCCTCTTCACGCCACCCGTCTACTCCTTGCCTATTTTGTGCGCCTCCTCTGCATCTTGGCATACCAATCCCCTTCTCTCTCGCTCTCTTCCCCCCTTTTTCCAATCCTACATGCTGCAAACACGCACGCACACAACGATAGGTACACGCACGTTTTTACACACATTTTAGGAGAAATCTCTTCGTGGCTTCGAGCGCGTACGGTTGCGGACAGGCCGCGGAGAGGGTGTTGGAAATGGTGCAACGCGCGATTGAAAAACGCGAAAAGATGGCCCTTCCTTTCTAACGACAACAGGGCGATGTGCTCGCGTGTGTTCTCGTCTTTCCGCGAACAATTGGTTACCAGGAAGAGCAATTATACTTACGCTTCTGCCAGCCTGCAAGCCGCGCACACACACACGCACACACGGGGATTTTTGCTTCTTGCTGCCCAGCGTTTTGTATTATAATGTTGCTTCTGCTACGGATGATTATGTTGCCTGGTGGATAGTTTTCGTTCACACCACCCGGGCTCTGTTTGGGTGCTTGCTCATGAGGGCCGGAACACGGCACAGGTTTTGCGGACCTTTTCGCCTGCCCGCCTCTCTCACTGTCGCGGTAAATCGCGGTGAGGTACCTCCTAAAGGGTGGAACGCGCTTCACTGGCGGAACCGCATCCTTGTGGCACCCGATTGTGCGATTACTGCAATCGCCGCGGCTGGAAAATTTACACACTGCTCGCACAAAACGCTTTTCGCTTCGTTTTTTCACGCGCACAGACAGCCAGAATGCGAATCAGACCTGCTTCTTTTTCTTCTTCAAAGACGAAGATGGCCTGCTGCTTCACCCAGGTAGCCTGACGTATATAGACGTCAAAATCCAAAATCTGACGTCTTTCGACGTCAAAATTAGAAGGAAAAAACATAAATACAACGATTAAGGCTACGATTAACTATTAGTATCTGTGTACCAATTATTGTGCTATTGTCGAAAAAATCATGACAATTAGCAGTCCCAAATTACAGCATTTTTCATTAGTTTTTATCAGTTTCCAGAGTTACGTGAATTCGATCCATTCAATAATTAAATCCTTCCACCCATTCATGAAATTCCATTTCCCACGCACGGTTTTCTCACTCTGTTTAACGTGTCAGATTGAATACTTACAACGAAGGAATTGTATCTACTTGTTCGAGGGTGATTTTTGAACTTTGAAAAACTATTTTCGTGAAAACGCTGTAAAACTCGTTCATGATTGTTCATCGTTCATTCATTCAATTCATTCCCAAAACGCTTTAAACATATCTAAACCAATCGATTATTTTTCAGAAGATGCCGGATCAATTTGTATGGAATGGTTCAATCTCCCATTCATACACCTTGCACACACCTTGGGGATGGCCACACCTTGCTTACACACACCTCGCTCGTGTTATGACAACAGCTGATAGGGGGTTCTTCTACGCGTCTTCGTAGCTTCCTTCTTCTGCACACGTGCGTTGGAACACCATGCGATAGATTAGAAAAAAAACATCTCTCGCTTGGTCTCTGTTGTAATCTAATTTCCCCCGCGAGACGTGGTGATGCCACAACAGTCCTAAGCACTGGTAGCAACACACGCAAGCACACCGTTTCCTGCCGTCTGTTGCGGGTGCTCTGCCGTACGTTATTAATAGTGTACGCTGCCCGTGTGGTTACCTTTCGGGTTGCCGGCAATACGCACATTGTGTGGGATTAACCGAATATTTGTGCTACATTGTAAAGTTGTTCGCTTTTCGAGCGTTTTTACATAACCGGCAATGGAAAGCCTAAGGTAAGTTGGGTTTGCTTCCGGCCGGTGAGATCTGGCTCTTCCGCTTCACGACAAGCGCGATGGCTGATAACGTGCAACGATCGGTACGCATTCAAAACTGCCGCCACGATGGAAGGTCACGGCCTTTGTTATTCAAAGCGAAACGGCCCCCGGGAGAGTGATTGTGGTGCCCGATTAGGATGGATTTTCAGTCGTGTGTTGTTTTCTATATTCTGATGTTCTTTTACTTTCCTTCAGGGACGGTCTGCTCGTGGGCATGGGTAACCCGCTGCTGGATATTTCGGCGGTGGTCGAGAAGGACCTGCTGGAAAAATACGATATGCAGCCGAACAACGCGATCCTGGCCGAGGAGAAGCACATGCCTATGTAATTTGAGAAAACTTCTTACTCCATTCGCACCGTTTACAATCATTTCCCGCCATCACTTCCCGCTCGTCCCTAGCTACCAGGAGCTGATCGAGAAGTACCAGGCGGAGTACATTGCCGGGGGCAGCGTGCAGAACTCGCTGCGCGTCGCGCAGTGGATCCTGCAGCGACCGCGGACGGCCGTTTTCTTCGGTTGCGTCGGCCGGGACGAGTACGCCCGCATCCTGGAGGAGCGTGCGACGGCGAACGGGGTGAACGTGCAATATCAGCGATCGACCACGAGTCCGACCGGTACGTGTGCGGTGCTGATCACCGGAACGCAGCGCAGCCTGTGCGCGAACCTGGCCGCCGCGAACGACTTCACCCCGGAGCACCTGCGAAGCGAACCGAACCAGGCGTACCTGAGCCAGGCGCGGTTTTTCTACGTGTCCGGTTTCTTCTTCACGGTTAGCTTCGAGAGTGCGCTCGCCGTGGCCAAGGAGGCCGCCGCCAGCGACCGCATGTTCATGATGAACCTCAGCGCACCATTCGTGCCGCAGTTCTACAAGAGCAATCTCGAGGAGATCTTCCCGTACGTCGACGTGCTGTTCGGCAACGAGACGGTAAGGCACCGGCACTAGGTCGATTGTTTCCTCAATGCGCTCAAAACACGCTCACTTCACTCCACAGGAAGCGGTTGCGCTGGCGAAGGAGTTCGACTACGGCACGGAGGATTTGCGCGCGATCGGACAGCGGATTGCCGGGCTGCCGAAGGCGAACGCGAAACGAAAACGCATTGTCATCATCACGCAGGGCAGCGATCCGGTGCTGCTGATCGAGAGTGGCACGACCACCGTGCGGGAGTTCCCGGTGCAGCGGCTTGCGCCGGAGCAGATGGTCGACACGAATGGGGCGGGCGACGCGTTCGTCGGCGGGTTTCTGGCGCAGCTGCTGCAGGGCCGCACCGTCGACGTCTGCATCGAGTGCGGCATTTGGACGGCGCGGGAAATTATTCAACGGTCCGGCTGCACGTTCGAGGGTGTGCCGGCCTTCAGTGCGGCCGCAAAGTGAGACAAGCAGTGAGGCTAACAGTGGGACGGGACGAAACAGAAACTCGAATATACTCTAAAGAAGACCACAGGTTTTGATACGAACATGCAATTCTTCTTTTACTGCACCACAATACAACAGCGGGAAGCACCGAAAGGGATAGAATGGATCGCGGATTAAACTACTTCAGGTTGTTCCTCATCGCATTAGTCTCATCAGACATGTTAGAGGAAAGCATGTGGGATATTGTTCAAAGTAAACAAATGAGCAAATAATCCCTGATATTGAAAAAAGAGAAAGAATCGCACCGATTCAATCAAGTTTCATCATACGTGTGTCTGTAGTCTTTACATTAAATTACGCTCAATTACGCCTTCATCACGTACGGAACACCAGACAAGTGACATTTCAACCCATCACTATACCATAGATTAAGATGCACAGCCTGTTCTGGAGATAAGCTACTGGCAAGTTATGCGGATTTGGTAAAATTGACAGCTTAGTACAAATGTGAATTGATTTACGCTTCAAAGTCGTTAGATTCATCGAGACTATGCGTTTTCCTAGACGATATTTTGATTTTACATGGTAAAATAATGTAAACAATGTGTTATACGCTAATATCATCGCGTATTCGATTGGTGCTGATGCCTGCTTAACGCATTAACCATTTGGGAACAAACTGCTTGTATCAAGCGGAATGAACTTATACCATTTCAACACATGAGAAAGATTCCGGATTCAAATTTTGTTAATGTAGTCTCAGTCTATTGAGATTTGTTGCACTACTAAGGGGATTCGTCAAATTGGACATTAGTTGCCTACAAGACATACATCCCACATCTTTGCTGGGGTACCCGATGGAATATTTTTTGTCGTCATCAATTATATCATGTATTGGTATTGACACTGGCTGTAAGTGATACCAGACTCTGATACCAATTGTCGAAAGTAGAGCATGGAAAATGATAATAAATCATAAACACGCCTGGTAGCTTGGGTCTGTCGGTTACCACGTACAAATGGTTCAAGACAATTTGCTGTAGTACATTTGTATGAAGAGATTAGAAGATGATCTCAGTTGGATCACGCTATCGCCAGCTATCTGGAAATCAATTAAGGGATTGTCAAGGAATGCCACAAGATTCGATCAGACATCAAATTACGTTCTCTTTTCCAGCTAGTCACGCTGTACCGCGCTGTATATTTGAAAGACATAACAGACAACGGGTATGATGCTTTCCTCACCACCCCCTCCCGCGTACCTTCCTACTCCGCCGGTTGCTCCGTGTAGAGCGTGGCGATGGCCGGATCCTCCGTCTCGTAGATGATCAGCACCTCCCGGAACTTGTCCACCAGCTGCAGCAGCTGCGAGCGGCGCAGGTTCTCGAAGTACATGATCTCCTCCAGATGGTGCTCGCCCTTGAAGTAGCCCGCCTTCCACAGGCGCACCATCAGCGCGAGGTCCTCCGGATTGGAGGCGGCCGGTATGCGGGCCACCGCCTTCCGGTCCGGTTCCGGGAACGCCGCCAGCAGCCGCTTCAGCTTGTCGTCGTCCTCGATCGACGCGATGCTCTCGTCGTTGTCCGTGCTGGACGCCGTCTGCAGGCCGCCGACGCTCGAGTGGCTGATGTTCGAGCGGTGGCTGGCCGACGAGGGCCGTGTGTGCGAGCTCACCGAGGCAGCCGTCGTCAGCAGCGCCGACAGACTGTCGGAGTAGCGGTCCTCGCTGAGCGAATGCTTCCGGTTGCCGGCCATGGGGACGGCGAGCGGCTGGCTGGAGGAGGCACTCGGTGCCGAGCTGCCGTACAGCAGGTGGCTCGGCACGGCGGACGTGGCGTGATGCTGCGTCCCGCCCGCTCCATCGCACTCGCCCCCGTCCTCTTCCAGCCCGTCCAGGTTCGCGACGAACTGCACGTACGTGTGCAGTTGCATGAGCAGGTGGTGCTGCAGCATCCACAGCACCATCTGTGCCAGCCGGCCCTGCCGTGCGGGGTGCTGCAGCGGCGTCGTGAGGTGCCCGATCGAGGTAGGCAGCGAGAAATCGCTGATCACCTCGAACAGCGACATGCCGGGAAACTTGGTGGCAAACTTGTCGGGCAGGTTCGAGTGGATGTTCAGCTGGGCGTCCGGCGCGATCACGTACACGTTCGTCTCGCACAGCGGATAGATAATGGTCGCTTTGGCCCAGTACACGAGGTGGCCGACGATCTGGTAGACGTAGTCGATCAGCAGCTCCGCATCGGACGCCATGTTTTGGAGGCTCTTCAGCGGGTTGTACACTTCGATCAGCTGGAGCAGCATGTTCGCGCCGGACGGAGGCACGCAGTCGAACAGTTCGGACGGGTCGACGAGCAGCAGCATGCCGTGGTAGGGTTTCAGCGATTCGAGGCACCGATCGATCGTTTCCGGTTCCACCACCATGCCTTTCTTGTGGAATTGGTGCGCCTTCTGCGGCAGGCAGAAGCTGAGCGTGACGGTTTGGTTCATGGTGACGTTCAGCAGGCCCGTCGTGCAGAGATCGTGATAGATCTGGCGAAGGAAAAGGAAGGAACAGAGACATCAGTCACTCAGTTGATCAGCGAGTCGGTGGGTGATTACCGTCTTGATAAACTGCGCCAGCGTGGTGTTCTTCAGTATCGTATCGAACACCCCGACAGCGATACCGGCGGCCGTCGCACTCGGAACGACTGTCGGCCCACCCGTCCCGGTCACCGGCCCGGTGCCACCGACCGCACCGACCGACCCCCCAACCGCGCCCGTCGCACTGGCCGGTTGCTCCTGCTCCTGCAGCGCACTGTTTTCGTCCATCACGGCCACCATCGTTTTGATTTCGCGCGAAAAGTAACCGTCGCGTCGCTCCTCGTAGATCAGCGCTATGCCGATGCGTTTGCTGAGCTCGTAGTAGCACTTCACCACCGACGAGCTGGCCTGGGCGTGCAGCGCAAACACGACGTTGATCCGTATGTCGGACGACTTCTGGTCGGACGAGCCCTGGTCGCTGCGGATCAGCGTCGGATGCGACACGAACCGCACATCGTTCACCTTCAGCTCGAACTTTTGATTGCACAGCTCCGACTTGACGGCGAACAGCGTGGCCAGGTCTTTATCGCAGATGCCGTACAGTTGATCTGGATTGATCGGTTGGTGCGTGTGGAAAGAGAACCGAATTAGTGTTGTGGGTGGTATTATGTGTTTTAGTTCTCGCTAGTACAAACCGAAACAAATGTTGGACGGTGGTGCATTCTGCAGAATATCGTCACCGGTGTTGATCAACGAGTACGGTGTTTTGCGTGACGGCGTTACCGAGGTTTGAAATTGCTGCGGAAGCGTGTAGGGGTAGCGAAACAGCAGCCGATCGCCTTTACTGTCTGATTTCACTAGAATTATGCTGAGCGGATTCACCTCCATTGTGGTAAGGACATTTCAGGCGAATAGCTGAACGCAAAAACTGTCCCGAAAGTTTGGTTTGATACATAAGATTCTGAGGCTGCCGTTGTTTACACTTGACGGCACAGCTGATACGTAGAAGTGTTGCCAAACTGGTGTTGTGGGCATTCCGGTTGTGTGGAAAAAACATGTGCACCAGGGGTGTCGAACACACGACCCATGTTCATTATAAAGGTTTTTTTTTGTTATTTAATATATGTTTCTTTTATTTTGTAGAAAGTGATTAGTAAAAAGTTGGAATGAGTTTATACGTGATTGGTAATTGAAAGTAATAGGTGATCAATTACTCCTAGAATGAACAACCGAAGATGACTAGGTGGGTTTGACAATCCCGCTATAAACAAATGCCGGCAATAACAGATCGCACTGGAAATATCGCCTGGTTCAACGATAAATGCTCATTTCTGAGTCCGTGTCTTACATGGAGATCCCTTTTTTATTAAAGCTCGCCACGATAATGCACCCAACAGGTTAACCGCTGCGCTTGATTAACTCCCCCCTTTCCCGGGCGCCGGATAACCTGCATTCCCAAAGTTAAATCAATACATGACCCACATCGGGTGCAGCAATGCCCTTTGTTTACTTGCCGTAACAAGCGGAACCTACACGACCGGCTGGTCCGATATCGTTTGGATGTAGTGTGCCAGTTTATTTATTTAGGGAAATGATTCCGTGGTTACGAGGTTGATGATGGAGCTATCTGCACCTTCCTCCAATGCGTTCCCCCAATGGTGCCGCCTCTCTCCGCCAGCGCCGCTTCTACTACTGCTTCGCCATGGCCATTTGGTTCTGGTACTGCTGCTGCAGCTTTTGCAGGTTCGCACGGTACTTGTCCTGTTTCTGCTCAAGCTGCGTAATGTTCTCCGCACACCGCTTAAGCTCTTTCGTAATGTATTCGATGCGCTTGCCGACGTTCTGCTTGCTTTCCTCGAGATCCTGCTTCACCAGCACGGGACCGTACAGTTTGTACACCTACCGGTGGAGGGGGATAAGCCGAAAGGATCAGATGTTGAATGCGAGCAGGCAGGATCGGAGCGGAAGAGCGTGCTTACCGTGTTGGTTGGTTTCAGCATTTGCAGTTCCTCCATAATGCTCTTGTTTTCGAAAAACTGACCATCGAGCTGTTGCTGCGTTTGCACGAGTTTCGAGAACTCTATAAAAGGTAAGGGAATGGTTCGGTCAGTGGAAGTCGGCGCTGGCTGAATCCGCCGTTCTGTGTACGAACCTTTCTGTGAGTCTTTGAAATTCTTCAGCTCAGCTTCCAGCTTACGTTGAATAACGGCGACTTCTTTGTCCATTTTGCGGGAATATTAGGTGTTTTCGGGACAGCAGGAGAACCAAATTCGCAAGCACCTTTTTTTTTTGCAAGAACTTTTTTTATTTTTCGTCTTTGTTTTGATATTGTTCTTTGTTGATTGTGTCAAATGTGTCAAATCCTCATGCGATCAGTTTCGAACACGGCCTCCACTGCGCCCAGGTGGGTGAGGCTGGTGTCATTGCTCCGTCGCATGCGATTTTGTCGGATGCGATTCAGATGGTGGTTTCAGTGCTAGTCCGATTATTATGCGATTTTTAAATGAATTTGATACGTGTTAATAAGCAGAACCTATTTTGGGCTTATATAAGTGTGTTCAAATTGACAGATAAATTCGCATGCGACGATCCGACAAAATTAAAAGTTTTTGATTCCGTCGTACGACGAAATCGCACGTCCGATGTTATCTGTCAAATTCCATACAAAATTTTGGCAGCACATGCGATAAAATCGAATGCGACGGAGCAATGACACCACCCTAAGTAATACTTCTTTAACTTTGAACCTTGGTTGCTAAAATCATCCGACGATCGGGTTTTAGATGTGGTTGGCGTGAAAATATGTGTATTTTACTATATATTATCATAAAATAATGAACTGTAGGGTAAATCCCGTTTAAAATATATTTTTGAAAAGCCAACCTCGGCAACTGTCGAAAACCCACTATAGATAGGGCAACTGGTAGCATTAATCGTTGTGTTTTACCTTTTTTTCTAATTTTGACGTTTATAGACGTCATGTTAGGCTAGTGGCACAGCTCCGACGCGCGTTATTTTGACGCGCGTTACTCTCGAATTTTGTATGGGATTTGACAACTTTCGACGTGCGTGTTTTTGACGCCCGTCGTAACGCGCGGCAAAATCAAAATCATTTTGATTTTGCCGCGCGTCGTCCCCTTTCACTTATTTTGATTTAAACGATGTTAGTCGAAATCAAAATTTGTTGATTTCGACGCACGCTACGTCGCGTGTCAAAGAAACGCGCGTCGAAGGTTGTAAAGTCAAATACAAGATTTTAGAGTAACGCGCGTCAAAATAACACGCGTCGGAGCTGTGCCACTAGCCTTACCTGGGAGCCAACGGTGAACGAACTACTCGTGATTTTCTTAAATATTTTTGGAATGTAATTCGGCTTTTTTTTAGTAGTTTATACATTTTACGCATTTCCATTTAGTTTATACATTGGTTAATCGCTCATTCCGTACTGTGTTAATACCGCATGTTGAAGAATTTATAATAATACAGCTCTTCCCGAAATCTGTACAAGGTACGCAATTTGTGTGGTTATGAAATTTGCGAAACTGACGACGAACAAATTATACGTGATGTCGTTTTAATATTTCTGCATTGCTAATCGGCATTTTTATCCTAGTTTCCAAATTTTCACGACGGTCAATCGTTCCGGGCTCGTTCCGGGCGGTGTTGATTCAGCATATTGAAAGCATCTACGGGACGCACTCTTCCAGAAATCTGTGCACGGTAAGCCATTTGTGTGGTTATGAAATTTGTGAAGAAAATGATGAACATATCTTGTAAATCTTTTATATCTGAGGAACGCTAATCGGTTTGTTTTTATAGTGTCCTCATTCCTATACGGTAGCTCTACAACGCCCACTCGCCTGGTCCGTGAGGCGTACGCGCAGCATCTTGAAGAGCATCAACCGGACACTCACTCCCAGAAATCTGAGCAAGGCAAGCAATTTTTGTGGCTATGCTGGTAATTTTGTGAATCTAAGGATGAAGCAACTGTATATGCTATCTCCTTAAATGTTTTTGAAATGGTTATCGGTATGTCTTTTTTCTATAGTTTCCACATTTGTCTATGATAGTTCCACAACGTCTATTGGCTGGTGCCGTCCGTGCGGTGTGGACAAGACACCGAGAAAAGTTTTAACCGAGCGTTCACTTCCAGACATCCGAGCATGGTATGAAATTAAAGTTAGTTTACGGATACTTTTTTTTAGCTCATATTATTCGTATTATGAATTATGAGTTCTTTAATGTCTGTAGATTCTTCCATGCTGTTTTTTAGATAGTTAGCATTCTAAAGATGACTGATTGTAAAGATGACTAGTGGCAAGATTTTGATTTGTTCCATATTGTGAAATACTTCTGATATGTCTTTTGCCCCAGAATGCATTAGTATTTCCAGTCAACGTGCACTATGATGAAACGGAATCTTCTGTGAGATATTTTAGTCATCGTGTGGGATGGAATAAATTCGAAGGACTCGTAAGGTGTCCGGAATCTACGGGTATGCCTGCGTACTGAATATGCACTCGGGACGGGCGTCGGCGACTATGCAGAGAAAGGGTTTTATTGAAGTACATCAACTTTGCGCCCTGCTTCTAAATCCAATCAATTCAGTTCATTCACGTGGTGCGGTGCGGTAAACGATTTAGTTTCTTCATGACGATCGCATGCAAGAACTGTTGGACGTGAATGTTATCGTTCTCGCTTGTGTACACAGCTCTTCTGAGCGCTTCCGAGGAATCGCGATGAGATGAGAACGCGATGCGCGAGCAGCGAGCGAGTGAGCGCGACTCACGACCACCCCTGGTTGTTAGATAACAGGTCCCCCCGGACGACGGACGGGAGTCGGACGTTCTCGCGACGTTCGCCGAGCGTCGGAGAGTCATTTATTGTCATGAAGGTAACCGCAGCGGACGCGCGCGCGATACGGCCGAGTTACGAACAGGTTAGCGCCCGTGCACGCCGAAAGGAAGCGGAAGTTGTGTCCACCCGACTCGAGCGTCTTGCGTTAGTGCGTTAGTACTTGATTTCGGGACGTGTGTTGTGTGCGAGCGACAACGAGACACGTTCTTGCTGCATCTCGCAACTGGAGTGTTTTGGAATAAGTTTGCACAGCGCGCAACATCCGCCGGTCGCCCGTTTTGCATACACAAACTTGTTTCTTCCCTCCAGTGCAGGCGTGCAAGTGCGGGATTGTGTAACGAGAAAAAGGTGACTTCTAATGGGCCGCATTGCATGGGGAAATTAGCATCGCAAGAACGCGTGCATTGGGGGAGCGAGTACATGCCGCGACGATACACGAGAGCGTCGAATCCGCTCCACCGGCAATCGATTTTCCAATTTTGTGAAATACCTCCGGACGGTTTGGAAAGGTCGCCCGGGTCGCGCACGCTGCTGGTGCGGCGAGTAATAGTTTCCCGTCTGGCAGGGAATGCTCCCGTAAAGTTTCGGGAGTGTGTGTGTGCTTGTCTGTGTGTGTCCACAATCAGCGCTTTTGATCGGCAAAACAAACTGCTGCTGCCGGTTGGTCCCGCAACGTACGAGCTCTGATGCAACGCGACCAAGATGTTGAAATAACATTTCCGATCGATGACGGACGGGATCATCGTGGAGGACGCGATTGGAGAGGAGCGCGAGAGATGGAGTGTGGAACTGTAAAATACACGCCTGAGCGCAGCATTCGGAGCCTTCCTACTTTTTAGGCCGTGTTTAGACGCGACGCGACTACTTTGTTGCGTTGGTGAGCTGGTAGCCGGGCGATAGTGGCGATTTGTTTGTTTTCCGGACGTTTCGGAGTTTCGGACGAGTGCTCTCGGCGGTGCTTGTGTGCGGTGGAGAAGGTGGGCCAGCTAAGCGATAGTTCTCCGCCGTATGCCGCAAATTGGCGAGGAAAACATGGTTGTTGTGCTTTGCAGTCGTATCAGACGTCTGCAAACGCCATCCGAGTGCGGAAGTGGAGCAAAAGTCGCACCTATCTCGTTGGTCTTATTTTACTACCCAGCGCTTGCTGGGATGGATTTTTCTAGTAGCGCACGCATACGAGGCCACATTGGAAAAGCCCACAAGACTTCTCTCAGTGTGTGTCTCTATGTCGCGACATGTTGACCTCCGCGGTGTTGGTCTCGGTTTGAGGGGGCGTGCGGAGGAAGTGCATTTTCCCTCCCGACCGTTATTACATAACAGCTGATCTCGTGCATAACAGTCAGCAGCACTCTCTCGCCGCCACATGCCGGCTTTCCATTTGCTCTCTCTCTCTCTAGGTGTTTGTTTCTTTTCATTTAGCACACATGACGTTTCTCTCGTTCTCTCGAGAGTGAGAGAGCACGTTGACTTTTCCGGGAGAGAGTTCCATTTTCCCGTTTTCCATGGTGGTGGTGGGGGTTTTTCCATGTTTTTATTCCCCATCAGCAAACCACCATAACACAGCCGGGAAGCAACGAAGCGGAAGGTCTCGCACTGTCACCGTCGTTGTGTGTTACCGTTAGCCGTACCATTTTCCAACTCTCCAGACTGTTCCAGCAGGCTGAGGCTGTGCGCTTCTGACGTGAGGCTGTTGAGTGTGTCTCCAAATCGCACATCGGGAGCCTTCATCACACAACCAGCCTCCGGTCGCTAGTATTTGAGAGAGTGAGTGAGTGTGCACCACAAGAAACAGGAAGTGCTCATCGGAATTCGGGAATTGCCCTTACCTTGCACTCGGTGCAGCAGTTCCGACGCAGAACGAGCGGAGGGAAGAAGCCGCAACAGACGAAGAAAGCGAAATTACAACGGGCAATGATTGCCTAATGTATCTTCTAGCCGCACGTTCAATCCTCTCCCCCACATGAAGTGCCGAAGCGAAAAGTCACAAAGAATCACACGACGTCCGTGGGACATTTGCGCAACACATTCAAATGCGTTCCGTCGTCGTCTGCACGATCGTGGCGGTGCGGCCGGCAGCAGGAGAAGGTGCAAATTTTTGGCAATCCGTCCGCGACATCCGATGTGGCCTCGCCGGTTGCGGCGAGGAGCGCTTCGAGCAACGTACTGAAATGTTCCTGCCCGTTGCACGCCGACACGCTGCTTTTGGGAACGTTTGGGAATGTGGTGTGTGGTCCGTCCGTCTTTTGTGTTCAAGTCGCTGCGCGCTGTGAGTAATCGGGCGTGCTAAACAAACAATGCGAAGGATACGGTGGAACATAGTGATGTGCTGTTGTCGTCGGCTCGAAGAGTGATTCTTTAGAAGAGGGCAAACAATTTCAAAGCAAGAACTAATTGGTGGCAAGAGCTATGACTGGTTGATCGAATCTTTTAGGACTCCTGACTCCTTTGGAAGTCGACTCCTTTTTCGACTCTCAGGTATCGACTATTGCGTCACTCTTTTCGTGTACGATCGATTTTTTAAAATCTTTTTTCGACTTTCCACAATAGATTCTTGTATCGTTTTGGGAATCGACTCTTGAGTGAGATGATTCTATGTTAAACTCTATTTGAAGCTGATTGTTATGTCCATTATTGACTCGTTCTCTTGACGTTCTCTCAATGATGACTTCGAGAATCAGCCGATTTCCATCAATTCCACAGGTCCGCCAAAAATCTGTCCAAAAACACTACACTGGGTGTCATAGATATTGGACTTTTGGAATTGATTCTGTTTTTGATATGACTACGACTTTTTGTGAGACTGTTGAATCTTTTATCACTTTTTTGCGTGTTTTCTTTTATACTTTTTGCTTAAACGATTGCAAAGACTCATGAGTGTTCGAATCTGAATCTCTGGCAATCTTGAAAAGAGTTGAAAAGCACATCACTACTCTGATAGTGGTAGAACAGTACTAAAAAATCGCTAGAACAGTGTCGTCAGACGCTTGTGGGTGATCATGCTGCGCATCGTTCACATCCGAAGCCGGAACCGAGGCACGTGAGTTTGCTGAGCTGTCACCATCATCATCATCATCATCGTCGGCAACTCAGCTGATTATGCAATGCGGCAAGCGAAAGGGTGACAAAATGACGGCAACGCGCATCGTCGTTATCGACGGTTTAAGACTATTTGTAGGTGGCGGGAGAGTTTACGATACCCGGGAGGAGGCGCATACTGAGATAGTGACATTTTAAGATATGTATTTCTTGCCCTGCCCGCCTTTCGCTTCTTCATGCCGTCCTTCTCGCCTGTCAACACACACACACACACATGTACACACAGTATTTGAATGACAATCAAAGCACGCGGGCAACGCAAAACCGTCCGCTAGAGACAGGCTGACGTTCACGGAGGCGAACGAGCACGGGAGACTTCACAGATATCTGTCTCGGTGCGGACAGACGAAAAAAAAACACACACGGGTGGAGTGATGTGAAGAAAGGAACCGAAATCCCTTCAAAACTACAAATAGAACTCGTCGTCGTTAGTGTAGTGCAACCCCGAGCTCGGAGGTGATCTGATGCGCCTGCCTGCCGATGCGAACTGGCAAAAGGATCGGTGGAAATAGCTGTGTGTGTGTGTGTTCACGAACGTGAGCGAGTGAAGATATTGCTCTGTGCGACTGATTATCTAAGAGAAGATCGGTGTGATCCGATGTTGGGTTTGATGGAACAAGCGGTTCTCGAGTTGCACCGACTGCTCAGTTGATGCTGATGCGGCTTGTTTAGACGTGAGGCGTGCTGCGAGTCTCGAACGACACGAATACCCCCCAGCGGGCCAAATATATCGATTGATAGTGGATCTTCGTTTCTGACCCTGCCTAATTGTGCTCTTTTGTGGCCTTGGTTGCCATTCTTGCAGTGAAATTATTAGTTCGCGCTTATGTGTGTGTGAGAGAGTTCACCAACCAGTAGTTCTAGTGTCTAGCCTTACAACCCGCCGAGCCAAACCCTTCCCCCACCAGAAAAGTGCGTGTGTACTAGTGCTATCCTGCCATACAGTGACGACAGTGCTCCGGAGTTTCTTTCCGAAAGCGCAGCGAGTGTCCCCGGGTGGAAGTTTGAATGATCCTTCGCAAACGCGATAGCGAAGGTGACCCAGCCACCCGAGTCCTTTGCGCGTTCTGCCGCAACCACACCCGGTAGTGGTGCGCGTGAAAGAGTGAAAACGTAGTAGTGAAACGACCTCTAGACCTCCCGACGTGGGAGCTAGGAAGAGCCGACCGACGACCCCCGCCAGACTTCAACCGCCAACCGCCAACCGATGGCGAAGGGAGCCAAAAGGAAGACGAAATGGGTGTCCTTGTCGTTGGCCACTGCGAACACAAAGACCTCGATCGCGACCGGCTCGGACAGTGAGCAGACATCGCACCAGCATGGAGACGGTAAGTGTCAAGCGGTTCTGCGCGTCGGCTGCGAGATGCGAAGCTGACGGTCCCGTCCGGTCTCGGTGCGTGGGGAATGCTGTGCGTGTTGCCGTCTTCCAGAAATAACGCACCGTGCGCCTTCTTCGGTGTGTGTTTGTTTTTTGTTCCTCGCACTGTGGGAACGGTAAACCGCGTGCTCATCACATGGTTTCGCCGAATGCGTAACAGCCAGTGGATCTTAAGCTTCGAGCCGGGTGTGAAGAAACTTTGAGGTGGCGCTGTTGCCCGAGAGGTTGCTATGGAACGAAGTTCAGCCAATTGCAACAGTCTGCTTCTAAGAAACAAAGCACTCTCTGACATATCGATATCCATACAATCTCCATCGTCGCTCACTGAGGTTCACCTCAGCTCTGAACGCGTGTATGAACGAACAAAAAAGAAACGGAGTCTTCGTTTCTTCATTTGCTTCTCTTTGGTCCCTCGAACACACGCATACGCTCCTGCTCGGGCGTCTGTTTTTTTTCAACACCACCGTTTATTTGTGCAACCAATTATCTGCAGCATTTAAGATGCGTCGTTGGTACGGCGAACCGGGTACCATCTCCTCAAACGATGGCTCCGTCTTTATGCACCGAGCTCATTATGATACACTTTCTAATCAGAGCAGAAGCTAGTAGCGCACAGACCAACGGACGGACGGACCGAGCGACGGATAGGTAGGCGAAGGTCGACGGTATGCGCTTGGACTCGACACCTGATTCCGGGCTTCGAATGCCGGCGTCATAGCGTTGAGGTTACGGTAGGGGAGAGTGACGACTCCCCGTTGGGAAGGAGCCACCATCGATGATAAGATATGGCAGGCTTACCACCGGGTAAACGGTGAAAAGAAGTTTTACTTCCTCACCCAATCGTGATCTTCTTTGCCGTGTTTTTTTTCGTCAATGCTCACCGCAAACAAAACCGTGCCGGGTGAGCACATGTCACACATGCCGTGCTTATCTGGAGCGAACTGAGAGAAGCAACAAAAAAACAGATGTCAAATGAAGAACTACCTTTTTTTCGTTGGTTAGGAAGATAGATAGCTGTGCAGCGCCTTCCTTCAGCGTCAGTACGCAAATCAGCCTACCGTTGATTAAACAGAAACCGACTCACCTATCCCATTCTTAGCGCTCACTTGCTGACAGTGTTACCCCAGTTGTTACCCAACAGTTACATCAGCCGGACTGCTTCTTCCGTTCGGTTGTTTGATGGTGTCTGTTCCTGCCTGCTACGGCACGATAACGTGATTCTCCAAGCCGCACCTCTGAGCTACGGGAGCCAACGTTTGGAGATGATCTCCAATGCTTGCACCTGTCTGGTTTTTGTCCTGCCTAATTACCCCCATGTCATATTCCGTCCCATTTCCCTTACATAAGTGTTGGAACCGCCTGTGATGTGGGTCATGCGTCTCGTGGCGTTGTGTGGTGGGTTTGTTTTTTGTTCTCTCCCCCGTCCCGACCACTACAAGCGCAAGAGCGGTTCCGTTTTCTCGGACACTCTCTCCCATTTCCGGCAGGATGGGACACGCGGAAATTTCCCTACCACCGTGCACGGGTGCGATCGATTGGATGATTTTTTTTCGAATGGCGGCCAAATTGAATATGCATATTTTGAGCAAAAGAAAACCACAATGGCCCAGGCCGTCCATTAGTCGGATTCTTGGCGTGATGATAGTACGGCCAGTTGAACAGTGACGAACATATCGATCAGAGTATCGATGAAAGTATAGTTGATATGGATGCTCTGTCGGATGTACAGTGATGGACAAACACAAAAGACAGAACGATACAATTTTTATATGAGTTTTCATATCACGCATACAATGACGGTCCAATTGATAAGCCCACCATGCGGTGAAAACTTTCCATAAATGCGTAAACGCATATGCAGCGTTAAATTAAGCAACATAAGGCTGAAATATTGTGTGTTCTGTTGCCAATAAAGTTTTTGGGGGTTTCGGGGTTTCGTTTCGGATCTTCCGGATGGTCAACTTACTCGGGCCGTGGTTGAGTTAAAAGAGAGTTCATTTATTACAATATTGCCTTAACGTTACTTATGTTCTATGCGCAGCGGGCGAGGATTCGCGCGCTGATTGATGCTCGCTAGTTGAGCGCTTGAGATGCGGTCGAGACGTAACGCTCGATGTAACGCTACAAGTTGTTTTTTAAGTGAACTGACCGACATTTTTGTTCTCAGGGCATTTCCTCCCTGTAGTTTGGCCTTATCCTATATCCCATTGCATATTTTTGTTATATTGTATATTTTTTGACATTCCTATTGTGAAATGCAGATTTCCATGTGTTAAAAGACAGTATCGTAGAACATAAACCTATAAGCGGAGCAACTTTTCTAGAAATAAATACGTTCTCTGCTAACTCCACTGTTCTTTGCATAGTCCATTATGCCAATCCCATAGTCTATTAGGAACCCAGAACTCAGTCTGTTGTAATCAATTACTCTAGGGATACCCAAATATATGTTTCGCCTGCTCAAAACGATCATGAACATAGTTGTAGTTATAGTAGTCATAGCTCACGATTTCATTCAATCGAGTCAAACGCACAAGTCAAACGGTGAGCTAAGCTCGATTGATGCGTCACGGAGAGTGATTACTCAGGTAATTAGGGGCCCGGATGATCAATATGTACCATAACGTAAGGCAATTATCGTAGATAATGCCTACATCAAAACGAAGTGTCAAATTGACTGAAATAAATTGACATTCCACGCCAGAGCTATGTTGAACTTCATCGACCGTTACAGGTGATCTTGCAGTCAGATTTCAATACCTTTCTAGTACATCGTGGGAAGCCTGACTCCTCATGTACATGAAACAAAATGAGAAAAAATATGGTGTTGGTCTTGTCATGTTGATCATCACTGTTAATATGAAACTGTTCGGTTGCCTTACACAATCTTACTGGGTTAGTCTTACTGTGTTGTCCCTCATTTTGTATCAATCGTGCATTACTCGAAATCGTAATGGTTATTAGGACATTATGAAATAAAGATTCTGAAACGCAGATTCACTCCACTGCGCGAGGAGTTAACAGAACGATGGACTGATACCGGGAAATGATGTTTCTGACGGTAACGAATGGAACAGCCTGCTTGTGTGTAGTGCACGCGCTTTAGAATTATGTAAAAATTGGCAGCAAACGTACCCGCAGCAAGCGTTGTGCGAGCGGGGGCTTTTAAAAATATGTTTACACTGCCAGCCGTGCTAAAATATAACCAAATTGTGGCCCACCGTCGTCCCACGACTGTTGCAATCACCCGCCATCGCCGCCGGTGTACCGGGTCACATGATGCTCTTTTTGCGCGTCCCCTTGCGGCGGGAACGAACCCGTCGTCAACAGCAACCCAGCATGCCATGCCAAACAGTCCGAGCAGTCTGCGAAGTGCAGTGTCGAACGGGTGAGCGGAAACTGATGAGCAGCGGAGAGTATGAAAGAATCGGGTACATTCGAACGCCGCACGCGCCCTGCGAACCCACCGTACACTATTTTTGGTGACGCAACGACTGCGGGAAGCACTCGCTTGTGGCGTGTGTGTCACACATCGCACGGTACGCCACGCCGATACTTCGAACACGAACGGTCGATCGAATGCGAGCGAACCATAGCAGGCGAGAAGAAAGGTAGTAGCGTATCGTGGGCCATTTTTGTTGTGTGCTTCGGTACGAACGCCGTACCGGCGTTAAAAATAGCGTACGGCGCTCTGCACGATGCCAAAATTGTACAATTTGTTTCTATATAGGCACTGGTGGGGATGGGTGCGGCATAGCGATTTGAGGAATTGTTCTGAGGAATGATACGGAAGGAGATGAGGAAGATACCATCACCCAAATGCACCTATCTGTAGATGATTTGCACATGTTTTGCCCGATTCTACTTGAAAACTAATCGCTCATTGGTACTCTTGCAGGACATCGGAACAAAATGCTGCTTGGCACTAGTCAGGCCACGAAGCACAGTAAAGAATCGGTCGCTGGAACCGACACGACGGAGGAGCACAACGAGCGCACACTGGACCAAAGTGGACACCGGACCGATACTAGCACCGGTAGTGACTGCCTAACAGGAACCGAACGACGCCCGGGTACGGCAGGCATCTACCATAGACGTCGACCACCACCATACCGAAGCAGTTGGAATGGAAATGGCGGTACAGCGACGACGAACGGCCGAAGTCAGTACACCCGAACCGCCGGTCACTACGGCACTGGCGGTGGAGGATACTACGGAACGGGGAAGAAGAGCCACTACGATGGTTACGCACGTCGACAGCAGACCGCACCCAGCACGACCAGAACGACCGCCGGCGAAGGGGCCGGAGGAGATGGAGGAGCAACAACGATTAACGACGGTAAGCACGTGGTGGAGTCACCCGGGACGGTCCGCAGTCGTAGTAACGGTCGCCCTTTCTAATCTCCCTCCAGATGAGTACACCCGAATAACTACCCCGCGGCAGGACGTGCTGTTCAAGAAGGGATACTTATCGCGCCCGAAACCATCGGTTGCGACGGCCAGCACGTCCAACACGACGTCCAGCTCGATCGCTGGCACCACGAGCGAAGGTAGTGACGGTGGGAACGGCGGCAGCAACAGCATTTCCACGACGGAGTCCATCACGTCCGAGTACGGTGGTTCGTACGCGGCGGACGGTAGCCAGCTGTTCGACTATTCCATCCCGTGTATTCCGTGCGGTTACTTCACGGAGAACGGCGTGCTTGTCATGAACGGTAAGACCGCTGGAGACAGCAGACCCGACTTCTATTGATCGGTCGATCCTTTCACCAGGTTTTGCTGTGGATAACAATGGCTTCTCGTACTTCAACGGCGGCCAGACGTACATCTACCCTCCGAACTTCAACAACTGCCAACAGTCACCGACACCACCGACCGCGGGTGCAGAGGGTCCGACCGGCAACGATGAAACCAATGCGAATGAGACGAACGATATCGAAGCTTCCCCAACGAACCTTTTGGCACCGGTACTGGAGTCTGTGGTGGTGACGGAGGTTCCAGGAGCGTTCTGCGACAACCTACGCACCGGCGATGGGGAGGAGACTCATCTGTACACGTCCGATGCTGGCGTTCCCCCCGTTGGCGAAGTCGGTCCGGATCAGGTCCTTACGGATGGTGCACCGGGGCTCGAAGGCGTTGCTGATACCACTGGTCCCCCGTTGTCACAGGAGGTGCAAGATTTCTCGGAGAATGGTTACTTCCAGTACACGAATGGGTACGACTTCGCGCAGTTCTATAGCTCTCTCTGCTATCCGGGATGGTTGATGGAGCAGTACCGCATGTACGATGATGCTGGTAGGTAACCGACGGTGTTGTTTTGGCCATACACGAACATTAACTGTATTGTGATATTTGCAGGATTGCCGTTATACGCTAGTGGCGACTACGCCATGTCCGGCGAAGAGGTCTACGGACATCAGTCGAGCTTCAAGAAACGCAAAAAGCGTTTCCGCACGTTTGAGGAGGTATGCGGTACATACACATGTTATACTGTATTATGCTAATATTACGCATTCTGCTTACAGATGCCATCCGGGAATGGTACCTCTTATGATGCTGGAGATGCTATGTCTTTACTAGTGGTGAGTTTGTTGCTTTGTGTTGTTAATCTGTTACCGAGAGCTATAGTTTGACTTTGACTTTTTGCAGGAGCAACCCAACCCTATCGGTAGCGATTCCACCGCCGGCGTGCCAGACAGCGTAGTTCCTACTGATGATGTAGCTCATCAGCCATATCAGCTAAATGCTGAGGTACAGGAGTTCCAACCATCCGTAGCAGTGACGAATCATCTTCCAGACGCGACGAACGCGGGTGCTGAATGTATCACGTCCGATAAGGTGGCTGACGGCAGTGCCATCAAGAGCAACGTTCAAGCACCCCATAAAACTCGGCCTCCAGCAGTGGCTCAGAAAGTTCCGAAGTCATCGACCAAAGTTACGCCTGCTATCATGCCTGCTGCCTCGAGCGAGACTGGTGTAACTTTGGCACCGCCCACCGCAAAACCCCCTACAAGCAAAGTCAACCGCAAGAAGGACTTGATCGAGTCGACGCTCGCCTTTGCGGCCCAGAACATTGATCTCACGCGTCCAAAAGCGACCGGTTCGGCTGAGTCACACGACAGCGAGCTATTCTGGACGACGATTGATCGGAACGGACGGAAAAAGCGTGTGGCAGCGGTAGCTGCGGAGCAGGAGCCCACTGCCACTGTCGCTGGATCGGAGCAGGAATCCCCAGTGGGAACTGCACAACTTGTAGCCCCGGTAGAAGCGAAGGAGACTCCCGTGCCGGAGAGTCAGTCAACACAGGCCCCGAACGTAAGTCAGGATGTCGGCAAAAAGGAGCAGCAAACCAAATGTAAGAAAAAGACACAGAAGCACAAAAGACAACAGCTCCGGAAGACGGTAGGCAGCTACAACAAGCAACCGCTGGAAGGATTTCAGCTGATTGAACCTGAATTTCCTTCGGCAGTGTCGGGACACCGTCGCGGGAAAAGTTGTGATAAAGCGGGACGACTCGAGGCGCGCGAGGTGAACCTCGACAGTGCGATGCATCCGTCTTCCTCCTCGCCGATCCAGGAACAAGCTGAACCGTCGGATGGTCGCAGCTGTGCCGAGGAGGAGACACAACAAGAAGTCATAACAGTGGAATTAAATTGTGATAGCCAAAGCAATGGTGACGCGTCGGCAGAAGATAACGTTGAGGTTGTGGTTGCGGAAGAGAAGGTGGTTGTGGAAGAAGAGGTGGTTGTGGAAGAAGAGGTGGTTGTGGAAGAAGAGGTGATTGCGGAAGAAGAGGTGGTTGCGGAAGAAGAGGTGGTTGCGGAAGAAGAGGTGGTTGCGGAAGAAGAGGTGGTTGCGGAAGAAGAGGTGGTTGCGGAAGAAGAGGTGGTTGCTCAAAATGTTGTTCTGCCCTCGCAATCTCTGTCCCCTGCGGTGGATGTGAAGACTATTGTTAATGAGACTGAGACTGAGAAGCGTCGTGAAGTGCAGGCAGCGGACGAGGAGGAGTCAAAGAGTGAAGATCAGGAACCTGAGTTGGAGCCAGAGGTGGAACCAGAGGCCGTCGAACTGCAACAACAACATATGGTGCAAAATAGTATCGAATCGGTTACAGTAAGTAATACGGCGGATGCGGAAACAAGACAAGATTCAACAGAACAGGATGAACTCTCGGATAACAGGCCTGCGGAGGAGACTTCTCAGGAAGCTGGTGCGTACGTACCGCGTGAAGTTAAGCTATCGGCCACCGAGGAGCAACAGATAACGAACGCGCAATTGTCTGTCGAAACAGACGTTCTTGCAAGTGCTGCCAAACAACTCACAATTAGCTCCATAAGCCACACCTTGCCATCGCTGGATGAGGAAGAAGCGGAAGAGCAGACAGATACTGCAGATGACGGCATCGGTTCGGAGGGTGACGACGCTGCGCGTACCACCAAACGCGGCAGTGTCGCCGGAGTTGGGTACACCGAAAGCATCGACTCCGGGCTGCAGAGTCCAGCTCCGTGTGGCGGTGTTGCCTCACCGGAAGCCACGTCGTCCATGGTGAGCTCGATCGAGAGCCAACCGGCCATCGACGTACACGACGTAAAGTCCAACCAGACGGTGCTAACGCAGGTGGTCGGTACGTGGCTGATGCAAAAGCTGGAAGTACACGACCCGCAGGAGGTGCTCATACTGCCCAGCAATCCGCAGTTGATTCAACGTCTCGAGCGGTTCCATCAGCTGCAGCGACGCGAGCGTCGCGATCGCCTGCGTGGAGCCATTCCTTCGGACTCCGAGGAGGAAGACGATGATGAGTACGATCTCGAGGACGAAGACACGGACAGTGATTACATGAGTGACGGACAGGGAGCTCGACTCGATCTTATACAGCGCACCGAAGACACCAATAACACCAATTCTGGGTCGTCGATCAAAACTCAACCCCGGCTCGACGAGAGCAAACCGCACGAACTAGCCCGTAGTGTTAGTGGTGGCAACAATTCCGAACGCAGCGTACCTCGAGAAGCTGCCGACTCGAAGCGCTGCTCGATCATGTAGGGGTCACCCATGCCACCAGCCTCCGCCGGCCTCCAGGGCTAGCGATCTTCATCTTCATATTTACATATTTTGAGTCATTAATCTGAGCAGCAGCAACAGCAAGAATCCCCCTAGGAGAAAACTCACGCCCAAACACACATACACGAACACACCGCCGCCCATTGGCTTTTTTCTTGATGCCGAGATATTTCATAAGCAGTTGATAAGATTTTCGTAATCAGGCGTTGCTATAAAGAGGTGTACCGCGCGGCAGCAAACGTCAAATTTGATGTCAAAAATAACGTACAATCCGGTACAGGCAGACAAGGTTAATATTAAACGTAGAGTTAATAATATTATGGCGCACGTACTATAACACAAAAAAACTGCACCGTTTCGTTGTAAGCCGACGACGACGATTGGGAGCTGCTAACTTGTTGATACACAGACCCGGAACAACCGGAACAACCGGAACAAAACTCGGAAGTGTTTCTTCCGTCTTTAAAACTGCCTGCTCCCATTGCTTCACCCGTTTTCGCGGGGAGTAGGACGCTTGATTTTCTTCACCGGCAAGGCCCGTCTAGCGATCGAGTGAAGGTAAACGTTAAGTTTTTTGTTTCACTTATCTCAAATACCCATCATAATATACAAGTATTGTATGCAGAAAGATTGGTGGATTCAATTTCCCGAGGTGTTATTTCAAACTTTATGGAGATAGCTTAATTTAACAAACATTTCTCCGTCATTCCCCGTTCAATCAGTCGATTTCTCCGTGATCTTACCGTTTATGTTCGGAAAATGTATCAAAATTTGTAGTTCTACCTAAAATTTGAATCTAGAAGTTTGGATATTTTGATTTCCTTTCGGTTGGTACACAGAACCTTATGCTTTGGTGGGAGTTTAGTAGGATAGGGTCATAGAAACCCCAATTACCACGTTCACTTTCACTCAGTCGCTGGATGGAGCCTCATGCGCGTTGGTTTCAGTTCTTTCGATCGTTTCTGCATTCACTATACGACTTTTTTTCGTTTGTTTGTTCTGTTTTGTGTTTTCTTTTTCTAGAAGAATGAACCCTCGCCTACACTCGATTAACGCATTGGTCAATGCACATTGTTGAACGTAATTCTTATTAGAGGATATAATAATTAAACTACTACGGTTAATAATTGCATAACTGCAAGCGCAAGCAATTTAAACACTGCAGATAGACCTGCGGATGGAAGTAAATTAAAGTAATGAAAAGCAAAAGAGAACGAGGAATGGAAAGAGCAAATAAAATGAGACAAAAAGTCACACACTTGACTGATTGGTGTGTTTTGCTTCGAGTAGCTGCACTGATGACCGGACACGCTTGAGTTTAACCTGTAGCTGGTTTGGGGCAAGTTCACTCTCTATGGTTCTCCACCTCGAAGCAATGAACTTTGAACGATCGTAATCCTTTCACAGCAAGTGCGGCATGCTGCAGCTAAAATTACTAACCTCATAAATCACGGAACCCACCGATCGAGCTGGTCCCCGTCCGTTGCGCCAACCTATCCTTGACCTATAATGCGACAGTGCGTTCGTACCGTTTCGGCAGCAGCTGTATCGGCTGCTCTCAGCCCCCTGTCGCAAACGCAAGGAAGGTCACGAAGGGATTCGCTACGATCGGCATTTTCGGGGCAGCACCGCAACGTAAACACCACCAGCTGGGAGATGATATAAACGGACACGAGAACACCACACGGCCGCGTTGGGGCTGCGATCGCTTTGTGTAATTTCTGACGATGGCCGATAAAAATAAACACACCGCCCGTTTGACCGTTCGGCCATGTTTTGCGCTGTTTGAATTATAGTTTTATTTTTGACTCAGTAGTAGCCGCAGTGGTGATGGTAATGGTGGTGGTCGCAGTGGGACATTGCCACGGAATGTGCAGACAGAGGAGCTCATTTAGTTCAACTGTGGCCAGAAGCACAGATATTGGTGTAGGTTTGGTGGATCATGATGATCAGCCGATAGAAGAAAATCACCCTTTACATGTGTACGTGTGTTGTCGCAGGTGCTGATCGTAGTAAGCAAATAAACATGAGTATGGTTTGACCGTCACTCACACACGGTATCTCTGTAGGGGGCGGGTGTTGTTTCGAGGTGTCTCAGCCACAGTCTACTTTTATTTCAAAATCCTTTGGCGCATGTGCTGAGCGTCTGTGGATGATTTCTTGGTCAGTTTGATGCCATCAACAGTGAAAGTGGGTCGCAGTCGCCGCCGGCAGTGTAGAGTTCTTGCCCAACATTCCAGCTTACCGAAGAATTGGTCTTGCGCAACCGACATGGAGGGTGGCTTCCGGAGCATCATGCACTTGAGCTATCGAGACTACCGGTCGGTACCGGAGGAGCTGAGGGCGAACGGGAACGACGAGATCGACGAGATCTATCTGAAGGAGAATCTGATCCACACGCTGCCCGACTGGTTCTTCGTGGAGATGACACATCTGCGGTTTCTGTGTCTCGCGGGCAACATGATCGAGTCCGTCCCGGCCCAGATTGGACGGTTGGAGTGTCTGGAAACGCTCGATCTGTCGGAAAACGCGTTGCGTCACTTGCCCCCCACGCTGGGACAGTTGAGGCGGTTGTCCAAGCTGCTGCTGAATGGGAACTATCTTCACCAGCTACCGTCAGGTACGGGGTTGCGCACACCGAATCGCTGCCGCGCATCGATAACTCTCACATTTGCATTGGTTCCCCCGCAGAAATTGGCCACCTGCACAAGCTGGAGGTGCTGGATGTTCGCAAAAACCGCCTGACGAGCGTACCAATCCAGCTGTCCCGGTGCGCCGCCCTGGAAGATCTGCTCCTGGACGACAACCCCGGTCTGGTGTCGGTGCCGACGCGTCTCTTCAACCTGCCCGCCCTCACCTACGTGTCCGCGGAACGGTGCAACCTGTTCCAGCTGCCGTTCTTCATCAACACGACCACGCTCAGCTTCGTGCTGCTGTTCGGCAACAATCACAGCCTCACGCACTGCCCACACGCACTGAAACGCTTCGCCCAGCCGGACTACGACGCGGTGGACGTCAGGGCGAAGCGAATCAAAAACCCCTCCTGCTACCGGCAGGTGCACTGCCCTGCGGTACCGTACCGACTGAACCTGCCCGGGGAACTGGTGCGGCTCGGCGGTCGTGCCGGTGGGACGAGTGTCAGCCCGAACTCCCTGCTGGAGCAAGCGCTGCGTGCCATATCCCGGTGCGATGTACGGATGGAGGTTCTGGAGAGGCTCGGTCTGCCGGAGTGTCTGACGAACCGATTGCTCCATGGCCCAGTCGCCTGCTGTGCCAGTGTGCCGTGTGGGAAGGAGCTGTTCAGTGGTGCTGTTTTGGCGCTAGTGAAAAGGTGAGTCGTTGGCACGTCAGGCACCATGCGCCTCCACTGACACGTGACTCGTGATCGTCACTTCACATTGTACGTTGGTAATCTTCACCTGTGTTGGACTATTTTATCAGGGTATCAACACACATCTCACACAAGGATTTGGATTGGATTTAAATCGGATTGGATTTGGTGTAGCATTCGGTCGACTTCAGTAGCTCCTCGTTGTATTTTAGTTCTAACAATGAGTTGTCGGATATAAGAACTGTTTAATTTTGAAACCAATACTTCAAGCAATAGACCTTTCTGTGGAGAGTTAAATGATTTCGTCTGTAAAATGCAAACTCTAGCGCATCAGTGCTACGTTAAGCTAGTGTTTCAAGAGTACGTACTCGTGCCTGTGTACTGTACAGTGTTGTGACTCCTCGCTTTTGAGAGTTTGCTCACTCCCATCATTGGAACGTGAATCGCTTAATAACTCTTTTCAGAGGCTTATTGATCCAACATCCGTTAGAGGACTACCTAAGCGCCGTGGGAAGAAGAGTGTGCGTGAGTGAGGGAGTTAGTAAATGAGCGCAAGAATTGGTAGAACATTAGGAAAAGAGTGAGCATTATTTACGTACCGATTGGCATTCTCACGTAGATTAATAACTTACTCGGAGAGAGTTGTTACTCCCTCACGCTCAATCGCTCCTACATCTGTGCGTACTAAAAAAAACTGCTTTACGCCTGCTTTACGTTGATTGTCTCCAGGTTGGGTTAGTCATTCTGCTATTACTGTAGGTCATTACAGCAAGACGACATTAGACATTAGAAAAGTTACTGTTACTCGCGTTACTCGCGAGAAACATAATAAGACGACCAATCAATCGTGAGCCTGTATAGAACATAATATGAGTATACCTCCTTATTCGATTCAATACTGAATTTCTAGCGGGAGCAACGTGAAGTTAGGCGATGACACCGTAAAAGTCATACAGGTCACACAAGTCAGTCTCAGTGACCTCAGTAATCACATACGCTTATCAGACATGGATGTCCAAAATCGGACCAAATGAAAGAACCGAACGATCCCAAACCTTAGATCGCCTAGATCATAATCAAGGGTTCATAGGATGTCGATTTGTCATAACTGGGTCTCGGATTAAGAATCGGATCTGATTCAGTGCATTAGTCCCAATTCGGATCCGAATTGCTTGGATCACTCTCTATTGTATAAAAGCGACAAGAAATCATTTGAATGTTTAGTACTGACGTACTAAATCTAAAGTTGTCGATCGGTACTCTGCTCATAACACCTGTTACTGATGGCTTGCTGATGAGTTAGCAACAACCCAAAAGGTAACGGACGAACTCGGGAATATGTGAGCAATGAACCAATCAACCAGCGAGTTGCTGCTACAACTTTCGCCCGTTCGCTCGTAGTGGACACACCTCGCTTCTCTTATCACAGTCTTCACACTGGACACTGGAGTACAATCTTATCGCGTGCATCGATTCAGCTGTAACACGGCTCTCAACTCTCCCGACAACGAGGAACACACACACACACCCGTTTGATGGAGTCTAATTAACTTGCCGTATCACTTCGGTTTATTTTCAGGAAGGAGTACGCACTGAACCTCGTACTGAGCGTGCTGTTCTGCTCGAAGCTGTGCGCGGACCGTTGGTTCCAGTACAACTGCGACCGGTACGAGGAGCTCCAGTGGGAAGTCGTTGCCTGACGCGTGGCCGCCCTCCTAGAGTCGCGACTGTGGAAAGGATGGGATAGGTTAGTTAGGTTAGGCGTTCGAAGGTGGCGTTCGCAGCACCTTACCTCACTGTGGATGGCAATCACGCCGTCCTCCGCGCTCGTCCGGATCGTGATCGAGGCGTAGCCGGTAGGCTCGACGACTACCTGCAGCCCGGTACACGACTGGCCCTGCTTCGCGCCCGAGATCACATCGCAGTAGATGCCGGCCGGCAGGCCCGTCTGCAGGATCACGTTCATGTCGTACGGTTCGAGGTTGAACGCCACGAAGCCGACGTTGCCGCGGCCGAACGCGATCTGGTTGTTGCCGTTGTCCCACCAGTGCTGCAGCGGCGTGCCCCACGCCACGTTCCGGAAGTGGATCATGCTGTAGATCTGGCGCCAGCGGTGCTCACAGATCCAGCCGCCGCCGCACGTACCGTCCGCGTTGATGACCGGCGACAGCGTGTTGCCCTGGGCGTCGGCCGGCGGGCCCTGGTCGAAGCTGGCGAACGCGAACGAGCTCATGACGCGCAGCTGGCCGTACGGGAAGGCCGCCGCGAACGCGGTCGCCATCTTGTACGGGCGCGGGTCCTTGTGCGTGAGGATGCCGTCGTGGCCGCGCTGGTTGTCGTGGTTGTCGACGAACACGAACGCGTCGCGCGTCGACAGCAGACCCCACGCCTCGCCGAAGTTGGACAGCCAGAGGAGCGCATCGCCGCCACTGAACGCCCGGCCGATGTAGTGCGAGAACATGAACTCGGTCACCGTGCCGAGGTGGATGTACTCGTACTTGCGGACCGCCTCGTGCGCCCCCATATCGATCACTTCCTGCGCGAGGAACGCCCGCGACCCGGGCCAGAAGCCGTACGCCGTGTTGAGGTTGTTCAGCCGTCCGAAGATCACCTCCAGGTCCGCCGGCCACATATGTTTGGCCGCGTCCACCCGGAACCCAGCGACGCCGAGCTCGATCAGGTGGTTCAGGAAGTCGACCACCCGGTCGCGCACCCACGGCACCGCCTGGTTCAGATCGTGCAGCCCGACCAGCTCGCAGTTCCGGATCTCGGCCGCGTTGCCCCAGTCGTTGATCGCACAGGGCGTGTTGAAGTCCGGCCAGCCGAACGGAACCGCCGGGAACTGCCGGTCGGACGGGACGGCCGTCGAGCCGCCGGTACCCACCGCCGGCTCCACCGGCTGCGTCGCCCCCATGTGGTTGATGATGATGTCCACGTACAGCCGCACGCCGACCGCATTGCACCGGCGCGACATGTCCGCGAAGTCCGCCTCCGTGCCGGACCGGGTGTCCAGCTTGAACGAGATCGGCTGGTACCGCTCCCACCACGGGCGCGTCCCGTCCGCGTTGCGGATCACGATGTTCTCGTTGACCGGGGACAGCTGCACGCCCCCGTAGCCCCGCGGGCCGAGGAACCGCTCGCACTCGGCCGCGATGTCGCTCCACTTCCACTCGAACAGATGCACGATCGTGCTGTGGCCCTGGGCGAAGTGGGGATCATGCTGACCGGCGACCGTGGCCACGAGCGCCACCACCACCAGCAACAGACTCGATGCGGGCGCCATTGCGGACAGATCGCAGGTGGTTTATGAGGACGCAGGGCCGAACGCTACCGTTTTATAGCTTCCGAACGGGCGCACAAATCAGTTGATGGGAAACCGATGTTTCGCGCGGGTGGTTGTTTTATCGGCGCGCACATAGGACACGGCACGCGGGCTCTGATAGCGCGCGGGCGCGTGTTCGAGATGTCGTCGCTTCTTGTTCGACAACAAGACGCTTCAGTTGCGATTAGCTATCTAGCAGGCGGTGTTATGTTTGTTACGGTTGTGAGCGGGTCGTGTGGATGAAATGGCTCAAATACAAAGTTTACCCTCCGAATCTGTATTGTACTCATCAGAACGAATCAATCCTTCGGGGCGTTTGAAGTCTGCTTAAAGACTTTCAAAGCCTCTGTGTGCTACTAGGTCTCCGTGAAGTTCTACTACCCAGACAACCATACTATGACCGCTGGTCATAGGAGAGTCTTGCAATTTTCAGTTTGTATGGAAATGGTCTTTGAATCTAAGACCGGTTGTTGACCTGGCTATGTAACGCACGGAGAAGCATAGGAAAAGTCCGGACAACAACATAAATTCAAAAAAGGTTTCTGGCATGACTAATGTGTTACTGAAATATTTTCAATTTTACCAAATGATCGAAAAATTTCGACAATTTCTGTTACATTTCAAATTCAGTTTTGTTAAATTTCATGAAACTGTTTCGCTTTTTCCTATCTGTCATTCTCCAGAACATTCGGTGG
>KB672846.1:1179165-1386790 GCA_000349145.1 Anopheles dirus | reverse complement strand
AAAAAAAGTAAATAAAATAAAAATTGAACAAATAATATTTAACGGCTTTGAAATATTTCATTACTTCATGCGAAAGATTTCAATTTAATTTAAGAAATATTTTTGAAATTTTTCACCCGTTACTGAAACGTTTCGCGTTTAATTTTCACGTAACGCCACTCTAAAATTTCGTAACGGGTCATACAATTACTGCTGTTTGGAAGCTTTTAAGTAATGAATTGCGACTCCTTATAAAGGTCTTTGAAATGGTCTTATATCCGGTTTTGGCTATTGGGGTATGTTTCGAGATCCTGCAAGAAGATAATAGACAACCTTTTTGGTGAAGTTATTGTTTGTAGTGGCCTAACTACACAACACATTATCGTCTGCTGTGACATATTTTTAGTATGCTCAATGTAGTATCAAGGCTTTTTGGTCTCATAGGTGTGGAAGGACCATAGAGGAGCCGCTACAACGACGAGCTCTATGAACTGTACGATAAGATCACTATTGTATGTGGGTACAGACTGAGCTGGATAGACGAGCGTTGAAGCAGTTGCAACCCCTGATGAGTAAATAAGTAAGTCTACTCAAGCTAACTTCTAATTTTTCATCAGGTCAATCGATCACATGATTTTTTTTTCATACCGTTTCACGTTTGAAAACTTGGGCAAAAAAAGTTGTTAATGCATAAGCAAAACAGCAAAGAACTTCAAAAGCATCCGGCACGATCCTTATCCCTTATTCCTCAAAAAGGAATATTCATATTTAGACAATTTATCTCCTTGCGTATTAACGACAAGCGTGCAAACATCAAATGTTAACAAATGAAACATAAATAAATTTAAAATTTAGTTGAAACGTTTACGAGCTTGTACTAAAAACCTGTGGCATAGAATGATAATGTTGTACTAAAACAATTTGGCGCGAACGATGTATCCCCGTTGACAAAATGTGCTTGCTTAATAGCCAACTTCATAACGCACTAATTAAGCATACCTGTCTAAATTTAAACAAAAGCACAACTTCGGATAACGGCGCGTCTAGACGACCACTTTTCAAACTGCTCGCGAAGAACTGTCAAATGCCCGGGTAAAACAAATTGTTTGGGTTTTGCTACTTCGGGTGCAAAATTCTCGACTTTTGTCAGCTGGGTTGCACACAATGGAGGTCGAATGCAAGGTGAATAGACAGATTATTTTATATTTATCTTGTTTATTGAAATTGAACTTCATAATAAAATGACAGTTGAGCGTACCGTCGGAAACGGACGAGTTTCATTTTAATTCGGTCAATACAAACGACGAACGAAATGCTATTACAACACAATAATCCTCCTTTGGATTGCATGTATACTGTAGATAAATTCGAGGATTGCCGCATAAAAACGAGTGTGTTTCGATCAAAACATCGGTTTGTTTTGATCGCTGTGGTCTTCTTTTTCCTTTCGCTATTTGCTGTCAAATCGTTCTGGATGGACTGACCTGTAGTGTGTCTATTCACCTTGGGATTTCGACCGGGCGTAAAAAAGCGATTTCCACCTAAAATTATCGATTTTTCCACATAGTTTTTAACCCAAACGAGCAGGGACGAGTCGACTTTGTGCAATTGTTCCGACGCAGCACCAACACCGGCGGCAATGGTCTCGCAGAAGTCGTTGCGAGCTAGCGCGGCAGCCGAAAGCGAGAAAGAAAACAAAGCAAACACGGCGTCACCAGCCACGAGTGGACAGGCGGGCGACGGCGGCGCCGCTGGCGTCGGCTCTGCCGCTGGTCCCAAACAACAAACAACGAAAGATGCGCAGATTGTTGGACCGGACGGTGTAAGTTCCAGTGCGGCCGGTTCACCGGATGCGAGTGTTGGAGAGGTAAGGAGAGGTGTGAAGTTGTGTTTTCCTGTGTCCTGTGTTTAACCTCCCATCCCTCCCTCCTCCGGTTTGTTTCGCAGGGAAGCAAGGATGAGCTCGTCATCGGCGACGAGTACATGGTACAGCGGCAGGACGGTTCGTGGCACCCGGCACAGCTAATTCAGTCGCGACCGAACCCATCGGACCCGAAGCAGCTTGAGTATTACATCCACTATGAAGGTCTCAACCGGCGGCTGGATCAGTGGGTCACGAGGGATCGAATATCGAGCGACGGTATGACGGGCGCCAGCCCGACCGGTGATCGGATGGCCACCAGCGTACCCATTCCAGCCGCCGCGTCCGGTGAAGCGACCGGCGCGGCACGGAAAAGCCCGCTCGGATCGAGCGGTGCGAACGCGAAGGATCGCTTCGGGGGACTGAAGCCGGGCTCGAAGGAAGCGGGCGCGTTGCTGGCGGCGAGCGGCAGTGACCACATCGGATCGAGCCTGGACGGTACGGACACGGAGCGAAAGATCACGCGCAACCAGAAGCGCCGCCATGACGAGATTAATCACGTGCAGAAAACGTACGCCGATATGGATCCGACCACGGCCGCCCTCGAGAAGGAGCACGAGGCGATCACAAAGGTGAAGTACATCGACAAACTGCGCATCGGCCGGTTCGAGATCGATACGTGGTACTTTTCGCCCTACCCGGAGGAGTACGGCAAGGTCGGCACGATGTACGTGTGCGAGTACTGTCTGCGGTACATGCGGCTGGCGAAAACGCTGAAGGAACACAAGGCCGAGTGCACGCGCCGACAACCGCCCGGTAGTGAAATCTACCGGAAAGGCACACTATCGATTTTCGAGATCGACGGTAAGGACCATCGCTTCTACTGCCAGACGCTGTGTCTGATGGCGAAGCTGTTCCTCGACCACAAGACACTCTACTACGACGTGGATCCGTTCTACTTCTACGTGCTGTGCGAGATCGACCGGGAGGGTCAGCACATTGTGGGGTACTTCTCGAAGGAGAAAGAATCGCCCGAGGGAAACAACGTCGCGTGCATACTGATACTCCCACCGTACCAGCGCAAGGGCTACGGGAAGCTGCTGATCGCGTTCAGCTACGAGCTGTCGCGCCGGGAGGGCATCATCGGCAGCCCGGAGAAGCCGCTGTCCGATCTGGGCAAGCTGAGCTACCGCAGCTACTGGGCGTACACGCTGCTAAAGCTGATCAAGGAGTACCGGACGACGACGATCAAGGATCTGAGCGAGCTGTCCGGCATCACGACGGACGACATCATCTACACGCTGCAGTCGATGAACATGGTCAAGTACTGGAAGGGCGACCACGTGATCTGCGTCACGATGAAGCTGATCCAGGAGCACCTGCAGATGCCGCAGTTTAAGAAACCGAAGCTGATGGTGGACCCGGCGTACCTCAAGTGGACGCCCCAGAAGCGCAACAATCCCGCCAAGCAGATCAAAAAGAATTAGGACGGCGTTGGGTGCATTCGGTGTTAGGGTAAAATTATCTCTGAGGACTGTCCAGCATGTAAATGCAAATGCAAACGGTGAGAACAGCAGGGGAATTGATGTTTTACTTTTATTTTTTTTTTATATCTATGTATCACATTGGGTGGTTGGTTGTGGGCTAGGGTGGGAACTTCGTCCTGTCGCGTGGAGACCGATGCTCCCAGAGGTGTGTCTATTATCCACTTAAAGTTGGTCCTTAAACGATTTAACGTCGGTCGTCACAAGATGGGCACCGAAACAAACGTTTGTTTGTGTACGTGCCTAGTGCATTACGTCAGGTAGCTGTGAGGAAATTTTCATCTGCTACTCCGATAAAGGTTTGCTTCGGAATCTGGAGAGCTGCTGCTGATAACAGGCGAATTTTAATCCTTTCTGTTTTATTTTTGGAATCTCAAAACCCCTTACCCCATGTGTAAACCTTGTCTTATGACAGCATCACAACATTGCCCAGCCTCCTCTTTTTCCCGGCGTGTGGTTGTTTGTTTTGGGGAAAAAACCGCCGGTGGTTGATGTTGTTCCGAAGAAACTCCGCGCTAATCGCTCTGTGTCGAAGAAGTTTCACTAAAAGTGGTCCTCCTCACCTGCACCGGACCACCGCACGCACGATGGCAACGTTCCGGGAGGTGGTCAACCAACTGAACGAGTTCGCCCCAACAAACCTAGCGGAAAAGTGGGATAATGTCGGTGTGCTGGTGGAACCGAGAAATATCGGAAGGTACGCGCCTAGAGCGATTGTGGAGTATCCATATTGTATCCATATATTTTTTTTCTTAGTTCTATTACTAAAATTCTCCTGACGATCGACCTGACGGAAGCGGTCGTAAAAGAGGCACAGGAGCTGGACGCCCAGATGATCATTTCGTACCATCCGCCAATTTTCGCCCCGCTCAAACAGCTCACGCAAGGCTCCTGGAAGGAGCGCATCGTGATGGATTGCATTCACAGCGATATTGCGATCTACTCGCCTCACACGGCCTGGGACAATATAAACATCGGGGTGAACGATTGGCTTGCGGAATCGCTGCCCTACGCCACCTGCCGTCCCATTCAGGAAAGTCCGACCAACCCGAGTTACGGTGCCGGGCGGTTTTGTGAGGTTAAGGGCGATCCCATTGCGGTGCGCGATGCCGCCCAGCTTATTATTAAGCACACGGGGGTGGATAGCGCGATGGTTAGCTTTGCCAATGGGGGCAGCGGTGCTGGTGGGGAGCAGCGCAAGATTCGTACGTATGCCCTTTGTGCCGGTTCGGGGGCGAGCGTGCTGAAGGGCGTGAAGGCCGATCTGTACATTACGGGTGAGATGTCCCACCACGAGGTGCTGGAGGCGACCAGCAATGGGACGTGCGTGGTGCTCCTTGGCCACAGCAACTCGGAACGCGGTTTTCTTCGCGTTTTCAGAGACCTCTTCGCTGGGAAGTTTGAAAAGGTGACGTTTCATGTTTCCAGCAGCGATCGGGAACCGATGCAGTTGGTATTGAGGGAGGACGCGAAGTAGGTTGACATAGAAACGTTGCTTGATTTGTTAAACACAATGTGTCTCCTTGGTGGTTTATTCAGCTTTTCAAAAGCTGTTGTCGATGATCCAAGGACTTAATAAATTAGATATTTTGCAACAACTATTAGAATCACAAACTGTGCTACTAACTTGAGAATACATGGAAAGACATAAGTAGAGTCATAGACATAATCACAGTCGACATTGCCTTTGCTGATTCGGCGGGATTTTAAAGCGGTTGTATCCGATTTTTCTCTTAAAATACCGTTCAATCGTTCAAATAAATAACGAGCTATATTTTATGACTTACTAAGAGCACCGTCCGAACGCTTTATCCACTGGCGACAATATGCTCTACCACATCGCTAAAACTACGAAAAATTCCACTCACAGCAGGTCGGTTCTCTTCTGTGTACATTTCCGGTTGATATTTTCCCGTCTCTACCAAAAAGCCTTTCATTCCGATGCGCATCGCACCGAGACAGTCGTCGGTTGGGTCCTTATGGGGGAAAGGGGAAGAACGTGCGTTAAGGAAAGTTAATTTTATCACTGCATCCGGCGAGCAATCCATAGCGATGCCCTGTGCCTTACATCTCCGATCATGACACACTCGTCAACAGCAACGTTCTCTGGCAAGGCCGAACGGAAGAAGTATTCATTCGGCTTTCCAATGCACACCGGCGTCACACCCGTGCTGTACTCGAGCCCCTTCACGAAACATCCCGGTCCGAGCGCGATGCCGTCCTTCGCTTTGTAGTAGCGTCCCTCGTGGATGGCCACCAGCTGAACGCTTCCCCCAGTGCGGTTCTGATGCAGCACGCGGAACGCTTCGTTCAGATGCTGGTAGCAAAACTTGTCCGGCGCGAGACCTACCACAACCGAATCGATCGGGCGCTCCGGTTCGTTCGGTGGCATATCCGTGCGGGCATCGTCCGTCAGCAAGTAGTACGGATTGAGCTTGTTGTTGCGCACGTAATCGGCCGCCGCTCCGAGGGAACCGTAAATTTCCTCTCGCTCCAATTCAAAACCAATCTTGCGAAGTCTCTCGACCAGCGAGCCGACGCTTTCTTTCGTCGTATTGGTGACAAACTTCACCTGCACGCCATGTTGCCGTAGCCTGAAGATGAAAACGGGAAGTTAGGCGGAGAATTTTTTTTCATAAAACTGTTATTCAACCTTTTCAGTGCCTCGACTGCACCCTCCGTTGGCTGATCGTCCACATGTAACGTTCCGCTTAGATCGATCAATGCCAATTTCACGCGCCTGTTGGCCATACCGTGATAAGTGGCCGGCAAAACACTAGGAAAAGCTATTAAATCTGCAAAAACAACTCTGTGGCGGTGGAGAAACCAACTTTTGGGAATTGTTTTCATTTGAAATGTTTGTTTGTTCACTCCGCTGTACTGTCAAGCGGGCTTTACATGTCCGTATAGCGACCTGAGAACGTTGCGGGACGAGAACTATCGAGACGTCAAACGACGGGGCTTCTCGCCTGCTTATTACTGCATGCGTATAAACACGTTTCACGCTACCAAGCGAGAACAGAAACGCGGTACCATGCGCGATACCTAACCGATACCTAAAATTTCATAATTTTATTATTTAGGATAAACTAAAATACCGTTTTAAATCTTTCTGCATGAAAACAAGGTTTTTGTTAAGCAGGCTTTACACGTCCGTATAGCGACCTGAGAGCGATGCATGAAAACCTATCGAGACGTCAAACGACATGATTTTTCGCCTGCTTCTCGATACGTACGTGTAAACGCGTTTCTCGCTACAGAGCGAGAACAGAAGCGCGCTACCATGCGCGATACCATACAAAAAAATGCTACTATTTAAAATGAATATAGTTTAATATTTTGCAGTATGAAAACAAGGATTTTTGTTTGGAAAAGTCATATTTTTCAAACTCCAAACAATTTTAATCAAAATACAATTCGGTTTGACAGCGTTCTCGCCTCGAGGTTTCCTGCATTGCGCGATCGAAGCGAGAACCAAGGCCATATGAGAACTTTGACAGCTGTCCCACCTGGTTCTCAGGTCGTTGTACAGACGTGTAAAGCCCGCTTGTGTGTGTTGTTCGCTCGCGTGAAAAATGTCTCCGTGAAAATCGCGTGAAAAGGGTGTACGAACGCCCCTCGATTCGGGAACGCGCAACCAGAACGTGCAGAAACAAGCGTACGGGTGTTGTGATTGTGTTCTTTTTACAGTCTGGTGAGTATTGGACGCATAACACACACGCAGAGGCAGAGAAGCAGCATAACGCACACGCACAGGTCGAAACAAGCGCCGTCGTGCATCGGGAAAAAGGCACAGGGGCACGGCGACGGTCTCACGCACTGAACGGAGGAAAAACGCAGTTGCATTTTTATTTTCGGGGGTGAAAAAGGTGCATGTTTGCGAGTGTCTGTGTGGATGTGTGGCTGATGCGGATTGATTCTCATCCTCCATGCTAACATGAGATGGCCTGTGAATAGTTTCTATTGTGCGCAAAAGCGCACTGTTGTGTGTTTGTGCCTGTTGTATGGTTCGCAGTGGTTCTACTGCAGGAAAATGGTCGTGCAATAGTGCTGTTGAAATTAAACGCTCCACCAGAATGTGCGCACCGTGTAGAACGTTAGTAAAATTAGGAGTTATTCATATCGTTTGACTGAACCGAAACAGCTGAAGAACAATCAAGCAAGCCATGAAATCCTCTGCATATAACCGTGCTACATCGTGTTTCAGTGCGACAAATGTGATTCTTCCGTGCCTTCTTTGCTCTATTTCGTCCCCCGTTCCCACCGAAAACGAGCTGAGCACAGAAAGACGTACAAAGAGACGAACCAAAAGCGACCATTTTCATTCAAGCGTGCCACGGTCCCGAAGAAGGGTCGGAGGAGATTTTCCGAGATTTTCGAAGCCGCCGTGTGTGTTTTCTCAAAAAACCCTCCATCCGAACTTCACGTTTCCCTACCGCGTCGAGTTCGAACGTCGTCGTGCATTTGCCCCGTTTCATGTTTTCGTTCAACATATCCTACCACACACATACCCACTCCCAAACGGGCGTATGTGTGTATGTGGGCGCGGATGCAAACGGAGGAGGCTGTGCTGGCGCATACACGTACAGGCAGGATCCTTTTCCCGAAACAAACACATCACACACATCTTCTTGTGTGCATGTGTGCGTGTGTGTTTGGATGACGACTCAGTCCTTCCAGCACGTAGCCTGTACACACACGAGTTTTCCACCGCCACACACACACACACGCGCGCGCACATACACGTTTCTATGAAGTTTTCCTCGCTGGAAAATGTGTCTTAAAAAGAAATAAAACAAACAGCGTAATTTAATCGCTATCCTGCTGTGGCCGAACCCTCCGTCAAAGGTGTGTTTGTGTGTCCAGAGGACATTACCTGCTGCTACGGGGGTGGAAGGGGTCATTTCCCTCCACCCATCCCGTCATATCCGGCGTGACAAAGAGCGTCGGGAGCGCATTTTCCGGTCAGCAGAGTGCACAGTTTCCATTCAACCGAGCAAGCCTAAACAATTCATCTCCGCGCTGAAAACGAGCATCGATTGCGCTGTGTAGGTGTGTGGAAAAGTGGAGAAAAAACAGCGCTGGAATTGAACAATCCACATTTCCCGACGCGCCCGGAAAAAAATAACAACATTGCGTGGGGAAAACCCAATGCGCCAACCTAATTCGCATTTTTTTTTTGTATTGGCACCACCATGTTATCCGAGCTTCTAGAGCAGCAGAAGAAAGGATAATGAGGAAATAAATGATGAATAAAAATAACAACAACAACAAAAACAATGATCACCTACACAGACAGACACACACATACACATTTTAGTCGCGTGTTTACGAGCGAAAAAAATATAAAAAAAAACGAAACAAAATTGTTGTGCGAGCGGTTTTCCTCGGGAATGCAAATTTTGCCCACTCCTGCTCCCTTAAAAAAGAACCGAAAAAACACCACGGAAAAAGCCACCCCCTCAGAATGGCTCTGCCGCATACAAAGTGTCCATATGAAAATAGCGTGTTTCCGCTCGTGTTTTTTTTTTGTCGAAGCAAAAAACCAGCCCACTACGTGCTCCGATTTCCGGGTGGCTATGTAATAAAAGAAAGCAAGCAATAACAAACCCTGTGCCAGAAATCAATGCTCAACGACACGAAGTCCTGATTCGGCGGTCCCAAGTTTTGTTTTCGTCATTCTCAACATTTAACTCATTTCATTGAATACTGTCCTTCTCTTTCTCATTTTAGTGCTTAATCAACGGTTCGGTGGAAATTATAAGTTTGATTGTTCGCGGCGAAGAAAACACGGTCCCAATCGAGCCAGCAGTGTGTGCGGCGGCGAAAAGAAGGTTTACGCACACGAACACACTTCCAACGCCAGCCCGGTTCCGCATCCTTTCCGCAACGATCGGTGGCGGAAAAGTCGGCGTGCAGTTGTACCTTTGCTCGATTGTTGCATTTGCCGCAGCGGGCGCGTGTCCTGCGTGCGTGTGTGGGTGTGTGTGTGTGTGTCCTCCGTGTTATTATTGTTGCGGTGGAAAATTCAATTCCACCACCTACCCAGGTTTGACCGGCACCGCGTTCGGCGTTAGTGTGAGTGAAACGAGAGGCGAATATGGCTCGCGTGCATTAATCTTCTTCTCCTCGGTGGTGGCGGTGAAGCTCGAGTAAGCAAAAAGAAAACCGAGGTGTTGTTTAAATGTGCCCCGAACCGTGCTACTAGGGGCCTGCGTGTCTGTGTGTTTATGCGTGTGTGGCTGTGTGTTCCGGAAGTGTACAAAAAAGAGCATTTTCAGGCGGATAATAATCGTCCGTGGGAAATTGCAACCACCAACGGCCAACGCCCCCATTCCCATCCAATGCCCGACGGTGGCGACGGGAGAAGTGGGAAAAGGATTAATCCATCATCAATTTCCCTTCACACCCACCGCACCCTTTCCCTCCCCCCAAACGCCCAAACGGGGTGGTGTGTGCGCGTGTCGGTCTGCGTGCGGTGCAGTAAATAAAATTGCACAATAATTATCGACCGGAAGCCGGAGCCGTCGCCGGGTCCTCTCGTACCGGTACCGGAGACGCAATGGCGGTTGCATCGCCGGCAGGATGCACCACTCACGCCCGGCCCGGCTGCTGGTGGCGTGCTGCAACGGTGCTGCTGATAATTAGCTGTTTATATAATACGCCCGTCGTGGAAGGTAAGCGCAAAAACCGGGGTCCTTTCCCTTTTCTTGACTTTTCCCACCCCGGTTGCAATGGGCGGAGGGGTTTTTGTTATGGCCGGCTTGTGACGTGCATGATTTCGTCCCGCGACTCGCGTTCTAACATCGTTTGATGGTGTACCACTTATAATGAAAAAAGATGTTTGTTGAATGCGTAATTAATCAAGTATTTCTCTGCGGGAAAACTTTATCGAACTAGATAAATTACTTCTTAATACATGAGAACAGACACTTTCCAAACGGAACTCAAAACGTTTAAATGCCGCGAAATTGATTTGACGCCTAAAAGTATGCAATTCCAGCTGTACCAGCGAGAAGATAAATTTGAAGAAAGATCCTAACCGTTGGGCTTTTTAAAAAGACAACGGTTTGGAATGTGCAAACACCTGTAAACACCTTTTTGATGTGAAAACAAATCGAAACCTATTTTTATATTTTGATAATTTTCGACGCCATAAAAATGTCTCTGCTAGGTGAAGTTTAATAATATTTCTAATGACAAGACTAGATTCGCCAAGAATTTGTAATGCATTTAGAAAACAAATGTACTGGTTTATTCGTGTAATTTGTTGCGCAAATAGTTAGAAAACAGCCACAAAGTATGGTAATTGATTTATTCAATATTTACCTGGTGCCGAATCGTCCCAACGTCTGAAAGTATGTAAAGTTTCTACCGGATTCTATAAATCTTCTAGCAAATAGATTAAACAGGGTAGAATTTTCGTTTTTTTAAACATTGTAACGCCTAAAAGTATGCAACAGCTGCATTGGGGTTAACAATGATGTGAGACGTTAGCCTCTACGGTATGCTCATGGATATCTTTTGCCTATGAAGGATATCTCTCGCAATTTTGCTATATAATTCTATTGCTTGACATGATAAATCAAGATTAAATAATATGTTGATTAGGCGCGGATTGCATACTTCCGTCGAAAACTAAGCGTTCCAAAACACCGATGCTTTGCTAATACTTTATTTTCGCTTTATTTGCCATTTTGCTAAATATTTTCCGCTGGGTTCCTACCCCAAAATGTGTCCGGAACGCTTGCCTACAGATTCGTTTCCCCATGTCAAACATTGCGAACGAAACAATCGATCGTTTGTCCGACCGCTTCCGTGTTGGAAACGATGCCAGAACAGTCGTCACGCGATCACGGGACCACGGCGCTCGTTGCAGAAGCACACGGACCAAATCCCTCCGCCAGATCCGTGCGCTCTGCTCTCTGTCACACAGGACGCCGGGACTTCGGTGGTGCAGTCGTGTGCGTGTGCGTGTCGAACGTCCAAACCGGTTCGAAATCGACCGCTTTTCGTCCCGCGGCAACGGTGGTGTTTGTGTGCGCACACCAACCGACGAGAGGGGGTGTTGTGTCATCCTGCTGAAAATTTCAATGAATTTCCACCGCCTGCCACTCGGTGCTTGCGTTTGGTTCCGGCCTCAGAGGGTTGGGTGTGTCTCGTTCTGACTGCAGGGAGGGGTACGTGCATTGCGCTTCTGTCTCTCTCTCTCTCTCGCTCTCTTGTTGCTAGGTAGAGGAAGAACCACAGACTCAAAGGACTCTTTGATGCAGCTAAATGTGTCCTTTCTGTTTTGCGAGGGAGAAGTGTGAGAGCGGCAAAGCTCGAGAGAGGAAGCGAGAACAAAGCTAGTTCGTCCTTGCCAGCTTCGTTCTCATTTGCGCCCTTTTCGTGCCAGGCTGCTTTCGCTCTCCTTCTGTTGGATAAGGAACACATCTGTTTTGTGGTTGTTGTTGGTGGAGATGTTTAGAATTGAAATCAAATCCTTTCCATGTTGTGTCCGGCTCGGTTTCACTTGATGTTTCTCGGGCCATGGTCGATTGGGTAGATTGGACACTGTACATCGAAATTGAATCAAAATCGTTTAGCACAAGGATATAATGGTATGAGCCCTCCTGTTCCGTGTTGGAGGATTGTGTCCCAGGTGACTTTGCGCCTGGAAGCAGGCAATTCAAAACAATTTACATCTATTAACATTAACTAGCAATTAATTGAACTATTGTATATAACAATGATATTCCACAATGATGATATTTCAGCTTTTAGCAATGATATTTCACAACAATGATATTTATCTTTGAATTGTTTGCCCAGAGAAGCTGAAGTATTGAATGAAGACCCCCGTAGTTCATTTGAAAAGTTATGGTTCAACTTAGAAAGGGAAAACTGTTCGATAAACTATTTAGCCCTTCATTATTAACCGATATTAAGAGTTACTACTAAAAATTAGATTTAAAGTTTTTAAATGATTTAAAGAAACATTTCTTTCTAAGCTTTATGTAGTCAATCAAATCTTGATCATGGATTTAGATCTTGGAAATGGGTCCTGGTATAGATCTTGAATGTGAATCATGGATCTATATATTGGAATAGGATCCTAGACTGAATCCCGGCATCTGATCATGGTTTCAAGTATTAGACCTGCATTCAGGAGCTAAGTCTCGGACCTGGATCTAGATCTTGGAACTGGATCCTGGTTCTGGATCTTGAATTTGGATCTTTGATCTATATCTTAGATCCAGACTCTAAGAGCAAACCCATCAAACACTAAGTCAAATCCGATGTTTTATACATTTGATAGATTCATTCCTGTAGACCAGAGATATTAATTGCTAATATAACCTTCTTCACTCAGTAATATTGGAAAAGAAATATCTTTTTACGGACAAACTGGGCAACTAGACAATCTTGACGAAATAACTAGCATATACCAGCATCTCTAGATCCTGCTCCGTGAAGTGACCAGGACGTGCTATTCGTGGAAAGGTTCCAAAACATCGTCCCTTTAACGTCCGGAGGAGGAAAGCACTTCATCAAAGTCCGTCCTCTATGCTCTGGCTTTTTCCCCCTGAAATGGAAGGAACAACACCGGGTGGGGTTGACAATAACAACTCGTTCGCGTCGTTACTTGAGTTGACGCGTTTGGGTAATAGATTTTTAGCCCTACGACCCACTCACCATCGCCATCGTCATCATCATCATCATCATGGCAACACTTTTCGGGCGGTTTTTATTTGTATTTCATCACCCGCTCGCCCATGGTCGCAGCGGGCCGCACATGTGACACAACCTTCGACCTTCTTGCACCGAGCCGAGCCGCCGCTGTGGCCCACAGAACCGATTCGATTTCAATCATCGCTGGGCCATCTTGTCTTTATTATCCCGCGTTCGTGTGGCTGCTGTTTCTTTTTTCCGTGCTTTTTTTCTCTCGCTTCCGCTCCCGACTTCCTTTCGGCTTATCTCGTCGGCAACATCCAATATCCGGCGCGAGAGGTCCCCTCGACGAACGACGACCATCGGGAAATCGTTATCGAAAGCAAATATATTCCTGCCGCTAGTGCTCCGAGCGCTTCTCTCGAAGGTCAACCTTTGCCGGAATCTGCATGGTTCGGTGGCACAGAAAGGACCTTCCGCCTGCGTCCCTTTCTGCGGGAGAAAGTGGGATCGTAAAAAGAGAACCCCGGCGCCCACCAGCGCAGTAAGACCCAACGGTTCGGTCGTCCTTGGAGTATGGTAGGCAGCAAGTCTAGGCAGACGCGCTTGGTGGCCGATGCCAAAATAGAACGCCGAATCTTTACGAGCAGCGGCAATTTTTGTCTGTTTGCTTATTTGGCTGGAAGCAGCGCCTTACCCAAGGGCAATCGTGGCCTTGTCGGGCATTGGTGTGTGTTTGTGTCTTGTGAGCGTCCGCTTGAATTGCCTTACGCCCTTCTCACACTTAAGGACGACAGAACAGGATCATCTACGATCGGAATTCCGTTGGAGGAGCAAAATGAGCAGCAACAACAGCAGAAAAAAGGCGGACGGCGGTGGAAAATAAATTCTCCTTCCTTCCTTCCTTTTTTCGGAAGGACCTTCCTGTTGTTCGGTGGGTCGGAATTGTTTAGTAGCCCGAGACGACGATGTCCTTTTTTTTCTCTGCAAAAAAACAAACACACATTTCCCAACAACATTTGGACTTGCGTTTTGTGCGTTGGCGGTGCTGTTGTGCCTTCCGATACATCCGATAAGAGCGGGCAAACGGGAGTGGGAAATTTATTGGCCCTCAGCAGTGGAGCAGGAGGAGGACTAGCAGCTCGTTGATAAAATCTTGATCGGAATTGAAATGTGCGGTAGGCAAATGTGATGAAGAAATTCGGTTGGTCGTTTTATTTTTCTCTGCGGGTGCTGCCACTACTCTGCCCGGGTTCGGGTTCTGGAAGAAGACGCTTATACGTAAATGATGTTGGGGCCGGTTTTACTGTGCCCACCTTTGGGGCCCCGGCCCTGTCATAGATCACAAATATGCATTAATGCGGTGCAAATGTATGCGGGCACGGGCGGGCCGAACGCGCTGAATGGATCGCTGGGACAGAGGGATGTGAATAATCTAATCTCGCTTCGTGAGATTGGAGAGTGCGTCGATAATTTATCGAATTTTGAGGTTTTAATTTGATTTATTTTCTTATTTTTTATCTTCCAATCGTCGAATAGCATCCAACCCAATAATATTGGATGCAAAAATATATCTGCTTTTTGTGATTATGGTCATAAACCATATTTTTCCATCTTTTGATTCTTTCCTTTTCGTTATACTTATAAGTGCACATCCTGTTTCATATGTCTCTCGGTGAGATATGTGGAACATAGACGATAGAACGGAATAAAATCATTCTTGTTTTGCACCGTCTTCAACAGATGGCGCCACTGAATCATGACTGCAGTGACAGTTTTTCTCCTGTTTTATTTATGTTAATTTTCAAGTTACATCAGGTATCAGCTAAACTATTTGTCGAGTTTGATGAAATTTTGGTATATATATAATTTCATTAATTGATTATCTCTTTGTTTATTAAGTATTTACTTAAATTGTTTATTTAATAATTTTATAAAATTCATTCAATATTTTTAACTCTTCCTTACTCTTACTATCTTCTATCTATCTTCAATTCTGTTCTGGATGGGTCATGAAGTTTTCTAGGGTCGAATAGTTAGTTGGCAATGAAATAATTATCTCAAATAAAAAAAACGTCCTAAATATCCCATAAGCGATTGAATCGATGGAAAGACTTGCCGGACCAGACGTAATTAAACTTTTTTTTTCTTCGCTTTGTGTGTGTTTTTGCTTCTGTGTTGAACTTACGCAACCCGAGATGATCCTTTGCATTATCGCATTGAACTGGCCCCAGCCTTGTTTTTTTTGCTGTATAATGACTACACTGCCTTTGCTTTGCGAACTGTCCTTTGCCGGATTAGCGCCGGGGCCGGACATGATTTTGCCGCATTAGGGATGCAGATTATGAGATGAAAGATCAAAGTTCGGCTCGAGGGGTGAGCAAAGTCGCCAGCCTAAGCCTTCTTCTCTTTCTATCTCTCTCTTTCTTCTCGACCGTTCGGGAAGCGTGGTTTCGTCGTGGTAATGCGTTTTGCTGTGCTAATCCTTTCGATGGTCGATTGAGTCGTCGCCGTCGTTGTCGTCGTGGTTCGGGAGCCCCACGTAACCTAGTTTCGCACTGCCTGGAGACACCAGGGCCAGTGTCGGCAAGCGGACAGTGATAAATGAACGATTGACAGTGCAAACGAGCGTAGCATATTAATTGTGCCATGTGTGACACACAGCTGGAACGCAACGGGAGCCGTTGCAGGGAGAAAAAATGTATGTCATAACAAAAAGAACAAACTTGAAAGAAGGGACCTAAGATGTTGGTGAATGTTTGCTTATAATCCACAGTTTATTGTTTGATTTAGAGCAATAATGATGATTCTGTGTATGTTACCCCCGCGACAACACTTTTTAGTTGGGGTCGTATAGGACGCCGGAATTCCCACAGGCTTCTCCAAACAAGACGACCTATAGCATGGCACGTATTCCGTTTAATTGGATTTGTTGCAGCTATCTTTCGTTGGAAGAACTAACATATGGCTATGATGGAACTCCATTTCCACTCTGTTCCTAAGGATTTAAGCGATATTTCAGCTTAAAAGTGTGGAAAGTGGCAACTATAAACGTAAATGTCCCTCCATAACATGCAGCTTATGCGCTGTTTCTGTTCTCTTTCGAAAGCTAAATAAGGGAAACCTCGAACTTAATTCCAAAGTAGCATAAGTAGGGCAACTAGTGATTAGTTTTTTTTATTGGCAACCAAAGAGCAACCGAGAGCTCTAACATTACCATATAGCAGAACTAAGGCATCCGAAGTATCTTCCGTCCATTGAAGTTGAAAATGTTTGAGTAAGAGGTAAAGAGCGAGAGAGAGAGAGAGAAAGAGAGAAAGAGAGAGAGAGAGAGAGAGAGAGAGAGAGAGAGAGAGAGAGAGAGAGAGAGAAAGACAAAGATAAATAGAAAGAAATGTGTATTGTTCCGTTTTATTAAATTAATAATTAAAATAGAAAAAAAGGTTTTTGGCTCGGAAGGTTTAACTCAAGCGTAACTCAAGCGCATCTCGATATATACAAAACATGTTGAGTTAGTTTGTCCACAAGTATTGATGTTTGTATCAAGGATATTGTATTTTACTCATTGTCGTATGTTCATTTGGTGAATTTACCAATATACATAAATGCACAAAAAATTGGAAATGCAGTCTGCTCCATTTCAAGCGCAACTACCTTGCAAATTATTCTGGGTATACGAAGCGTATGCGAATTTGACGTTATTTTGGAGCTGCCCCTGGAGTCGCGCTTGGAGTTGCGCTTCATGCAAACGGGCTTTAATAGAGTGACAACAAAGGAAAAAGGGTCTAGAATAGTGTTGGATAACAGAGATTCTGATTAATGAATCTGAATTAATCTGAATCTTAGAAACAAAGATTCATGAATCTCTAGAGCGAGATTCATGAATCTTTAAAGATTTATGAGATTCATGAATCTATAGAGATTCATAGGATTCATGAATCCCTAGAGATTCTTGAATCTCCAGCGATTCACGAGATTCATGAATCTTTAGAGATTCACGAGATTCATGAATCTTCTAGAGATTTATAAGATTCATGAATCTCCAAAGATTCATGAATGAATATGAATTAATCCTAAATGAAAGATTCATGAATCTGAATCTCGTCGAAAGATTCATGAGACACAACACTAGTCTAGAATGTTTCTGTTTTATCGATGGCTTCTTTCTGGCAAGCACTTGCTACTAATCAGCGCAAAATGAAAGGGTTTGTTTTTAACCACTCTAGGTTTTCTTAATTACTGTATATTAACCCCCAATCGAATGCAAAATGGGAGCCTATTTTCCGATTATTTTTAAACATGAAGTAAGACCTCTTTGTTGGAAATGTCAAACTCATACCGCAGCTCAATTCGCCGGAAGGGTTCGGATCTGCAATTCAATCAAAATTGCCCGTTTGCTGGCTTCCCAATTCTCCCGTACGGTCCAACACAAGCGAACCCACATCCTCAATGTCCTGCTCGATCCGCAAAAGTTTCCCCGGAATGAAATTAACCTAACCCAACCCGGAAAATCACTTTCGCAACAAAAGTTCCCGTTCTCGCCTTTGCGTGTCCTCGCGCTTCCCAATCGATCATTACCAAACAAGAACCGAATGACTACGCCTCGCACCAGCCAGGGACATGCTCGAATCGAACGGATTGTCGTTGTGTTTATCGGGGGTTTTCTGGGCGGGGGAAAACCAGAGGAGGATGGTTTTCCCTGCCGTTAAGATCGCGACAATCCCTTCATGGATGCTTTACGACAAAAGCGAAAGGAAAAGGCAACCGGCCGGCGGTGCCTTTTCCTTCTGACGAAACAAAAGAAGGAGAAAAAGAAACGGATCCGTTCATCCTTTCCCAGACGAAGGAGCACTTCGGATGGGTTGGCTAAAGTTTTTCACACGCTCGAAGCAACAACAGAAATCGATAACGTATTGTATATGTGTGTGTGTATGTGGTCTGCTGTGGTAAATTGGGTAAAGAATCGGAAGAGAAAGAACCAACACATGGCAGGCCGAGAGACGGGGACAGACGGGGAAAACCCGCTGACGAGGAACTGCCGGGTGGATTTCGGTACGGAAAATCTGAAACAACGCCCAAACGCGAATGCCAAAAAAAATTACACACATACACACGACAGCCCCGAAGTCTGTGAAACGGGTTGAGTGTGGAAAATTCGATTCAGTCTGGTGAGAAAAATGAAGAGCACAGCACGAGAGGACAACAGCATTATTTGAATATCGGACGCTTTTCCGGCGCTTTGTCGCTCTCCCGGTCGCGGTCTCTCCTGCTCCTGCTGCCTGGGACGGAGCAAGAGAGATACATTTTGTTTTGAAAACTAGCGGGAGTTGGAAAACCCCTCATCCGTGGAAAAGAGATAGCGCGGAGAGCAGGCAACCGCTTTGGCGCTGTTTTCCACTTTAAAAAGAGCAAATGTGCTTCACTGCTTCACTCGGTGTGTTTTGATCATCCAGCAGTGGAAAGCCGGCCGTCTTTCAACGCTAATCGGCATCACCATGCGCTGCTTTGACGCTGGATGTTTTATGGTTGGATGTGAGGAAGATTTGAATGAAATTTTGTGAAAATTTGCACCTGAAAAAAGTACTTCATTCGCAGTATTTTTCTGTAGCAATAAAAAAAAACGCTTGACTTAGACATTTCCTTTCAGTGCTTTGCCATTTCTGCAGAAAATACATTCAAATCTTGTCGCGTGGGATGTAGCTTCGCTGCCAAAACAAAGGATTTATATTGTTCTTAATATTCTTCGTTCTAACGAAGGATTTTTACTACATTTTTTTGAATTAGTGAATGAAAAATTACTTCAATTTTCGGAAATTTTGGCTCAAAAGTCTGTATAGCTGAAACATATATTGCTTGTATGTAGCTTATCCCAGAAGGATATGTTCATAACTATAGCCGATATTGTTTTTGGAGAACTCCGGACCAAAAACATCCAATGAATCCCTTCCAGTGAATTCCAGTGGATTTTTTTTTAATTGAAAACGACTTTTGAGACTTGAGATTGGGTGCAACGGTGGCATCTGACTGGCTTCCCAATGCAGTATACATCTTCCTCATCAAAAAGAAAACGGATTTTCCTCGTTTTATATGATAATTTCGTTAAGTAAAAAATATAATAAATTAGCAACTTGCATCAACGTTCCCTGCCAACAAACCAGGATGCTTTCCATCGAATTGACAGCCTTGCTAAACTTTTGATAGATAGATGCGCGTTGATGTACTGTACTCCAACCCTTTAGAAGTGTTTATGGTGTAATTGAGTCTGTCCGAATTATTCATTACACATTATACGAAATTCTATAAAATTGCTTAGCCTGGATCTTGTCACGAATGGGATATCTTCTGTAAGGTTGTTAAACTGTAAAATTCAATTTTATTTTGGTTTTAGGAAGGTATTTTCTGTCTTTGCTATCCTTCTTATGTTTTTGTATTTAAGTATTTATCTTTTTCTCGTTGGCTTAAATTTAGCATAGCATACCTGTTTTGTTTATTTTTTGGAGAAGTTTTCTTCTTTTTTATAAATCCAACTACATTGCCTGAATCTGACTTTTCTTTGTGTTTTAATTCTTTTTCAGTTTTTTTCGAAACATTATTGTCAACTTTAGAAAATTTTTCTTCTGTCAGGTTGTTAAACTGTAATTTAATAATGGACAAAATGGATGGAAATCCACTTTCCGTTGGATTTTTTGAATTCAATGCCTTAGAATTTGCATTCGGTATTAATGAAATGGTTTTTTGTGTTATTTTTAGATTTTTCTTTGAGATCGTTGGACTCCTAACCATTTTTTACTTCCTCCCAACCATACTTTGGTCAAATTTTGTCGCCTTTTCGTGATTAAAACAAACGAAGTTAAAAAAAATGAATAATTTAGTTTTTGTAAGGACATTAGGGTTTACTTGGCATTATGTACATCATACACATCCATCTATAGGGTGGCGCCATTGAAAAGTGATGTATTATGAGTTCCAGTTTGCCTAGAAAGTGCATTCTCCTGTGTCCAAATGCTCTTTCAGACGGCATCAACTCTCACTTATAGTTTTAGCTGTCCAAACATAACACAAACAGGCTGGAATGGTTTCACAACAATGAAAGTTTGGCCAATATTACAGACTTCAACCAATACTACGGAGCCTAAGTTTCTTCAATTTCTTGGAAATTTTCAGTACATAGCGAAACCTTAAAATACTATGTATTTTTCGGTAGATTTTTCCTAAATCGCTGTTGTAGGCAGCTAAAATACATGTAAGTTTTGAAGTCTATGAATTGGTTTTGTACACACATTTTCCTCTGCTTCCATATTTGAATGAAATTTCCTTCACATAACTTGCTGGTAGAATATTCGTGGTATGGTTAAAGTTTGGAACTTTTCCCTCCATACATACCTTCACCACGGCGAACACTCCGGCATATCTTGTGAAGGCGAAAGGCAGCGGCGAACGAACCAGAAAGGGGTTCGTCTGCTTCGTAAATGAAGTCATGGAATGTGTTTTCCCTCCACTCCATATCGTTGCTCGTTCGGCCCACTTTTCTCTCTCTCTCTCTTTCTCACAGCAAGGACACACGCCATATGACGCAATAATACGGCGTGAACTGCTGCTACGGAGTGAAGTTATGAAGTGAAACAAACTCCCCCACCCGTCCTTTGCACCTATCCCAGGCCAGGATGCTGCGAAAGGGCGCTCGCCCGGCCATGCTCTAGCTCCCTCACAATTAGCAAAAGTCGTCAACCGTCAACGTCGACACGTCGGGGGAGGACGCGTCTTAAAAGGCGTACCAATTTCAAACCTTCCGTCGTGCCTTCCGGAGCCGGCCGAGGGTTCCTTTTTCCCGCAAAGCTCAGCGACACGCTTGGCCACGGCGAAAGCACTTTCAATCGGCCTGCTCTCTGCCCGCGTGGCCGCGCTCACAATCTCACGTCGCTTTCCGGGAAAGCCGGGAGAAATTGTTCCATTCTCGGTTGTGTGTGTCGTGTCGGTGCTGCTGCTGCTGTGGCGAAAAAGTCAAAATTTTGTGCCACCGCTGCTGACTGCGCACGCGAATATTAAAAGCCCGCGTCGACTTCACGATGAAAAAAATAAACAAAAAGCCAAAAAGGATGCCCTAAAATTAGTAATCACGTTTTCTTAGAGCGATCGTTACTTACGGTCTGCTTGGTTGGTGTGCTTCGTGTGCTTTTTTATGCTTCTTCCTTGGTCTTGTGTGTCCTTCTCAGTGACAGAACGTTTTTTTTTCTACTTCCTAATGTTCTTGTTGTACCTTTTCTGCATTTTGAAATAATGAAAGAGGGTCCTCCCGCGGCCGCAACTGTTTAACTACTGCTTAAGAATTCATGTTCGTCGTTTTTATTTGCCAAACCCTCCGCCAAACGGTGCTGAATGTTAATGGGTTTTAGCGTTTTATCTTGGTGAAGCTATTTTCTTCCCCAGGTTTTTGTTTGCCATCTCATTTCGCTCGGAGATGGTTCTGTTCGGGTATTTTCTTTTCGCCTGAACTTAGTAGTTTTCAATTTAGTCATTCAATTTCGACTAGATAAAGCTATTTCGTATGTTGAGATTTTTAAATTTTATATCTTATTTCATTCTAATTTTAGCTTACTGTATTGTTGGGGTTTTTTTAATTTTTATTCATTCTTTAACGTCTTTTTTATTTATTCTATTCTTTTATAAGGATCAAAAACCTTTATTCATATTTATATTCATTTTCGTTAATTTAGGTTTTTGGAAGGTATTTTCTGTCTTTGCTATCCTTCTTATGTTTTTGTATTTAAGCATTTTTTTCCTCGTTGGCTTAAATTTTGCATAACACACTTGTTTTGTTTATTTTTTGAAGAAGTTTTCTTCTTTTTTGTAAATCCAACTACATTGGCTGAATCTGACTTCTTTTTGTGTTTTAATTCTTCTTCAGTTTTTTTTTCTAAACATTGTTGTCAACTTTAGAAAATTGTTCAGGGCTTCACAAAACCATTTTCTACGTTTTGCCTTTCTCTAGTTTTCAATTCACAATGTCTTCATTTTAACTGCTGTCGCTTTCCTTCTCCCTGCTCTTTATTTTCCTAAGCTCTCTTCGCAAGCCATCATCTTGACGATAACCATCATCCCTAAAATTCCCGCACACACCAGGCCTCCAAAATGGAATGGAAATTGGAGCGCTGAACATAATATCTCACACTTTTAGGGAACTGCGACACAGTCGCGGCAGCAACCGCCACCTCCAGGAAGGAGATTCTTGGGTGAAAGTTCATATAAATTCATGGCAACAAATCGACCCGAAACTGCAACTCTTTTTCGTCTAATATTTCGTGCGCCTGTGTGTGTGTTTTCCGTATGCAACACGAGATGCATAGGCAACAGTCGCTACAGTACACACACCCCGACATCAACCCGGTGCATAATGCACAATATAAAGTGCAATATGTATGATGATGATATGATAAACCGGTTGCTTGCCTGTCTGTCTTTGCCGTCTTCCCCCGAAAACCTTTCGACTACTGAAGACATTCGCTTCCCATACGGCGGCAGAGCACCACCATCAATCGGTAGGAGGAACCCGCCATATCTCCAGTGTCGTAAATTTCGGGCCATCCCACTCTGATCCCGTTTCTCGCGTGCGTTTATGACCTGCTCGCTGTCTCCGAAAAACAGAGGGCGGTTTTTTTTTGACACGAACGCATTGTCGCTCGTGTTTTCAAATGGGCCCACGATGACGTGTGGGACGATCGATCGACGGGAGCGTCTGCGGCAACTACGAATTTGGCCTCGAATCGTATGGTGTGGCGTCCCAGCTGGAAGGGCTGGAAATGTGCATCCTCCTCCGAAACACCGCGACCAAAGGGTTGTGGATGGAGAAAGTGTTGGAAGATGTGTCTTCTCTCCTCGGGTGTGTTTGTGCATGGCGCGGTGGAACGCTTAGGTGCATCTTGTGTGTGTGTATGCACTCCTTCTCCTATGTCGTTGTTGAAGTGGACTTAACCGTTTCAAGTGGTTTTCTCTTTCGATGGTGGATGTATTAGTGTGTGTATGTGTAGTTTTTCATACAAACACACCAGCTCAGCGCTTTGGTGTTTGTTGTGAACGTGCTATATTGACATTTGTATGTTGATTTGATATGTTCATCCGTTTTGTCGTTTTTAACATTTTTTTATTTTTCTACACTACATTTTTAACCCAAAATATTTCCATTTATTATTATTATTATTATTATTATTATTATTATTATTATTATTATTATTATTATTATTATTATTATTATTATTGTTTATTTCCAATTGTTTGCCTCTAGGGCTTTACAAAGGCTATACATGTCAACATAAGTTACAGTTATTAAAAAAAATAGATCTAGGAATAACACTAAGGATAAAGGATAAACAAAGGATAATAATAGAAGTGGGAGAGTGGGAAAATATAAAGGCACTTTAGGATAAGGACGACAAGAGACGGGTTCGGAAACAATCAATGGTGATATTGTGGTCGAACAGATCACCTACCGTGTTAAATTCCGATAACGCGCGCGTCCATGGATCGCTCTGGGAAAACCGCATTTTTAACACACTTTTTAATTTTTTTTCGCCATGGCTAAATGTGGCTTCATGTGGCATAACCAAATATAAGGCTAATTCCGAGACAAATACTTCTTTATAAATTCGCAAAAAATTCTGGTAATTTTAAGCGATCTTGAATACCGTGGACATATTTTTTAACGATTTTTAAAAATGCATTATGACTCTTTCTATGTCGTTTTTAGACTATAAACACGAAATTTCGTGTATTGGGATTTTTAGTATTTTTGTCACATGTTTTTGTTTCATTTTTTTGTCGTAATGCTGACAACATGACCTTTCATACCAGTCATTGCTATTCGAACACCTGTGAGATGTACAATTATCTGTATATATACAGTATCCGGACATTGGCCGATGTGGGATGTTAATCGTTTCAAACGCGTCGTATAAATCGAGAACCTAAGGCATCAATGAGCCAGTCAAAAGCATTAAACATTTGTTTCAGCAATATTAAAATCAAAGAATTGAACATGAAAGCCCAACAGTCTAATCCTCGGTATGGTTTGCGAAATAAAGACTTCAAAACTTGATAAACACTTGAAAGGAAATATGTGTTACATCGACTCGACTCTCTCACTGATACGCACTCTGTGCGCTTCTTCAGATAGATTATGTACAAATTTGCGCTTTAAAGCAAGCGAATCGCAACAAAAACATGCTATTCCAATCTCTTTAAAGAGTGTAGCTACGCATACGGATGGGAAGCTACACACCAGATACACGAAAACGATTAAAAATCCTGTGGTGCGCAAAGTTACTCTTCCGGCAGTTAGTGCCCTACTTGTTGTGCCTGAGGATGCGGTGCTGTCGTCCAATCGATACCACCGAAAACCACTCTTTACGGGATGATCCCTCGTCGGAAAGGAATGTGTACCAACTTCTCGTACTCTGTTTCTTCGCCACTTTATCCCGTGAAGCATTGAACCGGACACGGGGCATACACGGGATTCAAAAGGATGATGATCCGGTCGTATAGGGACGGATGGAGAACGCTACGAGAAACCATCTTTGGCTATGCAATGTTGGCTGGTTGAAATTTTGGAATACGCCGCTCTACTAGTTTGGAACATCGTTAGGCAGATTTTTCTGTTATTTGCATCTGGAGCATTCATCATTGGGCAGGAAATTTGTGCCACATTCTCCTCAATTGCCAAACCGTCACTGTTTAACTTGTTGCCAAATTGCTGCTCTCGGTTGGAGGAAGTTTTCCAGAAGAGGATAAAGAAAATGGGCTCATACTTCGGACGTTATACTAATGCCTTTTCCCGGGTTTCATAAAACGAGATAGCGATGGCGAGCGATCCAAAACCACCAAAGCTATTTGAGCAAGCATTTCAACTCAAGAACACGTTTCACGTTGGAATGGCCATCATCTTGAGCAGTGAAGTTCACTCACGGACCTGGTGGTGGAGGCGGTAAGTGCTGGAGGAACTTGCCACAAGTCGGGGTGTATCCAAATTTATGACCAAACCATCGCAGCCAGCAGAAGACCAGCAAAGAACCAATGCGCGCGCCCTTCACAAACCATGTTGCGGTCATGAAACTGAACCGGAGATCAAAGTTTCCGTGCTTCTATTTCCGAAGCCCGCGTGTTCAATCGCCCGTTGGTTGTGGCCTATTTATTTTCGATGGTTTTGTTTATTTATTTGCTCGGTTTAGGTGCTCGAGGTGTGGGCTGGGTCTAATCTACGGGGTCTGAACCAATTTCTGCTCACGGTGGTGTTTTGAATGGAACGCGGTAAACATGTGTGTGATGCAGTTGTTTACTTTGCCTGATAATGAGATCTTTCCAATTCCGTCGTCCACCTTTTAACGTCGTTCAAATGTATATGATTTGAATAGCATTTGTGTTTGGTCCGGAGGAACCGGGCTTTGAAGAGTCGATGAAGCGATTCGTTCCAGTTTAAAGCGAAAGTACCGTACTTGATAACCTCCTCAATTTCAAGTTCGCGCCACTATCAATCTCAATTAGCGTAATTATAATGGCAAGAGTGATTATAAACTGAACGTCGCTGATTCGCTGTTGTAAGATTAGAAGCACAATTACGGGTTTCGTGCTAATGAAGCAAATGATTGCTCGCTTCTTGCGTTTTGCCCATTGCTATTTTCGATTTGAAATAATCGTTGCGTTATCACTGCAGGTTCTAAGAAGAGTATCTTGTTCAAAATGTTCATGTTGGCTTACAATAAGTCACAGATTTTAATGGGAACAGATCAGATCATTTCAAAAACTTAAGAATGATCTCTGGTATATGATCTTCTCGAATAGCCTTCGAAAATCGAACGCTAACAGACTAAAATTGGGTCACTTTTTACAACATATCGTCTCCAGAAATCTCCAGATATCCAGGCCAATCTGCGTGGTGATGTTGGTCATTGAAGCTTCATTTTGTTGTGAGAGTTACCCCCAAAAGAAGGCAAACTGTAGTCCAAAACTTCAACTCTGGACATCATTCTCCACTATTGAGCTATATGAACAACACTACTTTGCGCGACCATTTGCCTAAAATTAGGTCAGTAGAAAGGCCATTTCAAGTATTCAGGTTACTGATCAGTTTGACAACTATTTGAGACTACTATTGAGGTTGAGATTTTGCACACTGGGGTTAGGGTAGCATCTAGCGATGTGCGTTCCGGCATGGAAGCATAACTTCGACCAAATCCGATGCTGTAGTGAATCCGATTCGATGCAAAGGATAGAAGAAACGAACCACTAGTCGATTTAAAAAAAAGGCAACCAACACTTCTGTAGTAAAATTTATTAAAATATTAAATCTATTAGACTTTCCCGTGTTCAAACCCCTCGTACACCAGTAATCCACTTTCCGGTTCCCAAATATTATTCGTTCTGCATTATGTATCACTGTTTTTTTTCGGTGCACACACAGTCTTTTCTCCCCACGTTCCGTTCCAGGTTCCGTTCGATTCGATTTATTTCCCTACACCACAACTTTGGGTTACGCCGCACAATAGCAGCACGGGGTAGTGGGAGACACCTGAGCATTATGAACGCCGCCGCCGGGGTGCGCCCTTGCATGAACGCGCCGGTGTCTATTTTTTTTTTGGTTAGTCATTTCCGCCTTTGAAAAATGTGCCCCAGAGAAGGCAGCAACGGACGAGAACTTCCATCCGTGATAAAAAAAACGCCAAAAAGGACGGAAAAACAGCTCTCTCACTCTCTCTCTCTCCGGTGGGCCTTTTTTCCGCCGTTTCCGGGAGGAATAAAAATAATCACATAACGAGTGGGTTTGGCGCGCCCGTTCCTTTCTTTAAAGTCGATTTTCCCTTGTCGTTTGGGTAGGGTTTTTTCTGGTGTGTTTTTTTTTTCTTCTGTGCTGTATGATGTTGCATGCCGCAGCACTCATCTGCGCTGTTGCTTCCACCGTTTTCCACCGTTGCGCTGGCGGGGCCAAACCACTTGACACTCCATCCATATAACTCTCTTATACGCGTCGCGCCCCCGTCGACTCCTCTTCCCTCTTGGTCTCTGAGCCAAGCCTTTGATATGATTGTTGTCGGGGGGAAAGATGCTGCTGCTGCTGCTGCTGGTGGCGGTTATTGGCGCAATTGGCCGCTCACACGGGGGGTTCGGGTGAACATAGCAGATGGCCCCAGTGCAGCAGCAAAGAGAGAGAGATGATGCCGCAAGGGATGATGCCGCTGGCCCCTGTGACCAACACTCCGACGTGGTCAAGAAGGGAATTAAAGCGCCCGAAAATGAAACAGACCCGGTGGGGAGGTGAATGTGGAGTATCGCCACTTAGCGTTCGTTGTGCTGCCGTTCTTTTGAATACCATTAGGATCTCCCCAGAGCGGGGCCGGCACGCCCGGGGCATGGCGTGGCGTTCGAGGTTATAGCACAAATATTTGATTATGGGAGAGGTTCTATTCTTAGAACGTGGCGCATGTATGAACCATCAACCCCGGTGTAACCTACATTGCGCCGGGTGTATCCCATCCCATCCAACTCCGGGTTTTGTTCCACGCGTGCGTGTGTGTATTTGTAGCTGGCATGATGCTCCACTGTACTATTGCATTTATTCCAACCCATTGCGCAAACATCCCACCTGGTGCTGGACTAATATAGTTCTTTTCTCCAATTCCACACACAGCACAACAGAGGCCGAAAATTACCGAACACCCGAAGGATGCGGTCGCCGCGAAGGACGAACCACTCACGCTCAACTGCAAAGCGACCGGGCGGCCACCGCCCGAGTTCGTCTGGTACCAGAACGGGTTGCCGCTGACACCGTCGGACCGGCGTGTTATCCTCCCGGAAGGGTCGCTCTTCTTCCTCAGGTGGGCTTGGGTGGAACGCGTGGGTTTTGGGCGCGACGGCATGTTCCGATTGTTTACTATCTCCTTTCCGATTTATCGTCCAGAGTCACGCAAAACAAACGCGAACAGGATGCGGGTGTCTATCACTGTGAGGCGCGGAATTCGGCGGGTGTCGCGAGCAGCGACAATGCCACGCTGCAGATAGCAGGTAAGGATTGTTCCCGCGGAAGCCGTACGCACTTGCTTCGAATTGGGAGCATGCTAGGTTCTTCCAAAGTCGTCCCCGATGTTCATGTGTCTAAAACATGAGGAGATCTGCAGGGTTGTAGTGTGCCATTCTTTTATCATGTTCAACTATCCTCTAAAGCAGGGCTTTTATTAAGTAATACTTTCTTGTTCTTGTTCTTGTGTCTTGAAGTAGACAAACTATGCTGTACTTCAAAGAGGTTCTGTTTTTCATATATACAATTTTGAATTGAAGAAAAATTGAAGTTTTAAATAAGATTTGGGAGGTCATAGAGAAATCAGATTGTATGCCATATGAGTGGTACATAGAGATAGGTAACACTATGCAAGTCTTCCAACCTTCAGACATATTACGGCAAAACATTCATAGTCCTGGTACTCACGCCTGTTACATACACAGACGCTGTGCAAATCTGATAAGGCCTCTTAGCCGAGTTCGAGCTGAACATGCTTAGCAAGAGTTTTCAAACTCATATGCGATAAAGTCTCATAGATCTCATAGATTGTCATCACTGAATCACACTTCTCTACCTTCCAGTGCTCCGCGATGACTTCCGACTGATGCCAAAGGATACGGTAGCGCTCGTCGGTGGTCCAGTTGTCCTAAACTGTACACCACCCCGGGGCATCCCGGAACCGTCCGTACTGTGGATCAAGGACGGGAAGATTCTGGACATAAACGGCAAGCACCACTCGCTGGTCGATTCGGGCAGCTTACTCATCTCCGAGATCCAACCGAGCGACTCCGGCAAGTACGAGTGCTCGGCGCAGAGTATGGCCGGTACGAAGACGACACCGCCGGCCTATCTGAAGGTACTGGCACCGCCCACCATCGTCAAGAGTCCGCACGACACGGAGGTCCTCGAGGGTGAAGGATTCGATCTGCCCTGCGGACTGGCGGGCGATCCGAAGCCGATCGTGACGTGGCGTAAGGAAAGTGGACGTCTGCCGGAGGGACGGTCTCGCAAGCTGCTGGACAACACGCTCCGCATTGAGGACGCACGGCAGGAGGACGAGGGAAAGTACTACTGCGAGGGTCATAACGAGGGCGGCAATGTGACGATCTCGGTGTATCTGTACGTGTACGAGGCGCCGACGTTCATGGAGGCACCGGTCGACGTGATGATCCGCGAGGGTGAACCGCTGGTGCTGCCGTGCCGTGCCAAGGGTCGTCCGGCCGTACGGATCTTCTGGGATCGGATCGACCGGAAGCACGTGGACAATAACGAGCTGCACCAGCAGCATGACGAGGCGGAACACCCGGCTGCCGGGGAACAGAGTCCGGGACGGCGAAAGAGGCGCGCTGTTGTCTGGGGCTTCCCGGAGGGACTTGCGTTCGCACCGGCGGAGGTGGCGTCGTTCGTAACGAATGGGAGCGGGGACGGAGGTAGCTCGGGGCGTGGCAATTGGTCCATCAAGATCGAGCCCGTCTCCGAGCGGCAACTGCTACGCCAGTATCCAACGCGCGTTGCATCGTTCCGTGCCGACTCGCTTTCCGAGCGCAATCGATTGTTGCTGCGCAGTCGGCGAGATGCTCCGCAGGAAGAGGAACATCTGGCTGGGACGGCATCACCCGATAGCTCTGTGGGAACGATGGCCGCCACGACCGACCACCCGCACAGCAGCAGCGATATCGTGTTCGAAGAGAACGGCAGCCTTTCGTTCCGGCAGATACTGAAGGGCGACGAAGGTTGGTACGCCTGTGCGGCCATCAACGAGGCGGGCAGCATCGTGAAGAAAATCCACATCAAAGTGATGGCGGAGGGTGAAGCGCCGGGCAGGGATCCGATACTCGAGTACGAGCAGCACCGGTGGGTCAACCACCAGCAGTTTATCGTGCTGAACAACGTGTACACCGTGTCCGCTTCCTCGATCGGCATCACCTGGGACGTGACGGACAGTACGTCGCGCATGCAGCTGCGCATGTACTATCGCGTCGCGTCGAAACCGGTCGACTACTATCTGTACAACTCGTCGTTCAGCAGCGTGCTCACCACGAGCAACCTGAAGGAGCTGACGCTGAGCGGCCTGCGGCCGTACAGTGAGTATGAAATCTTCGCCAGCATCCCGGAAGGGTTGGCGGGCTCGGTGTCGAACATACGGCGCGGTCGTACGCTCGACGGACCACCGACCGCACCGCCGGTTGACGTGCGGGTGGGTGTTATTAACACGACGGCCGCTTTCGTACGATGGTCACCACCACCGGTGCATCTGTTGAATGGAGAGCTAACAGGCTATAAGGTAAGAATTTCTTCTGAAAACATATCTGGAGATTACAGACTACATCCAACTCTTCTCCATACTCTCTCCCAAACTTAATAGATTCAAATCAAATCGAACGCAACCAACAAGGTACTGGGTCAGATGTCGCTCAACTCCTCCACGCAATCGGTCGTAATAAACAGTCTGACGCCGGGTGCGATGTACATTGCACGTGTCGCTAGCCTGACGGCCGGAGGAATAGGTTTGTGTTATAGCTTTCTTCAATGTTCTTGAACAATATTCATTACTTGTTTTTTTACCTCCACAGGTCCTTATAGTTCGCCCACACCGCTTCATATGGATCCGCAGAATATAGTGAGGTAAGAGTCGTCTTGATCATGGCTTCAAGTTGACGTTGTTATCATTTTTTCTTCAACTTTGGTTTAAACTTTGTGGTATTGGTTTAACATGGTACTACCATTTATCAGTATTTGTTACGTAATGGTGGTAGGAATAGAAATAGAAAAGGAGAGACTATCAGGACCATTGAACCAACTTTCCAATCGCTAGTTAACTGTGGATACTTCCAACTGGATTAGAGACCGTTCGTTAGCTTAATAATCTGTAGTTTACCACGAATTCGATTCTGATAAAGTGAAATGGTAAAGATAATTGCATCATACACAAGCTTGCTAAATCACAACTATTCAGCTGGACGAGTTAATTGTGTACTTATAGTGGGAAGAACTTCCATTCTCTTGCTAGAATCTTTTGCTAGGGATCGCAAACGTAACTTTTCAACACTACACTAAGCTCCACCGTCGCTAACGAACCTATATGTTCATCGTTGTTTGCAGATCCGATCCAACGCCCAGTTACTGGACTGCCTCGTGGATGTCCGGTACGGCGATCGTCGTGCTTTGCGTCGGGCTGATCAGTGCCGCCATCTTCGCCATCTTCTGGACGGTGCGCAAAAAGCAGAGCGTGAAGGCGTCCTACCCGGGCCCGTCGGTGACGACAATCATCCCGGACAAGCAGCACACGCTGTGGCTGCACGGTAACACGCTCGTCAAGGCACCGTCCCACTCGCTCGATCCTCCCAGCACGTCCGAGTACGCCGAGCTGACGAACAACACGATGCCGTCGCAAACGATGGGCAAGATGATGATGGGCGGTGGGAGCATCCCACCGGAACCGTACGCGACCGTCACACTGCAGCGCGGTGGTATGATGACGCTCGGTGGACTCGGTGGCGGTCCCAACGGGGGTGTTGGCGTCGGCAGCGTCGGGGTCGGTATGGGACCGACGCTCTCGGAGGAATCGTGCCTGAAGTGCTCGAACGGGAACAGCCCGACGTCGAGCAATGAGTACAACGCACCGATGCGGGAACCGATCAACATATCGGACGTGCTTCCACCGCCACCGGATCATCCGTACGGAACGTACCGACCACCGAACAACATGACGATACGCACAAATCCGGCCGCCCTCTCGCCACAGATGATGCGGAAGAACGGCAACGGCGGCCAGGTGAACGGGCAGCCGCGGTGGGACACGCTTCCACCACCGATACCGAGCTTCCCCCAGAACTGGATCCGAACGCATCCTCACCAGCAGCAGCAGCAGCAGCAGCACCATCACCATCCGGATATGTACAACAATGTGAGTACGACCGAAAACGACTACGAGAGTGGGTCGGTGCTCTACGAACAGTGCTACCGGACGGGTCCACCGTCGAGTGGGGGCGCCAGTGCCGGCGGCGGCTCGTCCATGACCGATCCGATGCTGATCGGTGGCAACATAGAGTTCTTCAGCCAGGCGGGTGAACCGACGGAAGAGTTCTATCGCAACGTGAACCAGGAGTTCTCGGACGATATGGGTTTCGAGCCGGCCAGTCCGCCGGCACCCTGTCCGGAGGCGGTTTCGTACAACGGTGGCAAGTATCTTGCGTCTTCCTCCAGCGAGAGTCCCATGATGACGGCTCGAAGACACAATAATGGTGGCCGTGGAGGAGGTGGGTATGTCGGACATCATCTGCAGATGCAGCACCAGCAGCACCTCCAACAACAGCAGCAGCAACAGCAACAACATCTGCAGCAGCAACAGCAGCAGCAGCACCACGGACAGAACAGCGTTGAGCATAGCTCGGACGATAGCGATTGCGACTGTGGCAACGGTAGCAACGAAGGTCGATGGGTACCGCGAACGAAACCGCGCTCGCGGAGTCGCTCGAAATCGACCGATCGAAAGTACAATCGGAATCTCATACGATAAGCCACACAGGGATGGGTGGAGTGTTCGGCTGGGTTAAGGCTGGTTAACGTGTAAGGCAGAAAGCAACGCAATGCAAACAAACGAGGCTATATTATATCCCGCAACAAATGCCTTGCGAATAAGGCGCAGGCGGGGGGTGGCGGGGCGCGGAGTGTTCGGCAAAACACGCCACCACACCGCGCACGTATCAAATCATCCTATCACAAACATACATACGTATTTACGCTATACGCTATAGCTTCTCTCTTCAGTAAGGTAATGAGCTTTTTAGTCTCTCGCATGCCACTCACACTCTCTCACCCACCTGGGAGAGGGCATGATGCTCCCTAGGATAAAGCTTTTTCTTCTATTCTTCTACCCTCCCCTATTCACCACACGGGCAGGTCCTTTGCCGATATATCATACGATCAAAACCAGCGGAACCGGAAGTGCGTCGAAGCGCGCTAGAAGCGAAGCGTGTACAGAACGCACGAGAAAGAGAAAGAGAGAAACGTATAATATATTCTTTAGAGGTAGTGTGTAGTGGTAGCGCGCTAGAGAAAGGGTTACGCAGTGACAGCACCGACCGGGTAGAAGCGGTAGCTTTCAGGCGCTTTTTTGAAAGCTCTTGAAAGCGCCTCGGCGCTATCGGTGTATTCCTGCGCGGTTTTCTGCTGCCACCAACCCTTTGCGCTACCGATCGCTGATCGATTAATGGCAGTAGTGTTAAAGGTCGGTTGGAATGTTCTTTACGCCCTCTTTTGGGGACCGAGACATCCGGTCGGGTGGATCAGCGCGCTTGCACATAGTTTAAGTAGTATCCCCCCGTGAGCAAAATACGCCGACCCGAAAATATTTTCCGTTTTTTTACGAACTGCTTGCAGTACGTACACACCTATACACGCACACACTCTACAATGTGGCGTTTTATTCCCGATAGGGGTAGAGTTGGAGAATCAAACGTTTCGACTCTCCAAGATGCTTCTCGGCGAGTTGCGAACGAATTTGGGAAATAATTCCATGCTGTTTTCCTCAATTCTACACATATCAATTCCAATCGGTTTTGGTTTTAAATAAATTTCCCTAGCAATGTAAGTGAGACCGACATACAGTGCGCGTATAATGCATATTTGCGTCCCGTTCTTCAGAGTCATGTTGCGCTAAGTTACCGAAACCAAAGCATAAATTGCGTGCCATAGCATTACGAACCGATCGCCGTGACCGGCTGCTGAACCACTCGCACTCGACAGTGGATTTAGTGGAAGCCACGAGGAATGATTTTTCCTAACTTCCCCGAAACAGGGAGCGGAATCTCTGGTGTGTGCGGGGCTCGTATACCATTGGGAGGAAAGCAAGAAACATTGCGAGCAAAACAGCAAAACGAAACCAAACACAAACAGCACGTTTAAACAAAAAAGCACGGTCGACTATAGACCGGAGCGTTGTTCCTGAATAAGATTGTTTTTTAGTTGAAATTGTTACAGCTCCGATCGGAAACGAGAGCAAGAGAGATGGTCAACCTCTCGCTCCTTGTACAGAGCCCTCTTTTGAGCGGAACTTGTTCGTCTGCGCTACGTTTCTTTTTCAACGTCTCTGTTTTCGTTTCTTTGTTTGCTGTCGTGTCGCCTCATTTCGTCGGTGTTCGTCCGTTCTGGTTTGGTTTTCCGGTTTGCCGTTTGGTGAACATGTTAGGTGTTTACAGAGATGCAACATAAACATACAAACAAAAGACAAGAATTGTATTGTATAGAGCAACAACAAAAAAACAAACAAACACACATATATCTATATATACATAAAGTAATATATATACATATATATATACACCAACTCAATAATAATAGAAGCGTAGGGATATGGATGCTGCTTAGTGAAAAAAAAACATATAAAGGGACGTCCCTTCTTCACTGTTTGTTACACGAAACCAGCCAAAAATGACACACGGGGCGATATCAAAGCCACACAGGAATGATGAGATGAACCGATGAACATACCTACATACGAGACAAATACTCATGGAATACAGAACTCGCACTTTCTTCAGACACACACACACATGCACAAACATTCAACTACACAGTCAACATTAAGCAATGAGAAATGAACATTAAAATAAAAGAAACGTAAATAGGGAAAGTAAAACGAAGGGTCCCAAACACAACAGCAGCAGCAGCAGCAAAACAAACAAATCAAAAAAACATATGACACAAACCAACTCGAACCGGCGACCGCAAAGTATAATATGTAACAAAATATTATATCAACTGTGATAACTGTAATGAAACAAAACGCAAGAAGCAAACACTGACAACCGAGGGGAAGCCAAGTGGGACAAACAGCAGTCAGGCAAGCGCTGTACGCGTCGATTCCGTCGGCGTCGTGTGCAAACAAACCGAATCTCATAAAAGAGGTCCACTTCCACACCCCTCTTCCCGTGCATTTCCATTTCCGATCGTGTGCCGCGTGATCAGCAGCATCAGCAGAATGAAACGAGCGCCATCTTGGCCGGGAGGTGTGATTTTTTGAAGCAAACAAACGGCGGGTGGTGTTTGATATTTTGACGCGCCGAAGAAGCAAATGAAACACAAAAAGAAAACACTTCAACACAAACAAAAGAAAACCCATTTTGTGGAACCTACACGCGAGGACACACGGCGCATTTAACAGCAGCAAACCATCATGCATTACATATATTATAGTATTATACTAATTAATTTACTGCCTTAAACAAATCGTAGCTAATAAACGGTGAGAAGCAACCCGAGACAAGGGCAAGCGTTGATGCAGAACATACGCGGACGCACGGAACGCTGGTTGCTTGTCGATCAAAGGAGAAAAAAACAAACAAACAAACAAACAAACGAAGACAATGGAAGAAGGAAATGGTGGTGCAAATTTGATGGTTCAATTTTTGGAACAAGATTTTGCCTGAAAGGAGGACGCAAACGAGAGGAAGAAAAATAACACACAACCACACACAAGAAATACATCAGAGCGGAACGGAAGAGCGTGCTGCTGGAAAGCCAGAAAAGACGCGAAACACAGAACGCATAATCAACTAATCAACAGTAGGCAAAGCAAACGAGGAAAGAGTAGAAGCGAGAACGAAATCAGACTAGAGCAGGAACAACTCGTAGCATGGAGCGAACATTACATATACGAGACAGTTTAGGCAGTAAAACGCGCGACAGTAGTGTAACGACGGACGTGAGGACGGCATATAGAAACACAAAACCACACAAGAAGAAGAAGAAAAAAGAGAATAAAACAAGTAAACTTGAGAAGACTTATTTTACATCATGATTATTATGATTGATAAGCATATTACTACCAAAACTAGTGGGTATATATCGTTAGGCCGATTAGTAGCAAGATATTAGAGTTGACAACGTAAGCGTACGTAAGCGGAAGCGGAGCGGAACCGATGCGCTCCAGCACAGGCAAAATCGAATCGAATCCAATCGAAGCCAGCCACCAGGTGTAAACGCAAGCAATGCTTCAGAAATCAGCGCGTAAACTGTAGCACAGGGGGAGAGAAGCCGATAGGAGAACAAATCAAAAGAACGCAAAGCCAACCGAAACAAGCTCATATACACACGCACACACAGACAGACACACATGCATGCATGCATTTAGCGAAACCTTTAAACTTTACCATTAACTAAACCTAGCATCGCAACAACAAACAAAGCAAAGAAAACCCAAGCCAAGCGCTAGCATTGAAGAAAAAAAAACTATTTATAAAAAGAAATCCTAATCATATAGTGCGCCATACTCTCTCTCTCATCACCGTTCAAGTCATCCGCCAACCGTAAGGAAAGGATTATATAGACGCATGTAGTGAATGGTAGAAGCGGAAGGCTACTGCGTCCTTTTCCCTCCCGGAGTGGATGCGTACTTCTTCGGTCCCAGTAATAATCCAATCAGTTAGTAAGATAGCACTACATTTAAGAACGTTGCATAGTCCACATTAATCTATACATTCTCTCGCCTTTCTAATCTTGATCGCGCGCGCGTACACCCACACATACACGTAAAAACAGATACACACGAATCACACACTAGAAACACAACTACATTTGGAGGTAGACCAATAGAAACGAAAAGGAAAGCAATAGTGTGTGTGTTTTTGTTTGGAAGAATAGTTGAGCAGTATGTTTGCTTGTTTTGCCTTTTTTCTTCTTAGGCGTGTTGTTAGCATGTTTCTAGTCTTTGCTTTTGCCATTTTTTTCTGTAGCATAAACGACATTCTGCTTCCTATGTGTTATCTTTAATAATTTAAAACCGATGTTAATGTAATGCCAAAGCCTCCGTACTAATGTTTCGTACTTTCGTTGTCACTGCCCCATTCATCCCGTTGTATCCAAACGAACTAATGTGCCATGATGCCACTGTTTTTTTTATCTCTACAATACTACGATACTTTAAATGAACTGCCTCCATTTGCTTAGTGAACATAGTTTTAGTTTCGATTCCGGAGGTCCAACCGACAAAAGCCAAATGAAACCATTGAAGAAAGGAAGCAAAACGTCGCCAGAACGCACGTATATATTGCAAACGAACGTGAAATCATTAAAGTGGGCCCAACATGATCGACTATAGTAGTGTGTAACGTTATAGAGCGAAAGGAAATGATAAGAAAAGCGAAATCGTAAAAGAAAGTAGAATAAACTAGGGGAATTAAAAAGAACACAAAAACACACCCACATACACACGTAAACATTCTACAAATAGAACAACAATACGTACATACCTAGCGCAAATTTAATCTAATCCCGGAAGCAAGTTAAAAGATTACAACAAGAACAACAAAAAACGCAAGAAAAAATATGCAAATGAACGGAAAATATAACCATAGCAGTAAAACTTCTCTTCTCTTCGAAACTCTTATCATTTTCTAATATTTCGCTTTTCTCGAATCCGCTTTCACTCTCGCGCGCTCGCGTTTTTCTCTCTCTATAATCAGCAAAACAAAGCAACGCGTGTGAACTCTCCTACCCGAGACAAAACCGAGCGAGACACTCTGTAGAAATTATTCACGTCGACGGCCATTTTGACGCGCGAAGGGCGCGTGCGAGAAAGCGCAAACAAACAAAAGTAAGCCGTAAGCAGCAGCAGCCAGTTCACATCTAGATAAGTAGCGATTAACAAAACCGAAAATGACGTTTGGAGAAAAAATAAGTAGTGTGTAAGCGGATGAAGCAGTAGAGCCCGGGAACGGGAAACGAGGAACAAACAAAACAAATTAAAAGAAAGCAAGAAAAAACAACACACACACATACAAAACATGAATAATAATCAAAGAAGTTAAGCAACTTAGCAGGAGTTACGAGGTCGGAAGAGGAAGCTGTTTTGGCCGTAGCGTGTTTCGTTTGTTTGTTTTTTAATTCTGTTTCAACGTTCTAGTGAGGAAATTTTTTGAAAGCGATGTAGCAGTCTTGAGAGCTGGAAAATGAAAAAATAGAAGATAAAACAACACACAAACACGGAGACAAAAATCAGCAAAAACAAAACAAGCAAAAAAAAGCGCAAAAACATAACGCAACTTTTAGATGATAGTTTTAAAAGAAGAACAACACAAACCAGCAAACAAACCGAGTCGCTATGAAAGGAGGTAAAGGAGTGGACAAACCGCCATCCATGAACTACGCAGGCGCCTGTAGCAGTGGCAAACACAGGAGTGAAACAAACACATCCTTCGATGCATTCTGCGACACATTCAATACACACTCACCCACGAGAAGCCATCCGAAGCAAACGACACAGGAAGAACTGGGAACCTCTCGGGCGAACCGGAGCAGAAAGACGAGTATAGTCAGGTACGGGATAATAAACACTAACTCTAATACAGGTGGCGCGGTCGTAGGAAACACAACACAACCAATCCATGACACACAACCGGAATCAGTCCTATCGGTCACATACAGCAACAGAACGAAACCTAAGTAGAAAACGCGTGAAAGAGGACGACACGGGAGAGTAAACATCGCGCGCATCCGGCGTGAGGGAGTGGCGTTCGCGTGTGGTACGGGCAGAAAACAAAACGTAACTAGCGAAAACTAATAATGAAGCAAACAAAACAAGCATCAACATGAACATATAGTAATAAAGAAAAACAAAATGAGCAGGTTAGCAGTTTTCCATTGAAAAAAATACACTTCAAACCCAAGCTTGTTTTATTTGCGTGTCCGAAATTAATCTCATTTGAGTATTTATAATGTTATTTACCATTAGTTTTATGTTCTTTGGACAAACATACACCTCTTTAGGTACATAATCTAGCTTATTTTTTTCTCAATAGTAATGCTGAACTATAGTCGTTCTAGTTATTGACGGATATCATTTTATCAACTATGCGCTATGGATATATTGGGTCTGCAACTAGATAACGTCCTTTTTTAATGTTGAAGGCCTGTCGGTAATGGAGCACGGTTTTGATGTATACAACACGTCTTAAATCAATTTGGGCTATGTTGTTAACATACTGTCGGGAGTGATTTCCTCGCTTCAAACACGGCAACTTCCTGCCAAACCTTGAAGATCCTTCCTTAAAATCTTGAAGACCGTAGTCGTGAAGTACGGCACAAAACGCTCGAGTCTAAACCTCTAGTCTAGGAGGCACCCAGCATGTCGGCTTTGCAACGGCTTTGCTAGCGCGTGAAATTGTATCGGGGTTGACAGTTCAACCTTGCTCCAACACGTACGATTCTTCGCTCAGATTGTGGTAGCTACTTTGGGAAGAATATAAATTTTCATTATATTTTCATAAACAACACTATTTCCTGCAGTTTAAACTCCGTGAAGAAATGAAGGCATCGTAAAAATTTAAAACAAAACAAAAGGAATAATTGACCCGTCTCAAACGGCTCGTTTCGTCCTGGTGGTGTCTAATTGCGCGCCATCCGCCAAAGACCAAACTACCACACGCAAACGCAGGATGCAAACACCGATACATCGGTATGTGCCGTTGTTGTAGTTGCCTGGCACGGACAGGCAACAAGCCGTGGCGGTGGCTAAACAAACCCCAGCCGCTTGGTTCTGTGTTTTGTTCGCTCCCTAACAACCGTCTCAATGGAAAGAACGCAAACAAATCACAACAGAGTTCCTTTCCGTAGTGCTGCGCCACTTTGCCACTGGTGTAAGTAGTGTTGTGGAAGTAATTGCGACAGTATTTGCGGAAAAATAGATAAAACAGAGTGTGAAAACTTCAATTTCGCGAGACAACCCTTCAGCCGCTGTATGACTCACGGAGTAGTGGAAAGTTTTGAAAGAACACAGTAGGCAACGCACGAAATGACGTTGCTACGGGTGGGCATATTGCTACTGCTGACCAGCGGAAGTGTTCCCAGTGGTCAAGCGAAGTATGTCGAAGGTCATCTCAAAACGTCGGACGTAAGTGGTTTCGCTCCTCCGTTGTCGGGTGTGTTCTAACAACTCCTCCGCTCTATTCTCCACCAGAACTGGGCATTCTTGGCGCGGTTCTGTTTCCTGTCTGGTAAAGGAAAGTACGAGTACCTGATCGAGTACGAGAGGAAGCTTGGCGAGTTGAAGCTGCTGCTGTATTACGACGACCGGACGCAATGGCCTGCGATTTACAAGACAGACAAGGTAAGCCAACGCCAGGAATGTACTGCTTCCAACGAGTCATTGTTAACCGAGCTCCTTCCCATTGCAGACGTGCACCGAAAAGCTGTCCGTACTGCACCCGGAAGACAATCAGATCGTAACGCTCTCGCCACGCACCCCATACAATCTCTACTCCGGGTGCCATCTGCGTACGCCATCCGCCAAGGAGAGCCCGGACGATCCACTGCCTAGGGGTGGTCCAGCTACCACCCGCACACCGCCCACCGCCTCGCGCGGCGTTCCCTCCGCACCGGCCGGGGGTGACCTCAAACCGCCGGACGACGATGCCCAGTACTACGATCAGTTCCTCAAAACCAGCACCACGGCCGAGCCGGAGTTCGCGTTCGAAGAGTCCACCGACAACGGGACGGACGAGTCGGCGTACGAGGTGCTGCTCACGTCGACCGGCAGTGCCGTGCGCGCCTTCGCCGGTGACAACGGCGAGGTGAACCTGCTCGAGAACAGCACCGACTATCGGTTGCTGGTGGAGCAACTGTTCCCGGCCGGAGATGCCGTTGACGAGCAGGCGCAGGATGTACGGTCGTCGAATAGGAGCAGAGTGCGTCGCGCCGCGGCACCGTCGGCCCGGTACGAGACGCGGCTGATCGTGAGCTGCAGTAACTTCGGGAGCTTCACCAGCTCCCGGGAGCGGTGGTGGTACATTGCGATCGCGAACTGCGATGGGGCCGGCAAGGGACTGGATGTGAAGTATCGGTTTCGCATGACGAACGGGCCACCGGGCGACTTCTGGCACGAGCATTTCTCCGCGGACGAGATGTGTAAGTGAGAGTTGCTTGGTTTCAATTGGACTTGAACGAGTTGAAGCAAACTGCAATCTCTTCCGCAGTTATCCCACCGGTTCTGCTAGCGGAATCGATCGCCTACAGTATGCTGTTGCTGGCCGTCTTCATCTGTGCGGTGGAGTTGAAGGCACGTCACCTCTACCACTGCACGTACAGACTGTTCACGTTGAGCGTGCTGCTCCAGTGGTTCGGTACGCTGCTGCTGAGTGTCACCTGGTCCAAGTACGCAGTGTCTGGAATAGGCCCGTTTACAAACTTCGGCGGTATCTTCACGAGTGCTAGTGAGATCTCGTTCCTGCTGCTGTTGCTGCTTATGGCGAAGGGTAAGCAACGCACATTCAGATGCTCTTTTATTTCACAGACCTTAGTATTTTGTTTGTGATCCAAGATCTAACAGAAGCTCATGAGCAATGTACAATAATAAGGCTGCTAGTCTGGGATCAGTATAATATATCGTGTAGTTTGTTGAACTTAACATATGACAGTGCAACTAGTCAGCTATTAGTCGCATTTCTGCTACCTTCTGATCATAATTTTTGAAGAAAGAATGAAATCGGTTGGTTACTCGCTAGTAGACAGTTTACTAAGGATTGTAGGTTATCCCAAAACACTTCGGTAGCTCTTTCGGCGGTTAAAAGCAGTTCAGAAACAACTTTTTAATTCGAATGAAACTATTCTGCAGGTTACACCATCACGCGGGCTCGCCTTAAAACGTGCTCCACGGTCAAGATCACCATCTTCATCAATCTGTACACCGTGGTGTACGTGACGCTGTACATCTACCAGGCGGAAGCGTTCGATCCGGGCGAGGTACTCAACCTGTACGAGTCGCCGGCCGGTTTCGGGCTGGCCGGGTTGCGCTGTGCCGGCTGGGTTTTCTTCATGTACGCCTGTGCCGCCACCATCCGCAAGTTCGCGGAGAAAACCCCATTCTACTATCCGTTCACCATGCTCGGCTCGCTCTGGATACTGAGCGGGCCGGTGCTGACACTGCTCGGCGTCAGTGTGCTCGATCCGTGGGTGCGTGAATCGGTCATGCATGGTGCGCTCGGTATGGTCGCCTTCTCCGGGCATCTGGCGTTCCTGTGGCTCACGTGGCCGTCACGGGCCAACCGGAGCTTCCCGTACCACGTGCGCACCAACCACGTGGGGATCTCGCACGGTGAGGACGATGAGGCGACCTACCCGAAGCATCCGTACGAACCGGCGACCCTCGCGAACCACCCAAACCACCACGCGCTCCAACATCAGTACTCACTCGCGCAACCGGACACGGTGCTCCAGAATGGGCACGCGAATGGGTTTCTTGTTCCGCTCGCCCGGGGCGACGGGCTGTACGATCAGTATCTCCGCGAGCGCGACATCTACCACAGCACCTCGACACCGCTCAGTTACGTGTCGTTCCCAGCGCCGGCACGCGAGAACGGTGGGCCGACGGTAAACGGAGCAGCCCGTCGCGATCCGGTACGGAACGGAACGTTGAAACCGGAAGCAGAAACGCCGGAGCAGCAGCAGCAGCAGTCGAACCACCGCAGTCCACTCGCACTCGAGGTCGATGCGGACCTGTCCGGCCATCCGTCGTTGGAGGTGGCCGAGCAGGTCTCGAGCAATCCACCGCTGAGCGGGAACGGTTCGATCGCGTCCGCACCGATGGAGCGCGAGTCTTCGGGCGGCGGAACCGACCGGGAAGAGAAACGGCCGTTCAATCCGTTCCTGGCGGTTGCCGGGGAGGCGGCCCGCAAACCGAACCGTATCATTCTGCCCAGCCTGGAGCACAATCATCCGGCCAGTCCGCACGAGACGGAGCAGCCACCAGTGGAGCCGCCGCCAGCGAATGGTACTGGCACCGGGAACGGTGTCCCGAAGCATCTGTTCGCGGCGAAGCGCGATCCGTGAAGAGCGCCGGATGTACAAGATGGATGTCAACGTTCTCTTCACCCTCTGTTATCTCACGCGTGTGTGGTGTGCCGTGGTTTGCACACCTGTCGTTTCTTTATCAGCACGTCCTACGCGGTCTAGCATGTTGACGAGCCGGTGCTGGTATCTTATTGCGTAGGCAATAATAAAGTGATAGTTTTAAACGAACTTTTATGCAGTGCATCACAAACGCAATGGCGCAATGGAGTAAGTCTGTTGAAAAGTGAATGAAGGGGCAAACTTGCTCGATCGAACTCACTGTTGGGAATGTGGAGATAAAGATGTCTAAGAAGATGCTTGAAGATATTGATCTCGAAGCTGCTAAACGAACGGAAAAAACGGAAAATGTGGAACTTTACAATTTAAGATAATTGATTCCATACATTCCATTAGAAGAGAAATACCTGAGAATGTTGTTTGAGACATGCCGTCCAGAGTATAGCGATAGCATTGTTTTTACATTACTCTACGGAGGTATATGATGAATAATTTGAGAATATTGAGTGAGAAGCTAGTTACCTTACGCTGAATTCCCACATTCTATTTGTAACGTGTGTCGTCATTCAAAGGAAAAAGTGTCACAATACCCGAAGCAGAACCATATATTGAGATATCCATGTATGGTGTACTACTTGCTGTTACAAGCGTATTTAAAAAGCTACTTATTCTAATCCCAATGATTGCTTCGATTGTCGGTGTTCAGCACGCGCAACCGTACGATCCTTGGAAGTTGCAGCGTTTGAAGTAGTACGATGTTGCTTCGAAGGCTCGTCGACCTTCGGCCCGAGATGTAGCAAATCTCGGACCAAACAATTCTCCTTTAGTTGGACGTTCAAGCCGGAACCGAACAACTTCCGCAGTCTGTTGTTCAGGTGTTCCAACCAACTGTCCAGTGCCAGCTTTTCGTGGTCAAACTTTATGCATCTTTCGGGCACTACATTCTACTCCAAGTAGTGCAGGATACCTCGGTAACAAGCACGTTGTGTCATACGATCGTGTTTCGCACGATATCTTCGTGCGTCTATTGCTAACTTCTGTACTTCCCCAATTGTTGCGGGCAAACTTTCGGCAAGAATGTTTGAAGGTTCGTGTTGACGTCCGAGTTCAACCATCAGCGCTATCGTTTCGCCCGCTGCCAGACGTACTTCCAGGTGAGTACTTGTAAGAAAACCGAGAAAATGCGCTACGGAAATCATAGCACCATTGCAGAATTGTTGGTGGAAATATTTTGGTGGTAGGAGTGTCAGTAACAAAGACCAGGTGCACTCTGAAACACGGCAGTCTCACTACAAGGATTGTTGTCTCTCTCCAGCACATCTTGTAACACGTTCATGTGCGAAAAGACCTCCCTGTGATCGCCCTCTTCAATGAAGATGAGATTCCCTAAAGCGATGCAACAGTCTGAGGGGACGTCACATGAAACCACGTCCTGGATCATAGCGAGCAGAAGCGGCTTGAACTTTCTCACCAGCTCTAAGGACATCCTCGAAAGTCTCCTTTTGGAACGCGAGTAGTAAAGCAACACGAACCGCCCACACTAGTTCACCTTGCTGTGCACGCCGCAAAGATTTATCTAGTGCATCCATAAGCGTCATGCTGTGTTTTGAGATGTACTCCGGGATGTGGTGATGCATCAAAATCTGGGCGATGGTACGAAATGCCTTTAGTCGTGTCTGTTGCAACTTATTCGAGGAATTCGTAATCGCTTGGAGTAATTTTGGCTCGCAATTATTTGTTCCATCCGCTTCGGAATCCCTGGGCTCTGAGTTATCGTCTGTTGCTTCAAATGAGCGGGAAGCTTTAGTTGAAACTGTCTTCTTTTTTTGGCATAGCTATTACAGAACTGAATAGTAATGTTTTCTTTTGATATACTTTAAATAACATTTAACTTTTCTTACGCAACGATGAAATAGAACAGGAAATGGAGAAGCGAACCAACTGCACAACAGAATCAAGGGTTGCTTAGTTTCGTTTTTCGATTTTGAGTTTCGGTGGATTTTTAAAATATTAATTAACAAATTTTATCATCTTTATCTATATGCAATGAGTAATGAGAAAATTAAGAAAACATATTTAATTTAAGAAAATAGACACATACGCATTTTGTAGACAGCCATTGGTTTTTTGGTTTGAAAAATCCATCATAGCTGCCTATGGAGTGTCATATATTCCAAGAAGGTGATGACGCGTTCAGTTCGGATCTCTCTTCGGATATTGGGCAGGTTGTGTTTAAGTTGTTCAGTGTTTGTTGTTAAATTAGCAGTGATGATAGAATCCTCCATTACTATTTTACCGACCATCTTCACAACAACAAAACCAGTAACGCATTGTTTGTGGCGAGGGGTTGGACGACGATGCCGCCGATGCGAACAACGGAGACGCACTCGAAACAAAACGAATCCCGCGCCGAACGCGCCGAAGCGAACAGAAAAAGAGCGCGGGCTCGAGAGCACATGCTCCTGTACGCGAACAGTACCAGGGTAACACGATAAACAGCAGGTGGAGCTGATTTCGTCACGCTGGTACTTGCCTCACCCAACGCACACCATCGATCGTCGTTTCGTCACTAGCATAGTGGTCGCTGGGTCGCAAAAATCCGTCATAATTTAAAAATAAAACCTAAATGGGCAACTCTTCTGAAATGGGGCGTTTAGGTAACTTTTTACAAGTTTTTCTTTTTTAATCTGTATTTACTATACTATAACATTCATGCTTTATAATTAGAAAGTAGGATGAAAGTAGGAGAAAGCCATCTTAAACCTACGGGTATTTGTATTACATTTCTACTGCATATCTGTATTGCACGTTACTGATGCGTTACTATGCCTGAAAAATGATATAAATCGGTCCTGATGTGTTTAAGCTTAAGCGACATATTTGGAAAGATTGTTTACTTCTACAGCCATGGTCACTTGAGATGAATATAAACGCTTTGCTTTGTACACAAATTTATTATAACAACACTATTCAACTCTGTTTCGTCGAGAGCAGCACGAACAAGTATTTGAACGTTGCCTGTAGTATGAGTTGTTATATAATATATAACTGTGAATTTCAAAGATTTTTTTCGTCCATTTATGTGCCGGTCTGCGGTCCACTGTGCGATGATAACAACGGTGTTATCAACAGTGGGAAGGTTCTATTACCGCGGTAGCCAGAGTGAGAGAGCAAATGATGCGTCCATCTCACCCTTCGGCACGATCTCGCCCCCGGTTCAGGCAGCAGCCGATCGATGCCGAAGGTGAGAGTGAGATGAAACCTGCAGTAAGAGTGAGTGAGATGGATCCTGCATTGCATTGGATCCTGTTATTTCACGGGCTTCGTTTTGTCGCGTCTGCTCATCTATTTTTTTTTATTTTTTTCGGATAATCGAACTGTTTTTCATAGTAAATGCAACAGTGAAGCAATAATGTTAATATTTTTATTTTCATTCTCTTACAATTTTTTATTCGTTTCCTTTGCTGGCGTTCTGCATTATCGGATGCTTTGCTGTGGGAGTTTGCTTTTTTAGTTTTTTATTGCATCTGACGCGTTTTGTATGAGTGTGGTTCTGTTTTTTCTTCGTTCGCTTGTTCCGCATTATCATTATCGCGTCTACAGACAGGATTTTTATTGCTTTTACCACAAAATAACACTATCGTTCACTATTTCGTTAAGCTTTTTCCGTGCTTTGAACCCTATGTTTGAATCTCCGTAGTGAATGTTTTGCATCTTTTTCTCATCATATAGCTCCTACACTAATAGTGCTTTCCTTTCAGCTCAATAGTTTCTTCCTTTTTGGTTTTACTTCTTTCTTTTTATGTGTACGCATTTTTTCATTCGTTTCTTTCCTCCTTTCCTTCGCTGATATTGTAAGAATCTTACATAGTAACAGTCTCATCGTCATTGTTCTGGCGTGCCAAAGTGAACTACTAGATCCCGCGGTCTACTAACCTGACCATAGGTAGTGTTGTGTGTAGAGTCGCGTCCCAGAACTCGTTCAAAGTCAAGTAATGTTCCCGGACAGATTTCTTTCCTTTGTGCTTTGCTTGTCGTTTTATCGTTTCTTTCATTTCATTCCCTTTTCGTTTCCCCCAAAAACGTAAACAACACACGTTATCAGTTCAGTTTTCAATGCTCATGCTTTCTCTTGTTTTATTTCTTTTGTTTGTATTAAAATCAGTTTATTTTAATTGTCTTATAGTGTATAAATAAAAAAACGCACATTTAATCAATTAAGGAAACTTGTTTTATCTCGTCGCGTGTGTTTCGCTTAGAAGTTAAAAATAAGAAATGGTTTTCTTCTTCCTCTGCTCTGATCTTCTGCACATAATCCCATTGTTGTTTTGTGTATGTATGTGTGTGTGGTGTGTGGTTTTTCGGTGTTTTGTTTGTATTATAATGTTTCCATGCTTTGTCCACCACACTTCCCAGGGATGGTGGATGTCTTACAGTCGAAACTTAATTAAAAAACGAAAAAAAATCGCTAAACACGGACTTAAACTCGCTTACACGCTAGAGGGTTTTTTGTTTTGTTTTGTTGAAAGATTACTTTTTACACTTTTTACCGATCGTCTTCGCTTCGCGTTTCTCTTATCGCCATTTTTTTCTATCGTTGAATCGGAAAAATGAAGCTAACAAGACATACTCTCTCTCTCTCGCTCTCTCTTTCTTTTTAATTCTCTCATAAGAAAAGCAAGGGGGCAGCGCAACAAGGGATTAAATCTCGCAGAAACAAAGAAAACAAGAGTACACATTCTATACACAAGCAAAAAGGGTAGTTAAAAAAGAAAACGCAGAAAATCGAGCTACAAAGATAATAAAAGCAATTCGGGTCTACCATAAACGATTAAGATGCATTAAAAACAAAGAACGAACAAAAAAGAAATAGACTAACGGCTGGCTAAAAGGAAAAGTTTCAATAAATAAGGCCTCTACGCGCTACGCGGCAGACACACGACGGATGCGAAACCTAATGCAAACCGAACTAGGCAGTAAAGTAAAGTAAAAAAAAAAACAAATAGCAAAACTCTAACTCATCTTCTTTTTCTCTGAAAAAGTATAAACCGTGAAAAAATTGGAACTAGCGCGAACCTTTGCTAACACCCTAATAAATAAACAGTAGAGACGTGTGAAGCACACGAAGAACAGTTTGTAGAAACGAAACAACAAAGTATGGTGAGCGAAACGCGAATTAGAATATTTTTAAAAAATGATTGATTCAACCTAAATCTCTTCGCACTATTTACACTCATTCACGCGCACGCACACACACACACACACACACACGCCCACGATCCGGACTGTTGTAGTTGGAATTAAAATTAGAATAAAATTAATAATAGTAAAAAGTAATAGTAATTACGATAATGCTATCCCCTACACTCTTTCTCTCTCTCTCTCTCTCTCTCTCTCTTTGTCTCTCTATCTGGCTAATTACACGAGAGTACAAGTGGAGCGGCTAAACCAAGGGCTGATGGTGGTGGTGATGGTGGCGGTGTGTACGTGTGTTTGGTTCGGTGTGTGAGTGTGAGTTGTGTGGTGGGAAAAGATTTGTTTCCTACACATCCATAAGGGGGGAAAGCAAAGCAGGCGTTGAAAAAACGAAAGAAAAATGCAGAACCAAGTCCTTTCGTCCTTCGTTTACCATCTGTCTCTCACTTTCTTTTCTTCTCTATCTCTCTCTCTTTTTTGTCCCTGTTCGTTTTATGGTATGTATTTTCTTGTGTTTTTCTTCTCCGCTTCAAGTTTCCTTTTCTTGCTTAAATCGTTCATTGCTTTCCTTTTCATGTTTGGTTGTCTTATGTATGCGCGTGTTTTTTGTGTGTTATTGTTTCCTCCGTCTTCTAATAAAGAATCTCATTTTCACGCACCATTCCTTCTGTTTGTCCTGCGTTAAAGTTATAGAGGTTTATCATTCACTCAAACACACACACACACACTCACTCATGTATCTCGCTGATTATAACACCATTGGTTCTCTTTTCTCTTCTTTTGTTTTGTTTTGTTCTGTTAAACTATATCTGTTTTAGTCTGCGGAATTATAGTGTTTCTCTCCATGTATAACTATGTTTCGTCACACTTCCCTCCTACTCTCAATGTCTCTCGGTTGCGTAATCTCTGGATGCCTGCCGCCGTCCAGCTACTATCCAAAGCTACCGTTTTGCATCCTTAACACCCTCCACTCACTTTGTGTGTGCTGGTTTTGTTTGTTTTGTTGAATATGTTCGGTTTTTGTTTCGCCTGCTGGATGGTTCTCCCGCATGGTATTGCATTCATTCCGTTTTTCTTCCCTTACCCACACAAAACCCCAATCCTATCGCTAAGAGGACTATTTACACGTAATTTGCTTCCTTTTGTTTCGGTGTTTTTGTTTCATCATATCTCTATTTGCGGTTTGCATGTGTGTGCGTGTGGGGGAGAAGGGGGTTTCTTTATCTGCTGTAGAGCTCTTATAATCGTGTTTCTCCAAACTGCTGCACTCTTTACCTGATTCACCATCATTTAAACTGCTTCACCACCACTTTGTTTTGCAATAAAAATCGCTATTCTTACATTGCTTTGAGAAAAGCGCATCGAGTTATAGGCTTTCCGTTTTGTGTGGGTGTGTGTCTTGTGTATTTTAAATAGTTTCTCTCTCTCTTGCTCCTTCCGTGCTTAATGTTTTAGATCTTTTCTTATATTTTTTTTTTCAACTTTGTTTCACATTTGTGTTTTCCTTTGAGTGTCTTGCATGGATTTCGGTTTAATTTTTTTGTTTTTTGTGTGTTTTTTTTTGTTAAATGGTCTTGTATTTGTATGTGTATGTGTTTTTTGTTTCCTTTCTTTTCTTGACTTTTCTTAGCATATATATATACACAATCACACGTATTGTTTTTGTTTGCTTGCGCGGTTGTACCACACACACACACACACACAAATGTGCGCACACTACACTACTGGTCTGCTCGCTGTACAAAAAGGAAAAGATTGAATATGAGTGAGTTGTGTTGCATTTCCAGCTGCTTCAGTTAGGACTCTTCCGCATCCGCGTTTCATGCGCGTTTGCTATTGCGGTGTGTGATAGTAGTTTGGCTGTTTGTGTGTCTCTTCATCCTTTCGTGTGCTTTTGTTTAATCTCTTCACCCTCTACCGGGGCTCGCTTCTAGTTTTGTTACACTATTTCTAACACCACACACCTTCTGCAGTCTCACACCGACACACCCCCTCCTCCTTAGCCGCCCTAGTAAAACTAACTCGTCTGCTACAACGTAATAATATGCTACAGTTTGCATTGCATCACTCCCACACACGCGTTTCTCATCACATCAAACTAGGATTTCTGTTTCGCACCGATTTGATTACAACACCGGGCCCCACCCCCCCATCGTCGAAGCCTTCTTCTTTAATAAACAAAAAATCGAGATCTATCGAGAGCAAACACACTCACACACACACACATGCACAGAGGACAAACATACACGTAGTACATTGGGAAACACCTCCACCGTGTTTCGCTTAGTTTTGTTTTTGGCTTCGCATTGTAGTTTTCTTACACGCCTCTCTCTCTCTCTCTCTTTCTCTCGCTCTCGTCTCCCGTGTGCTTTTGTGAAGATCAATGTTTTGCATGTCTCACGGCCGATAAAATACTATAATACAATCCACCTCTCTGCGTGTCCTCCTGTGTGTCCCTGGCTGCTGCTTTAGGCTTCTGCTTCCATTCCCGGCGGCGCTTAACACATTAAAAATTTGTACAAGTGTAGATGTAGTGTGCTGCTTTCCTCCCCTGCGGCTGCTTCCTCTACTGCTATGCCTCTTGTGGTTATTTCGTTCTAGATAGGATAAACACACGGACGCTTACGCCTCAAGTAGGATCTTGTGGATGGTGGGATTGCTGGTGGCACTGTTGCTACTGCTGGTACTGCTACCGCTGCTGCTGCTGCTGCTGCTGCTGCTAGTGGCCACTACCACCGTGGTTGCGGCAGTTGCCACCGGTGAGATGGGTGCGGGTGACACCGCCGTGGAAGCGGATCGCTGGACAACGGACACGACACCGACCGTCGGGGCCGGTGACGGAGACTTCTTCGACAGGTTCAGCGGTTGCTGGCAGGCTGGATCGAGCGATGAGGTGCTACTGCTGCTGCTACCGGCAGCCCCGATGTCCACCTTCAGCTCGATGAGACGCGGCGAGGGCGTGAGGGGTGGTGGTGCGATGACCACGGACGACGGGGAGGCGGGCGGTGCCGGTGACGTCATCGTGGAGTGTGGCGACTGGAAGTAGCGGATGCTCGTCGACGAGGACGAGGACGTTGGCGATGCCGCGGACGGTGGTGAGGCGGAGGCGGAGGAAGAGGACGACGAGGAGGACGTGTCCGGAGGTGTGAGACTGCGCTGCTGCTGCTGCTGCTGGTGACCGTTGGTGGTGGTGATGACGCTGGCTGTCGCAGCACCACCGGCCGCATGGATCACCTGCTGCCAGCGACCGGACGACGACGATGACGACGCCCCGGTCGAACCTCCGAACGGGCAGCCGCTCGGTGGACTGCTACCGCTGCTCGACGAGGACGAAGACGGTGCGGGCGAGACGGCCGACACGGTCAGGTGCGGTGATGCCCGCTGGAACACCCCGTTCGGGCCACCTCCACACACCAGCAGACCTCCCTGCTGCTGCTGCTTGATGTAGTTCTGCTGCTGCTGCTCCTGGGCCGACTCCCGCATGATGTAGTTGTGGATGATGTCGGTGCGCTTCATCTGCTCCGGCGTCATGCGCGGCTCCTCCATCAGTGACTTGGCCAGCACGGAGTGCGTGCTCGAGAGGGATGAGTAGTGGTGCTGCTGCTGCTGCTGTACCGGCGGCTGCGGACTGGATCGCGCGGACGAAGTGGACGACTGCAGGAAGCCATTGCTTTGGTGGGACGACGACGACGACGATGACTGGGTCTGGGGTCGCGTTAAATGCATGTGCAGCTGCGACTGATGGTGCTGCGGTGGAGGAGCCGCTACAACCGGCGTCTGCGGCGGCGTCACCGCAGGTGGTGCCTGCACTGTGACGGACGTGCCGGAGGAGGAGGAGGTCGCCTCCGCCTCGCTCTCGCGGTGCCGCATCGCACGGAACTTCTTGTGCGGCTTGTACGCCTCGTCCATCAGGCTGTTGGTGTCGTAGAGCGGTGGCGCCTGCAGCACGCGCTTCAACACCGGCATGTTCTCCACGCTCGACGACCGGTGGTGGTGATGGTGGTGGTGCTTACCACCTCCCTGCTGGCTGCTGCTGCTGCTGTCGTCCAGCGCCGGATCTTCCAGCGAGGAGCGCGGACTCGAGCAGGAGGACGACCCGCTGCTCACGCTGCTGCTGGTGGTGGCCGGCTTCGGATGGAGCAGCAGGTGGTGGTGCTGGTGATGCTGCAGCTGTGGCGAGGCCTGCTGTGGCGGTTGCTGCGAGGGCAGCTGCTGGGGCGGATTGTCGTGCTTCTCGTTGCCGGACTCGATACCGGAGTCGGTGGGCGAGTCGAGCTTGCGGTACCGCGACACGTGATGGTGGTGGTGGTGATGGAGATGCCCGCTGGCCGCACCGGACGACGACGCCGCCGAGGACGCCGACGAGGAGGATGACGACGACGACGACGATCCAACCGACCGGATGACGGGTGTGATGGTGAGCCCGTTCTGGGCGAGGTGCTGCGCCGTCCCGCCGATCAGATCATCCTCCGCCGACGAGCCGGACGACGCCCGGTGCCGAATGATCGGGCAGGCCCCGGACAGGGTCGCCGCCAGGAGCGGTGCCGACGCAGCCGACGCAATGCTGCCGACGTGATGGAGGTGATGGTGATGGTGGTGATGGTGCAGGTACTCCGACGACGATGACGACGAGGAGGACGAGGACGTCTCGGCCGACTCCGTGCTCGACACGGACCCCATCGGGCTCTTGGCGATCTCCACCTCGACCTGGTTGCCGTCGCAGCTCCACGTCGACGAGGCCGGGCTCTTCGCACCGGACTGTTGCTGCTGCTGCTGTTGCTGCTGTTGCTGCTGCTGCTGCTGCTGGTGCAGATCCTCCTCCGCCGACCACATCTGCTGCCGCAGCAGCTCCTTGTGCTCGGTCCGGAACACGACCAGCTTCTCCGTGTGCAGCGTGCTGAGCGTCCGCAGGTCCGGCATCGTGCGCAGCAGCTCCTGCATGAACTCCGGCTTGTCCGGCCGGTTCTGCGTGATGACCGACTGCAGGCACGCCTTCAGCCGCGAGTACATCCGCTCGATCAGCTCGACGTTGCGCAGCCCGGGCCGGTCGGGCGTGATCAGCACGATCGCACAGAACAGCCCGATCTCCGCGTCCGTCAGGTGCATCGAGTTCATCCGCTCGGCGAAGTTGAACGTCGAGTCGACGAGGAAGCGCGCGTTCGCCCCGTTCTGGATGGTGTCGCGCCGCATCACCTGCCCGTTCAGGCAGATGATCGAGTTGATCGACGTGTCGAACATGCAGATCAACCGCACGAACAGCGCATCGAACAGGCCCGCCTTCAGCAGCGTGAACTTGTCGTCCTGCGTCAGCAGCTGGAAGCCGGGTATCATGCCGGCGAAGTCGATCACACCGCGGATGACGTGCGCGAACCGCTGACTAAACTCCTGCTCCGACTGGAGCTCCGGCGCGGGATTGAGTGGACATGCCTGCAATGGGAGGGAAGCAGAAGGAGAACATGCATTGCTTGTATTTAACATAATCCGGTATGCAAATGGTGGGCGCTGCGAGCGGCTGTCTAGACACGGTCCATCGCTTCCTCCTATCAAGGTAATCTGCTTTTTTTTGCTTTTGCATCCCCCATCGTCCCTAATATGCTTTGCAAAGAATCGAACCAAATTCTGCCCGAGATGTGTGAATCTAACAGACACACTCTCACATGGACACGACGTTCGTCGTCGTCGTCGTCGCCTTCTCAAGGTCGACGAACTGTGGGGATGAGGTTCAAGGTTTTTGCGCGTGTGTCGAGAGAGCGAGCGAGAGATAGTGAGAGAGCGAAGATGAGAGCATTTGTCACGTACTAGAAGCGAGGCGTGCGATAACACCCAGTCCGAGATATGACGCATGTCCGTCGTCCAGAAACAGAAGCCCCTGGGTAGCCCGTTTCCAGAGCCTCCTCTGCTCCCCGAGAGGAGCTGTCAAAGTTTGCCTTTGTCAGAGAACGGCGATAGAGCACAGCCTCCTCCTCCGTGTGCGAGACGCTGTTTGTGTAGGCACAAAAGAAGAGATTACTCTGTATATCTCGATCTGGTCTGGTGCAGTAGGTTATTGACTTGATCACCGTGCGCTCTGCCTGTCTGTGCCCAATGACTTGCCACAAAGTTCGTCTTTTTTCTACATCTGTGTGTGTGTGTGTGCTTCAGGAGGGTGGGATAGCGAATTAATCTCATCTCGTAACCTTTTTTATCGGTCATTATACCCGGCACTACCGCTGCGGTCACGTAGTCCACCACCACCACCAACACCGCTCACATATTAGCAGATTGTGTGTTGCTTCCTGATGACGACCGCGCGCGGCGTCACGGTCAGTCGGTGGTGTTGGTTGAGGTTGTTGTTAACGGTGTTCTCTCCCTCTATCTCACTCTATTGCTCATGAACTTCAAATTCAAGGACAACAACAGAACCGTTACCGTCCGACCGACGTCGAGTGTTACATTATGGCGACGGGTGCGCTATTTGCGCGACACACAAGCGCACACGAGCCCGCGATTCTCCTCTCTCTCTGCTCCCTCTCCCGTCAGCTTCTTCTGTTGGTGGACTAATTGGGGAGGATGGCAAGATGGCGGACGAAGGAGACGCATGGTGACGCTGGCGACGACATTGAACTGACGACGAGGGCTACTGTGTGTGCTTCTCTCTCTCTCTTGCTCTTTCAAATTAATTCTATTTCCGCATTTTCGTGCCAGTGTGCGTCACAGTGGCGCAGTAACACATCACGTCGTCTTATCGGTCATATCCCACCGAAAAAAAAAACAACCATCCAACACACCCGTACATTCCAGAGCATCACGCAGCAAACCGACACACAACCCCTGGGCAATGGCATTTCTCGGAAGCAGCGAGAAGCACACGCCAGAAAAAAAACGCTTTTCTCGAGCGGTGGGTATAAACACATCAGCAGGAAGTGCTGCTGCCGCTGCTGCTGCGCTATAACACACTCTCACACAGCGGCAACACACACGAGAGCGCGAGCCGAGCGATTAAATTAGCGAAACACACAATTTCAAGGTTATCGCGCGCACAGTCTGCGATACGTTCGTTCGCTCCCCCCGCTTGTTCAAACATTCCACGCCTCATCAGGCTGCCCGCGCGAAACCCTGCCCCTGCCTGGGAGTATGAGGGATTTCTCTTATCTCGTGCGCTGCTGCTGGCTCCACTCACTCACTCGCTCGCTCGTACGCCCGCTAGTGACAAATTGCTGGTGAGTGTTTCGTTTTTTGTTTGGTGAGTTACCCCCGGTATTTGATTCAAATGCCGTTGACCTTGGGAAAGGTTTCGTGGCAGGAGCAGTGTAGTGATGGGATGAGCTCGCTCCCCAATCATCATCGATTCCGACCGACCGTTCATGTCTGATGATAGGAACATCAATGTCTGATCAACACATTTATTCCGAGCTTTTTCCCGGACGTTTCCGGGAGTTTTTTAAAAACTGGAATAAGCATAAGATTTGCAATTGGTGTGGAATATTCAATAAGAATAGCTGTTTATATCACCATACCGGGAAGCCCATCAGTGAGTTCCCTAGTTGAACAAACATTGTTCAATAACGAATCTAGATTAGATTGGTGTTCTTCATCTAATCTCCATCTTGAAATGTACGGATCACAAGAAATCCCAAGGGATCTCAATCCGAGATACACAGTCTTGACATATCCAGTCGGGTATTCCACGTGTTGTTAGGATCGCCATCCTGGATTGGGATCCCGGAGGTGATCCTAGCATTGGGATCCACCAAGATATCGAACGGCCGAGTCCGCATGCAATTTCCCAACCCTAGGAGCAACAGATATTAGGAAATAGTTCCGCTGTGTGTTACTTACCAACGTCGGCATCGAGTAGCTCGGGCAGTCGCGGGCCCGCTGGCGCATGGCGGTGACCTTTTCGCGCGTGAACTCGCACGTCTCGATGTGCGCCTGGAGGACGCTCGCCAGCAGCCGGGGCTGGTCGTCCAGCTCGCTGGCGAGGGCCCGCTGGTTGCCGCGGTTCTGCGTGCTCTGCTGCATCGCGGCCAGGATGCGGGCCTTCTCCCGCTTCGGCACCCGCCCGAACCTGACGGCTGTAACGAGACAAGGGTAGACAAACGTTTTCGGTTAGCGAACATATTCATAATCCACGCAGGGACACAGACAGAAGAGGTTTCCGGTTCCGTTCGGTTCCACCAGCCACTCATGCAGAACGCCTTCCTTCTTCCTTCCTTCTACATCATCCTCGAGAGGGGCCCACTCTACTTCCGTTCCGGTTCGTAACGCTCAAACACACGTCCACGTGCGCCGAAAAAAAAACTGGGCACTGGACCACCGACCCTGACCCCCTGTGGCTGTGTCTGGTGGCCTTCTAGAGCGCTGTAGGTGCAAAAAGAAGCGAAAAATCGCACCACTTTGAAGGCTACAATTTACCGGTAGTAATAAACGATCGGACGGCGACGACCATGTGATCGGCATCGACCGTGGTAGGGGAGAGGCAGAGTTTTATTAGCGCGGCGCTGCTCGCTTTGCGTGTGTGTGTCGTGAGTTCCCGATCGCACCGTAAGCTGCGCTGCTCTCCGAACGCTTGCGGAACGTTCGTTCGCAAGCTGACTGGGGTCTCTCTCTCTAGATCGGCGCGCGTGGTGGGCTTAACACTTCCGCATGGCGCGTGTCTGTCAACCTCGATTTCTCAATTCCGTGTATCCACCACCACCACCACCACCACCAGCGAGAGATCAGATCAATAGCCCCCGCAACGCCGGTGGAGCGATTTGTGACCTCAAAAACGCACTCGCAGCAGACGACAGGGATGGCGGCCGCCGGCCGGGTCGTTGCTTTCGTACACGTTTCGCTTTTAGTGTTCGAGAGGTCTTTCGTGTACGGGTGCGATGTGGCTGCTGCTGTGACCCTGTTTCGGGCGTGTGTGTGTGTGTATTGAGGGCAACAGACAGTCGCGCACTCTCACTTTCCGAAAAAGCTAACCTACTTCTCCTTGCGCGGCCAGCAACCACACACTCTCACTTTCCAGAGAGACACACACACAGGAGGTTCGTCCTACACACTATTATCCACCAGCGATCATGCGATCATCTCCGGGTTGTACTCACCACGTGTGCTGCTGTGTTTGTGCTACATTTTGTCCCTCGTAAGAAAGAGAGAGAGAGAACAAACACATGACATATGGTGACAATAGGCGCTGCTGGAGGAGTTGAATGACCCGTTTGAGTCCTTTCTCCAATTCACACGCGCCGTTCCTTTCCTTTTTGGCGTTGGTGTTCTCTGTTAGCACCTTTTTCGTGGTTTGCTTTCGTTGCCCTCTATGCTTTGGTGATCTATTTTAAGCTTTATTTTGACTTTTATGTTAAAGATTTCTATTTTGTTTATCTTTCACTATGTGTTTTATCTTGTTTTATGTTTCATTTACTTTTTAATAACTTTCCTTCTTTTCTTTCGATGTCTCGTTTTAGGTTGGTCGCATTTATAAATACGACCCACAACACAGCAACGATCGACAGCACAGGTCTGTGTTTCACTTTCTGTTTAAGAAAAAAAAACAATAACACGAAAAAAAAGAAACGAAACTGACCAGACAGACCTCGCCAGCACCCGGACAGGGGAAAAGACGAGCCATGGAGCCCCCCGTCCTTTGGCTATGGTTCGTTAAGCCGGAGAAAATGGTCGCACCAAAAGCGTGCTTTCTTTGCAGCAGCGGCAACAGCTGAGATGCCATGGTCCCCCCGTCGGGAGAGAAAGGCTCTTTCGAAGAAAAAGTAGGTGAAAATCGTGGCCAATCGCGGACGGTGGTCCCTCCCTTCCTCACCACCAGGCGCGCGGGAAGGTGTGGAAAAGAAAAGTGAAATGAACTGGCACACGCGCCGCCCTCTGTGTGTGTGTTTTCGTTAAAACAATGCGCACCGAGCAGGAGGCACCATTACCTCCTTAAGAAAACCGGCACACGGGCGTACGCGGGCGCGCGCGCGCCCAAGCGCCACAAGACGAGGGCGCGCGCGCGCGCGCGAAGAAAGCCACAAAAGCGAACACGAGATACACGAGTTGGCTGCGCCGCTGCTTTCTTTCTGCCCATGCGATTAGTAAGTGACGAGAGAACGAGGAGCCTCAGAAATGACTCACAGAGACGCACGTGAGCATCGAATGAAGCGTGGGGGAAAAGAAGCCACAGAACACGGGGAAAAGATGCGGAAAACCGTGCGAGAAAAATGGAAAGGAAAAGTGTGTTACTTTCTTGAACACCGTCTCGCTAATGAAGATTGACGAGACAATATTGGAACGATTGGTTTTTTTTTGTATATTTTTCAACTTTTAATATTTTTTTTGTTTTTTTTTCTTCAATCTTCTAATCAATTATTACACTATTTTTAAGTGAGCGTTCGAACATATAAGTCAAACAGCATGACACCGGAAGCTAGTAGAACAATTAAAAACCACAATACGTTCACCGGAACACAGTGAAACGAACCGCGGAACAATGGGGGAAAGTACAATTTTAGTGCAAAATCAACCCCGCTCGCTTTACGGCGTCACCTTCTCACCGCTGCGCCCATTTTCGGGAGAAACCCCCAACAGACCGCACGCACCCCGCCCGCCGCAGAAGTGAAGGTGAAAGTTGAACAGCCTATGGGAGTAGACCTCTCGGTTTTGCACCATTTCGCGCTTTTGCATCTCACGCACCACACACAGCGCACACGCACCGGAAAAATTTCCCACCAAACCAAGCGTCAGGGGTCATCATTCGCTCTTTCCTAGCGCTCGCTCTGCTCTATTAACCTCCGATGACCTTTTTGGCTGGCGTTTGCATACTTTTTGCGTGTTTCTTTTTTTCGCGTGACACACAGAGAGAGCGAGAGAGAGAGAGTGAGGGTGTGGGAAGATTTCCCGATCTTTCACATCGCCGATTCAGCGTGCCGCTCTCTCTCTCTCGCGGTTTGTTGCCCTTGACCCCTGTGCTGAGTGACGGGGGCGCAACTCCCCGGGGGAGGTGTTCTGAGTACACTCAGTTCCCCTCTCCCACAAAAACAAAGGGTTCAGCGGCAGTGCGGGAAAGGGTTCGTGGATGTGGAAAGAGAAAGCTCTTTAGAAAGCCAAATCATCTCGCCATCTCGCCCTGTGTGAGCTATCGGGCGCTCTCGTTCTCACTCGGGAGCAGTACACACACCACTTTCTCTCACACACTGGGTGGTGTAGAAAGAGAGAGAGAGAGAGAGAGAGTGAGTGAGTGAGCGAGAGCCTATGGCTTCTGGCAGGCTTTCGCCCAAACCCAAACACCCGTGACAAAGTCATGACTCCATGGAGTCACTGGAGCGGATGGGAAGGAAGCCCAGGGTGGAAGCCTTTTTAAAGGTCACACACACACACACTGCTGTGTGCACGCAATTTTTCCATCTCCCTTCTGGAACACTGGAGACCCAGAGGTTAGCGAGCTTCGGGGTTGGAGTGAAATCAAGGTCAAAGATCACATTAGTTCTGGCATCTCCCCGGTCTCAGAAAGAGGGAGAGAGCGAGAATGTACTACTGCTACTACCCTCCAGTAGTGTACACTATGCAAGTAATGATGACGATGAGCTTTATACTAGCTCCTGCTACTGTAAAAGGTCGTTTTAGAATAAATTGAAAGATAGAAAGAGAGAGACAGAGAGAGTGCAAAAACACTAATTGAAGCAATAATCACCCCCACCCCCAGACTCCCATTTTCAGCGGAGAACGACACCTACGTGCATTGTGATAGGAGACAACTCCCTTCAGGATGCCCTTCAGTATGGGTAACTCTTCGGCCATGCTGATGCGTTTAGATATGATGTTCGCTCCTCTACTGATATACACACTATTCTTCTCTACGGACGATAAGTTTCAATTCTCGGTTTCGCGGGCTTTGCTGCACGTCACTTTCACTGCACACTACACCCAACAGAATATACACTTCTGGCGCACACACACACACGCACGCACAATCTGCTGTGTGTGTTTTGCACCTTTTTTGCACCTCTCGCTTCACTTTCTTTCACGTTTTATCATTGGCTTTCATTTTGCCTTCGAGGTCGGGGCTTTTGCATCACTTTCATATTATTGGGGCGAGCTGCTGCACACTGTTTTATGTATATATGTCGATTTGTAGAGGTTGGTTCCGTTTTTTTTTGCTGTTGCTGCTGTTGTTTCCTGTGTGGAGATAAACTCACACGGGGGCTCTCGTCACTGCCAACTGCTGCTGGGAGCAAACATGGAAGGTTAAAACACACTCTGCCCGATGTGGAGGTAAGCAGGTACGCAGCAAACACGCACGTACGTTACCCGAACGATAAGGGAAGCTCTTCTGTTTGGAAAGCTTTTTTCAAATGCACACACACACACACACGCACCACTAGGTTCGAACTTTGTTGCACCTGTTGGCAATTCTCTTCCCCAACCGCCGAAATAAACCCCAGCACAAGCGCGCATCAACCGGAAATGGTCGCCGCCGCCGTACAGCAATTTCCGAATCACACTAGACAGAGGCAGAGACCGTGTCGTACTACTGGTCACGGTCAAAAGTCGTACCCTTGTGCACTGCTGCGCGCTACTACTACTATGACGGGTGCTATCGTTGTCTTCTTTGGGGGGAGCAATGTCACCATCATCACCCCTCTGGCCGTGTGTGTTGTGTGTGACGGCGAATGACCTCGAACTTGTACTCTCGGGGTCTGGGGTGGCGAGGTTGCCCACCGACACCAGCCAGCAGAAGAATTGAGCGCGCACGGTTCGTGTTTTATCGGTTCCGTTGCGAGTGTGTGTTGTAACGATAACCGTATGCGAGAAAGAGCAAGAGAGAGAGAGAGAGTGTAGATGTAAAAGGACATTTACAACAAATGTTTCTGCATTTTCCCAAACAATCATTGATATGGATTTTCCTCTCTCTTGCTCTTTCTATCGGCTCTCAAACACACACACACACCGGCACGTATTAGTATCTCGGAATGTACCGTCGGTCCTTGGCCGGCGCGCGCGGCACACAGGATGGAAACTCACATACACAGATGCACACAAACACTCACACACGATTCCGACTCTGGATGTGACGTGCGGAGGATGCGATATGACCTTCGCCTTGCCACCCGATATTCAAAAGGCCAAATCATCGTCGGTCGCCTGCTGATGCCCACTTTGCACACACGCACGCACACACTCTGAAGGCGCACACATTGTTGCGGGCTCGTTTGCTACACGTTCCCGAGGGAAACTTTCATGTTTTAAGCCCGTGCCGGGCGACTTCGGGGCACCGCTGCTAGGACTTTCGTGTTTTCCATCACTTGCCTTACACTTGCCTTTTCTTCTCTTACTTATATCAAAATAAATTGCCTTTTGTTTTGCTATACTTTTGCGATAAATTTCTGCGTCCGGGAGGAGAGCACGGACAGCGCACAAACCACACGTACAGCACACGAACCACACACCAACACACGGCCGTGCGACACACGCCGCTTTTGCACTCTCTCGCTGTGTTGTATCGCAGCAGCCCGGTTCAACGTCTCGTCGCTCACTGGTGGGTCGGCGCGCGTGCACACGTTTCGGGGTTTGGGGGCCGCCTCCACCGCACGGTGAGTGCCTCGGTGAGTGGCGTGAGACTGCTGAGAGAGCGAGCGAGCGAAGCGCGCGCGTTCAACCGGGAAGCGACGTTTTATCAATGTCACCCACTAACACAGACGAAGAGCTCGAGGACGGCGCAGAAAACTATCGAACGCTTTACGGCGCTTTTACACGTGTTACTAGGCGCGCAAAAACGTGGGGGAAGCAAGTAACAAATCGTTTGCATGATTAACGGCAGGCTCCCGGATATGGAGCTGTGTTTGCAGGTGGTGATGATAATGCGTATCACACAATGTTTGAGCCCCCCTTAAGTCTCTCATTAGAATGATTCTAGCTTGAGCGTGGCGTTTTTCTTTATTTGTATGGTACTGAGTGAGTTCCCATTTTCGGGGCGCTCATCAGGTGCTCTCTCGCTCGCTCTTTCTCTCTCTCTCTCTCGCCCGCAACGGGGGATTTGGAGTACACGTTGGCGCGGTTTGGCCTTGAACTTATCCGAATTGAATGTCGAGCCGCAACCGGGTAGAACCCAAGGCTTATTACAAGGGCGGCTGCGGTTGGTGGAGGAGGGGGAGGAGCAGGAAACCAGGGTTGTGCCCCCCCCCCCCCCCGCACTTCCCTCCCAGTATAACACAGACACGGTGCGCGCAGAAGCAGCACTTTATCGCACGTCAACGTCCCAGCACAGGAGAACGCGGTGATAAAATAAAGGCAAAACTAATATAACAAGAAACAGCTCCTTCCTTCCCTGCAGGGGGAGGGGAATTTATTTTTACACACTCCCACCCCCCCTAACTCCTGTGTAACGGGAGAGTCCCCATGCTCCCGTGTTTTCAGTGCCACAGAGAACCGCTTTTCCCACCGGAACCAGGGAGTGCGCGCACGTAAATTAGATTGGAAAATTGCGCGCCTATCACCGCGGTGGGGTGGGTGGTGGTGCTCGGCGCGGGGGGGTGGTTTATGTTTTTCGTGGAAAGGTGCGCTACAAGGTCACGGTGAGTTCGGACGCGCCGCCGCATATGGTTCGCGGCCAACGGAACAAACAGAATACGAATACGCTGCCGCTTGCTTCCTTCCTTTGGTGGTTGATAGGGAAGACCTTGAGATAGAGAGAGAGAGAGAACAAACGCGCCCGCGGCGGGGGTGGAAAACTATTTCCAGGTTTTTCCGGCGGTTTCCCGGAAAAAGCTCACAATCGGAGGGGGGGGTTTGGTAATGGGGATTTTGTGCTTCTTTCTGGTTCGGTTTGGTTTTTGCTTCTCTGGAATCGCTTTGGAGAAGCAGCAGTAGGCCGGTGACCTTGAAAACGGGGTCTTCACTCGACCTTGCACAAGGGGAAGCGGTTCCTGGGTGTGTGTGTGTTCGGAATCGAGAATTCTATGTGCTAATTTTAAACCACCGTTGAGAGAGGGAGGCAAATAAATGAGTTACGAAACAGAATGTCGCGAAAAAATAACAACAAACACACACACGGGAAGATTGCACAATAAGAACAGCAACAATGTGTGTTCGTGTGTTTGTGCATGCTCTTGCAATTACCTGGTTGGTAAACAACGACTGGTGTTTTGCTCCACAAATATAATTAGATGGACGATAATTAATTTATAGTTTTTTGTTATAAAGTATTATTTACCCTTTTAAAACATTTCATACTACATTGAAGAATGATGAAACAAGTAGGGAAACTACTACAGGCTCTTGCCCATATAGTTTTCGTTCCATCAGTGGATTCTTTTTTCTGAAACGTTTTTTCTTGCTTATATAAACATGCTCAAAATCTTCAGGAATTAATACACTTCCATGTAAAAGGTCATTTTTTTAGTATAAATTACAAACGAAACCAAAAGAGCAAACAATCTTTAACGAAACACCCTTTATCAAAATCGCAAACCGTCGCTTTAACGAATTACCGTGGCGCCCTCTGGTGAGAACGATGCGGAAGCGCAAACATCTCCAGCGAACACGAGAGGGCGCTGCTGTGCGAGCTTTGAGCGAGAGAGTGTGTGAGAGAGAGCGTGTGTTCATTCCTCATTCGCCGTGTGTTCATTCGTGCTTATTAGGGAAAACGAATAGTTTGTTCTGCATGCAATAAATTTATTAAGATTTATGCTGAAAGAACGTTTACACTATGGAAAATGGTATTTGCTCTCTCTCTTTTGCCCACTTCATCCGCGCGCTTGTCGCTTATGTTTTCCTGCACATGCCCCTCTCCTAAGTTAATGTTTATGCCCTCTGCTTGTTGTTGCGACTGTTGCGGTCCAGAACCAGGAAAACCCGTTACAGTTCATCGACACGCGGTCGCGTTCGAGAGTGGGAGTCGCCGTTCCTCCGCCCGCGTCAGGGTTCAACGACATTCTAATCACGTTTTCTCCTTTGAGCGAGCGCTCTTGCCCACAGGCTGAGGTGAGAAAGGTTCTAGAAAACCGGGCTGGCGTTCAATCAAGGAAAAAGCTTCCCGCAACAGAGAAAGGGAGGGAGAGAGAGAGCGCGAGAGGTCGATGACTTGTCGTGTACTATCGATAATCGATCTGGAATGTCTTTTTCCACCGAGTTTTTTTTTTGCTTTTCCAGCGCTGTTTGTGGTGAGTCTTAATGAGCAAACACACACAACAAATATGTACGCAATTTCGATTCGGTGTGGAAGAAGTGACTAATGAACTTCGGCCTACACAACGGTCCTAATGACACCGGCAGAGAAGTTCGTTCACCGATAATGGTCGCTTCCATTTGCATCTATAACTCGAGGGGGAAAGGATACATTTGTATCTAAATGTCGCCCACATGGCGCAACCTTTGCCCCTAAATGTAGGCTCTTTTTCTTTCTCTCTCTATCTCTGACATGAGAAATTTGCGTACGACAACCCTCCGGTGGTGTGTGCGAGATAGTACTGTGTTCGAAATCGTTCAAAAAACCCGAAGAGCAAACAGACGAAGAGCGATCTGTTGGCTCTGGCCTTTCCCCCTAGTGGGGCGGGCAACAAGTTCATTGACCGAGCGCCACCGTCGTGTCATCAAGCCACTACAAATCGTATCGTGACCTACTTCCCTCGCACACTCGCAGACGACGTGCGAGCAGGAGAGTTAGGGCAACTGTACAAGGGTGGGATGAGGAGCGATGAGCGCAAAAACGCTCCGTCGAGAGATTTGGAGCGATAAATCAACACTGAGAAGTTTGCGCAAACAATAACTTTCAGTTTCAATCGAAGAAAACAAGTAGAAATGAATATAACAGAAGATAGAGTTTGCATAAACGAACATAAACTATCGAAAAGTAACGAAACACACGACAGAAGTGGAATTGCTAAGACAGAAGCAAATAATCGAGCTCCGTGTTTATACTTTCCCTTGCAGTGAAGAAGGAAAAACAAATCCAAATAACACACACAAACGCCCCCGCGTTAGTCCCCGTTAGTGATTTCATCCGTTTGTTTCCATTTTTTTTATTGTTAACATGTTCCGGTCTTCACTTTCAAACGCAAGCGGTCTTACGCAAACGCAGAAGCGAATGAATGGATACAAAACAAACTGGAAAATTGATGGGGAAGAGGTAAGAAAATGATTGTAAATTGAGTATAATCGCACACCGATCGTAACAGTGAGCAAAACCGAAAGGGAGACGTTCGAGAAATTAGAAAAGAGAAATAGAAGAAATGAAAACAAACATGATAAGACATGTTTGAACGGTTTCAATTATAAAAATGATAATAAATAGTGAAAATCGAACAAAATTAACTAGGAAACAAAACGTGACCGCGATCGTAAGTGAAAGTGAATCTCACCCGGCACTCGAGAGTGTAAAATAGACAGACTGTGAGGCGAAGTGCGAAAGACACACAACTACTTCCACACCAGTAAATATCTTCTTCCTCTTCCCCACCTTTTCGTGATGGTGGTGACGGAGGGAGGATCGTAAGGGAAAAGTTTCACTTCCTGCTTCTCCGTCACGAGACAACTCGGCAATGGCGCGCGGCCACCGTGGCGGCCATGTTGACGTTTCACACATTTTTCACGCACGGCGAACGCCGGGCGAGAGCGAAAAGGGAAAGTGAAATCGTGTCTCCGGCTCCTGCCATCTTCACTCCGCCAAGGCGAAGAGTGCAGAAGGTGTGCGTACATAAATTCAAACATCGTCCACTTCAACTCCGGTGACAGTGACAGGCCAGCAACGAGAGAGAGAGAGAGCTGTCAATTCGGATGGGGAAGGTTTAGGTTTACATAAGGCAAGACACGAACGCCGAGAATATGTGAGTAATATTTTCGCACAAATGGCACATTACTCACCATCATCGCGTAGGCAAAAAATGTGCGAAAAAATCCCCTTCCACAACAAAACGTTTCATGTTTCACGCACACGCACACCCGCACAAAAAATGGGTCATGATTTCCTTCTTTTGTTTTGTCGCAAAAAAATCGCACAAAAAGGGTCCACCGCGATCGCGATCGCGCCTGCTGCTGGCTCCAACTCCATTTTGCGCTTGCTTGCCCACTCGCACACGCGGTTGCGTGCCGTCTCTTTCGCACCAGTTGGCAATGGCGTAGCGCGCGCGTTCATTAACTAGTGTATGCCTGTAGCTGCCGGCGAGGTGTGAGTGCAGCGCACACGCGACAAACGATGACGATTGCTCAAGCATTGAGTCCCTTGCCCCGTCACCGCCCTCATTGTCTTCTTCCCGGCGTGCTCCAGATTGTGTCCCAAAAGCGGTCGGGCGGGAAGGGATGCCCCGCGGGGGGATAGGACCCGAGGACAACGACCATTGCAACCTAATTTTCAACCGCTCACTGAGAGAGGGAGGCGGCAGCAGAAACAAAAGTCGCCCTCCACCTCCTCGTGTTGGAGAATAAAGGCGCAAATCCGTTGAAAAAAACTCCTCATATACGAGCGAGTAAGAGAGAGAGAGAGACCGTGCGCGGTCGAGGTTCGTCGTCTGTGTCACACACGCTGTTGCTGCCGTCGCGGTCGCTCGCCCCGGCGCTGCCATTTGCTTTGCGCTTTGTGTGAGAGCGCGCGCGCGCGCGCTCGCCCGCTGCCATATTGGCCGCCGCCGTCACCGTTCGCATGAATTGTAAAACAAGTGAACGACCTGCATGACCGAATTAAGAGTCAACGACCCGCCCGCCCGCGGCCGACGACGAGAGCGCGCGAGATAATCGCACGGGCGCAGCGGGAGAGAGTGCGAGCAACCCTCGCTCTCTCTCTCTCTCTCTCTCTCTCTCTCTCTCTCTCTCTCGCTCACACGCTCGCAAACGCTCGCGCGACAAAGAGTTCAGCAGCGTTCGTTTTGCAGCGCTTGCTGTGTGTACTGTGTGGAAGATGGAGAGAGGGAAAAGCCTTGAAACTCGAATGAACACCGAATGAACGGTCTCCATGAACACCCCTACGCGCACTTCGGGGGTGCGAATAAATTGGAATGAATTGGAGTGAACGAACAGGATGTGAGATTTTTGCATTTTCTGCACGGTGTGTTTCGGTGGTGTTTCGAGAGGCTGACGTGTGACACCGAAGGTGTTGCTGTGTGCTTCTAATTCGCCATTTCTCATACCGTCAACTCTCTTGCGGGCTACGGTCTAAGGGTAGCGTAGAGTACGTAAAAATAGAAAACGAAAGTTTTCTTACCACTCTCCGCTTCTTTCCGTGTGTGTTTGTGTGTGTGTGTGCGTTTGGTTCGTCGCTGTTACCTCATGTGATGCGTGTGATGAATTTTCAGTGTGCCTGTACATGTATGCACAATTGGGGAATCGTTGCACGGCACCGCAACACACACCCCGTTGAACGAACGAAATTCCGAAACTCCGTGCGGCCCTCGTCGGATTACGAAACACACATACACATAATTCATTCCGGAGGGGGATGCATCTTGCCCGCCAGAGGGGGTCAACGGCAGCAACAGGAGGGAGAAGGAAAAGGAAGCGATTTCGCCAGGCTAAGCGCCTGGTTCCTTATCAAGATGATGTGGATTTGGGAAGTTCACCAGAGCCCGGTGATAACACACTTCCACAAAGCTTAGTGGCTATTGGAACAAAACGTACTAAGCGAGTACTAAACGTCGGATGCTAATATCATCCTAACCAATAAAGATTGGCTTATAAAGAGGAAGTATAATAAGAAAAACACATAATCCCAATACAGGAAGGTGATAATTAGACCCACACAAACACACCCGCAGAAGTAGCCGCTCTGTGTGGTGGGCCGCGCGCAGAGAGAAAGTGAAACTCTTTGCAAACGTCCAGCTCCAAAAGTGCATCTCTCTCTCTCATTCGCGCCCTACCGAACAGGCCGACACAGTGCTGGTGCGCTGCACTGCTCACTCCTCGGTCTCCTCGACCCAGTAAAAGATCCGCCATCACCACACCGCCATGTTTGGTCCGGGGTGAATGCACTCCGATTTGGAACGGAGGTCGCTCGCAGAGCGAGAGCGCGCTACCGAAAGCCGTATGCGTGAGAGCGGGCCAGCGAGTGCGCTTCGAAAAACACGGCCTACTAAGCCCCGTGGAGAGCGAGAGAAGTGGTGTTTCCTTTTTACGCACACGCAGCAGCAACGAAAGCGCAACAGCGCACGGATGAACTCCGTTCGGAATGAACGAAGAAATTACCTTGAAATGGTGCGAGCGTGAGAGGCTGCTCGGTTCAGCTCACGCGCGCTCTCTCTCTTTCGAGCGCGTGCAAGCGAGCGTTGGGAGTTTGTGCCGGAGAACACAAACTAGGCCGCACGGTCTCGAGCTCCCCACTCCTACTGTACAGACGCGTGAGCTAAGCTGAACGCGCGAGAGAAAGAACGAGAGAGTCGTTCGCTCACGCTCACGCTCGCACACGGACGGGGGGCTTTATTTTTCTGACCTAAATAAAGTTCAAAATGATTATGGCCCAGTTAGACGGTCGTTGAACTCTGTTGGCGCGATGGCCTCGCTCGGTCGGTCGGTTGCCGTGTGCCGTGTGGGAGCTGTGAGCGTGAGCGAGAGGAGGCGACCGTGCGAGTGAGCGTGATGCAGCCAGTGCCAGTCGAGCAGCGCGCGTTTTCGCTTTCGGTTTATGATGACGGTGGACCGTTTGTGGGTTGTGTGCGTGTGTGTGTGTGTGTGTGCGTTGCGCGCATGCGACACGACGGAGCAAACAACACTGTGTGTGCGAACCAGCAACAGCGGGCGTTTGCGTGTTGTTCTTCGTCTTCTTAGTTTGGCTGGTGGTATGAGGTCTTTCTGTCCCTTTTCGGTGGCAAAGTAGAGTTGTTGTGGCCCTGAGCTGTTTTAGATCCGCCACTACCCGCACCGTCTCCAGCATCTCTCGCGCTTCTCCCTCGCCAGACGGACCCTCTTCCACAGAGGATGAGATTAGCGGCCGAACTAGGAGAGGCCAACAAATGCTTCACCCACCACCAGAAGCGGTTACGACCTTCCCAAAAGAAAACACACATATCCAGCACAACCGTCTCCAGCTCCGGATCGAAGATACACGAGAGTTCCAAATTTTCACTGACCCTCATATCTCCATCGAAACGGGGGCCAGATCACCAAACACGAGCGGCTCGAGCAAAGCCTTGAGAAGCGACGGAGATGCGCCACTCCACTCCCTCACCACGCCAAACTGGGCCAAGTGTGTGTTGTCCGCGATGTGCCATAACTCACCGCGCACCAGAGCTATTGGTTAATCTTCGCAAAACAGACCGAGCCGAGCCCCAGATAACGCAACCAGCATCAGGGAGATCACCTGAGAAGGCCACAACAGGAGAGGAGCGAGACGAAAAGAGAGACCCTCAAAAAAGTGGACCACTGACCGAAGATTGCCGTGTCCTTCACACCCGAAAATTCGGCCGAACGGCGACGAGCTGCTGCTTCTCCAAAACGGTGGAGTGTAGACACGGCTGTGGAGAGGGTGGTCTTTCGGTGGGGGTGAGGAGGGGACGACCTTCGCGTGTGGTTTCTTTACACGATGGGACAAAACCAACACACGTCTCCGCGCGTCTGGCGGCACAGGGTAGGCTAGCCTTCGGAAAATAGAAGGGCGAAGGAGCATGTTTGTTGGTGGGCCACTTTCGTGTCGGTCGACTCCGGTAGTGCAAATGTCAAAGAGGTGTCTCTCTGAGGCAATGAACGCTAAATGAGTTGACCTGACGACACGCAATCCAGTCCGGACTAGTTTGGGTATCATGTCAGGTTTGGTTGGGGTGCCTCCTATATCCACTCTGGCCGTTACTACTACATACAACAAGTGTTGGGCATGAAGTTTTGTAAGACAACTTCCTAGGAGAGTGTGGTTTACAACACCTGCGCACCCTATATTATCACCACTTTATGTCCCAAGTCTAAGTACAAGATCTGAAGTTCAGAATATCTTTGTATGGCCTCTGCTTTATCTACTATCTTCAAAACCTTATTACGGAATCTGGAGTGAAAAAACCCATAACGGTCTAAGTATTAGCTCTGATGTTTAGAACATCCAGAAGATGACCTTAGATTGAAGTTATACCCGACTCCTCTTCTGTTGGGGTTTGTTCATGTGTCAAAGTATCAGATGATGCGAGAGAAAAAACAACCTTGGAAACCTTTTCTCGTCCGGTGAAACTCAAATATCCAAGCTGTACTTACCATCTCTGCTCATGCCGACGGCGATGCACTTCTTCAGCCGGCAGTACTGGCAGCGGTTGCGATTTATTCGCAGGATGCTGCACTGCTGATTTTTCGTGCACGGCCGGTACTGGATCTTCTGCTGTATCGACCGCCGGAAGAAACCCTGCCGAACGAGAGACAAACATAGGAGATCAAACATTAGTCACTTGGGCAACGACAACAGGAGTTTGTGGAAGGCAGCGACAGCAGGAAATTGTGATCATCCAAAAACAAAACAAAAAAAAAAAACGACAACTCTCGAGGCAGAAACGTACGTGATCTTCGCAGAGATTCTCCTCGAACTGCTGGCAGAGATCGTTGATGAGGTGGTCCGAGGAGCAGGTGCAGGACGACGAGCAGGACGAGCTGCTGCTGCTCTCGTCGCCGCTGCTGTGCGGTTCCGGCGACGCCGCCGACGACAGCGACGACTCCCGGCTGCGGCAGGAGCTGTTCCCGCTGCTGCTGTTACTACACGAGCTGCGCGCCTTTTTGCACGCCCCGGCCTCCTCCTCTTCTTCCTCTTCTTCCTCCTCATCGTCACAACCGGCCTCGATCGCTTCGTCCTCCTCCATGGCGATCTGCTGCTGCTGTTGCTGCTCGACGTCCCGCTGCTTCGTGTTCTCCTCCTGCTTCTCGATGGCACAAATGACTACACGCTCTTGCTGCTGCTGCTGCGACTCCTGCAGAGGACCCTCTAACCGGGGTGCCAACACCACCACCGACGAGGGAGCCTCCTCTTCCCTCGACTGTTTCACACCCAACCACTCTTTGGCGATCGTCGTCTTCTTCCACGGGCAGAAGTCGATCTTCGGGGTCACCACCGGTGCAGCCGTCGCCGCCGCCGGCGGTGCTGGTTTCGCCGCCGCATTCAGCGGTGCCGACTCCAGGATCTTCACCAGCGCACTGTGACTCTGCTTCAGATTCGGCTGCTGCTGCTGCTGCTGAGGTAGTGGAGGAGCAGCGGCCGCCTGCCGGACGATAACGATCGCGTTATTGCCCGCCGACGGTGCCATCGTTTGATGCTGCTGCTGCTGCAGCTGCGTGCTCTGTTGTCCTTGAGGAGTACTGGCGCCTGATTGCTGCTGCTGAACAGCGCTGCATCCCATCTTTCTTTAAGCGCGTGTTTTACTTGGTCCCTCCCGCAACACAACACCACACACAGAGACGCACACACACAAGCAAGCCTTTTTTTTCAACGCGACTTTTGCACAAGGATAATTCCCCCGGGGTGGAGACGCCTGGTGGTTTGTAGATTTTAGTGCGATTTTTCCATTTCCACGACAAGCGGACACACACTAGAAGCGCGCCACATACGACACACACACACACACTTGCACAATACACTACACGTGCACGGGACACATGGGAAAAAAGCGCGCTAGGCTTTTTTGTTTGTCGAAATTTTCCCCTTGGTGGGGGTTAAATTTATACTTTCAAAAAAACGGGAAGTTTTTCTTTTTGCTTCTATTTTTGCCCCTCTTCAAACAGGGCGGCTCACAACACGCGGAACCACTTCACAAAGATCACCATCGGAAGCGATCGATCACCGCGTGGGGCTCGAGAGAAACCGCGCTGCCTATATCCTTGCCCGGTGTGACGGCTTCTTTCTTCGAGCGCAAACGAAGCCTTCTTCACCTTAACACTTGTGTGCTACTCAAAAACACACACACGGAACGGAGTTTTTCTTTTGCGCTTTATAATAAGGCGCCTCTTACGGAGGACAAACAACGCACAAACAATAGTGGCGCACACACTGCACAACGCACCCTCACAGATATCGCTCGCTCTCTCTCTCTCTCTCTCTCCTAGGACGGATGGGTGTCGCGGGCGCGCGCGAAACCGATTTTCTTACTTTCTGACGGGGTGTGTGTGTTGTTTTGCGACGACGGGCACTACACACCGAAACAACGATGCGTTCGCGGTGGCGTCCAGTTTGCGAATGAATAGCAGCAGACGGTGGCCGCAGCTGCTGCTGCAGCAGACGACCGCCGCTGTCGGATTTTTCCAAACCACCCCCCTTCTCACAAGCACAGGCGGAATGAACGCGCCCGCCTCGGATTCGGTAATCGTTTGCGAGAGAGAGAGAGAGTGAGAGAGAGAGGCTGATAAACGCTCGTCTAGCTCACTGCTGGCCGCACGGAGCACACGGTTGGTGGTACCTACACCAGTCCCCGTTATTTTTCCCAACCCCAACCCCACCCACCCGCCCACCCAACGCCCAAAAAAAACCCTACCGAGAAAGAAGGGACGCACAGTTCAACGACCTGTCATTGCCGCCGCGATGGTCGTGTGTATGTGTGTCCGAGTCGCTTTACCGCTCTCGCTCACTCGCACGCGGTTGCCACGAGCAACGCTGGTTTCTGCTCCCTTTCTCTCTCTCTCTCTCTCTCTCTCTCTCGCTCGCTCGCTCGTGCCGGGTGTCGCAAGCCGGAATGAACACGCCGGAATGAACACAACACCAGCTTCGGTCGTACGTGACGTGCGGCACACGATTTGCCCCGTGTGTGCGTGTGGTGGAATGAGACACACCACCCTTCCCAAACAAAACCGGGCTGAGAGGGTGGCCTCCTCCTCCTCCTCCTCCCCAATGTTGGTTTCGTGACCTACTTTTTGGTCATCCACCCCGCGAAAAAGACAACCGAACAGGGCGGTCTCGGTGCGAGCGAGACAGCCGCTCACGGGAGGATGACGATAAAGAGGCACAAATCGGTTTCGTAGTACTACGAAAACTAGCCCCTCTCTATCCCACCCCCGAAACACCCTCTCGCTCTTTCGCGCACTAGCCGAGGGAGGCCTTTTTTGCATTCTCAAGCAGTTTTTTCGTCGGGCTCGCATGTTGGAAGCGCTTTTTTTCTTCTTTCTATTTTTTCCTTCCTTCCAGCGCGGCCGGGGTGTGTTGTGTCCGTGTGGTTGAACCCGCGTGGAAAGAAAGTGAGAGGAATTCGAAGCGAGGCCAATTATGATGAGTCCGGTGTGTGCCGCTCGATGGAGGGGACGACGACTCTTGTTACATCGACACGACCAGCAGCAGCAGCACACCTTTTGCCTCAAGAGCAGCTGCAAGCAAACGTCCACGTTCGAAGGGAAATCGGTGAGAAAAAACGGTTCGCGCGGTAAGTTTTTCGCTCGAAATTTCGAAGACTTTGGAGCGGAAGGTCGGCGCTATCGGATGGGAGGCAGAATTCCAAACCAAAAGCGACGAAAAGTTCGCGCAGTTGGAACGCATTTTTCACGGAGTGCAAAATTCACCTCGAAATGAGTGCATCAGTTTCCAGGAATCGCGGATGAATCATGTCACCATGGCACAGAGTTTTGGCGGACTGGCGGATTTAACAATGATTCAGGTTTGGTTTTTGCTGATGGTGAACACAACCAATCCCAGCAGGCATTGCGATTTGATTGGAATGAGTGATGCTCGAAAAATTCACTCCGATTTCCGGAACGATTTTTTGTTTTGAATTTGCGATTTTTGAAACAATTCTTCAAATTTGCAGGCGGGTAAATTCCGAAATTGTGGAAATTTGTTTGCAACCTGTCCAATACAACCACAAACAAAACAAAGACAAACACAAGAAAAAGCTCGGAGCAGTTCTTGAGTGAAGCTCGAATTCGAAAAATTCTTCAAAATTTGAGATTTAATTTTGTTTGAAAATTTTCATTCTTCAGTAAAAATTCAAAATCAACAAATCTTTTTGTGACACAAAATCCGATATCTCCAATAAAAAATCGATCTAAAATCGGAAAAATCTCTAATTTCTCGAATTTCTTTGAAAAAAATTGACAAAAATTTTGATTTTTTTCGAAATTTTTTCGAAATAGCGAACACCAAGGACAGATACATCGGGATATTAGATAAGAAATGGATCATAAATTTCCAGATCACAATTTTTATAAAAAAATCAAAATTTTCCAAAAATATTTCAAGAATTTTGAAACCTTTTTCGGAGCGATATGCTTGTAACAAACAAAAAAAACTGCAAAACTTCCCATTCACATACACAACAACCAGCAGCAGTTTGATATGATCTAAATACATTGATTTAGGCAGGCGGTGGTCACATTTTGCATGCGCACTTCTCTTTCGCAATCGAATAAGGCACGCGGCTAATCGCGGTAAACAATGACCGGCAGACACACACACACACACACGCATCCGACTCGCGAGAGGTGATCTTTCTCTGGTGCCTCTCGCAAATATCATGACGAGCGGCAATGGTTGCCCCAGTCGGTCGGTCGGTCGGTCAGTGGCCCCATCATCGAGAACGACGGCAACGACGACGACGACGACGACGATGAAGACGACGTCACCGATTCACCGTAACCAACAAGCAGCACTGGTGCTCATCGCCCAGAGTTCATTGGCCTCCCCCTCCTGGTGGGTAGGTCGTCATCGTCTCGTTGATGGGGGGGCGCCCTCACCACTGAAAGAGGGGCACAGGGCAGCAGCAAGTGGGAAGCGAAGTGCGCAGTCGAGGCACGCCGACCCGACGAACGAGAACGAGTGAGCTCGCTCGCTCGCTCATCAGCCGCATGTTCTCGTTTTGCGCGCGCGGCGGCCGTCGCCCGGTTGAGGGTGGAATTTTCGCAAACACGAGAAACAGGAACTTTGCCGCCCGCTGCTGCCGCTGGTGCAGGGGTGCAAAGGAACGCAGAAAAACTCGAACCCCCCTAGGCCGGTTCCATTTTTTGCTCGCCTGTTGTGTTGCGAATTTGACACTGACTCAGTTTGCGTTCGTTCTCACAAAGGAAGGAGCAAAAAAAAAAGAAACGGAACCAGCCGTCAGAGGTTCGTTCTGGATGCACTTTGTACGGTGGTGTGTGTGTGTGTGCGATTTCGCTTCGCTTCTAATAAGATCCAATATCCCCGCACGGAGAGCAGATGCGTCTGAAAATTTGCATCCGTATTGAAGAAAGTTGAAGAGAAGCGTCTGGAGCTCTTAACTAGCTATTGTAAACGGTTCCAAGAGCTGTTTGACCAAGTTGGCATTCGAGACGGTATAACTTTAGCTATCGAATGACAATCTTGAGCTGCTACATGCTTAGTATGCAATTTCTGGAAGGTTCAAACCAAGAAGACAAGCGAGCTATATAAATAGTAAAAGGAAAGAGCATCCCTGCTCTTCAAAACAAGCTGAGAATGTCTCTTTCTTCTACAGTTTTTGCTTATACTCGGCAAGTTTATTATACCAAAGCGACTATACAACTGTTTGTAGTATTCAATCGGGTATTTTAAGCTTTTCCAAGATTTTTCTCAAGCTAAAGTTTGAAAGACTTGCGAAGCAAGAAAGAAATTGACCCAAAAACAAGGTTTCAACAGATAGACGATTTCGGACATAACGAAATCAACATTTGCCATAACGTCTTTGCTCATTTGCCTATCACATCGAAGAAGTTGGAAGTGTTCAACCCTGCGTTTTGAACTATTTCTACAGCTAGTTCAGGTTAAACTCTAAATAACGGACTCTAAAAGAGTCGTATATACAATATCTGAAAAATCGGAACATACTAAATATCTGAAGTATGTTGAAAAGTAGACTTCCAAGTATTCAACCCGGTGGTGCAAAGTCGATCCAGGAGCTGATAGTCTGGAATCCTCAGTACTTGTGTAAAACAAAACTTCCCGAGGATAACTCTTATTACACGTTGAATAGTTTGGAATACAGATATGTTTGAATATAGAAGCTTCTAATACTCCAGAGACAGACATTGGTGTAATAAACAGCATTTGCTCAGGAACATGCTCATTTGTTACCCCATAACATCGCCTACAAGATGAATTCGATTGATGAAACCTTAGTTCTTCCATAAACATGATTTGCTCGGTGTAAAATTAACATCTCCAAAAATGGATGTCTCGGATATCCCGATATGATAAAGCCCCGGGCCCGAGTTCCAGTCGACGAGAACACCATGCGTCACACACGAGACACCACGGCGAACTCAACAACAGCAGCAACAACGAAAAAAAAAACAACACACAAGCATACGGTAAAAGGTGAACGAACGCGGCCCGGGCCCGGGTCTCGGTTCCGCCAGCCAACCAACCAACCCTCACACTCAGGGCGGGAGAGTTCTACACCCCCGTCGTCGTCACGACTTCCAGCGGCAGCTCTCCAGCGCAGCAGAGTCGTCAAAGCGACCGCTCCAACCCAGTGTGACGTCATTCGAGAGAACGACGGCCAAAGGGAGAGAGAAACCCGCCGTCCAGACATTTCCTGGTGGTCGTCCGGTGGCCGTCCAGTGGTGGCGGAGAAGAGCACACGAGATTTGCATATTTTAACCCGCTGCTGCTCTCGGTCGTTCCCGCCGCTCACCAACCCAAAAACCCGACCGTTGTTGTGTGTTGCCTGCCTGCTGCTGCTGCTTCTGGAGTTCATCGACCGTTTGACAGCGGCCGGTGCCGGTGAGTGTGTGTGTGTGTGTGTGCGTGCGCTACACGAGCGGGGAAAGTCCCGCGTGATCCTCCCGTGGCATGCCACGCTCTTGGGAAATCCTGGAACCATTCCTGGGGTCGTGCGTAGTTCACCGGCCAGCCAGAACACACACCGGCCTGGAACTGCAGTGAGTCAAGGTGTATTAAAATGGGGTGGGGGAACTCCCAATCCCTCTCCCCCGCGCCATATCCTTTTGCTGGCAAGGACCCGGCCGTACGCGTTTAATTAGGTCAACACGGCCGAGCGTACACGTACGCGCCCAGCAGTAGGGAGAAGGTTAAATGAGTTCGTTGACGGCAACATCGGAACCACTGTGTGCCTGTGACCCACTTCTCCTCTCTGTTCTTGTTCTCTGGTGTGGCTCGATAGTTCAATGACATTTTAGGTAGCTGCTGCTGCTGCTGCTGAACCGGGAAAGGGGACAGCAAGCTGTTCTAGCCGTGTTATAATGACTTACTTCTCTGGTCACTCTATGCTCAGCAAACGGAAGTTAATGTACGGTTCTTCTATTATTCAGTTTGTTTCCTACTTGTGTTTAGCTTTTGCCGTACTTTTTTGTTGGTTTATTACGTCAACTTCAACTTATGTTTATGTTTCTTTACTTATCTATGTTTTTTTTTGTAGTTTTGTTAATTGTATGTTTATTTTTATTATTTTTATATTTTAAACTCACCGTTAGCTGTTTTTGTACAAATTAAATAAATCTTTATGACCTATTTCACAATTTGAAAAGCAAATTGTTCTGTTGCAAATCTGCGTTCAACATTTACGTCCTCTGAGTATCAAGTTAACGACGTGTTTCATCTTACAAATTGATCTTTTTCAATTGTTTTTTGTTTCTTCATTCATTTATTTTGTAGTTCTTTTTTATGTTTACTACACAAAATATCTTTACTTTTCATTTTTCAACTCTGTTTTGCATGCTTTTGTTGTTCATTTTGACATTTTACTAACAACATTAAACGTTTTTGTAACGTTTTGTAAGAAACGTAACGTTTTCTATTACAAAGACTTGCGTTCTTTATTAGTCTTTACAGGGCGCAGTATATGGTTTCATGTTAACTTTCATTTGTCGTGTTTTGTTTTAGCAACGAGCGTTATTTTCTTCTGATCCTTCCATATCAATTTATCAATGCCATTATAAGATTCGCTACTTTATTGATTCTTTTACACAATTTTACAAATTCTCTTTCTCCGAACAATATCTGACAGCATTTTCCTAGTCTTTCTTTACTCTCTTCGTACTTGCAAAAACCTTTGCCGCGCTTGAAAAATCATTTCGCACCGACCGGAGATGCGTTCGTTTCGAACGAACGAACGACAAGTGTGTGTGCAGGCGTACACGCAAAGCAGGAACCGCAAAACGCACCGCAAACCGGTGCGACGGAGGAAAGGCAAATACAGGGTTATAGTTCCGAGCGCGCGCGCGCCTGCCCCGTGCTCGGTGGCACGTTCGGGACGGCGGTCAACGAACTTTTCTCCGAAACTGAAAGAGAGTGCTGTTGCTGCTGTTGTTGTCTTGCGCAACACTAACTCCCTCCTCCCCCTTCTCTCCCGTCACACGCGCAAAAACGCGGCTCGCGGGTGTACGCGAGCGCGCCACCCTTAGAGGCGGGCGGTGGCTTACATAATTTTTTTCTCACCACGATCAGACACCGATCGTCTAACACGCTCGACGACCACTCGCCTATGTCCGGGTGCGGTGTGTGTGTGTGTGCGGTGTCCGGTCTCTTCTCGTGTGCGCGTGTGTGTGTAGCCCGGTGGAGCATGTTTTTAGGGTTACGAAGGGGGACACAGACGCGTTATGGTAAACTTTATGTCCGCCCGCGTTCGCGCGTTTTGTGTCCGCAATTTCGAACGATCTAACGGTGCCTCTCCGCCCTCCCGGTGTTGGGTAGTCTCTTTTGCTCACCCTCACTCCCCCCTCTCCAAAACATCCCCCTTGTGCGGGTGTGTTTATGAGCGCAAAAAAAAAAACACACAAAACTGAAGACCCGGTGACGAAAACACATAGGAGAGACCTGGCGGGAGTACACTGGCTCCACAATGTGACAACATCATGTTTTCATGTGACCCACCCCTCAACACATGCCTCTCTTCTCGTCTTCCTGACATAAACGCCCGCGAACGACTCCACAACAGCACAAATATGGAGGTTACAACGGAATTCGTTTGACTCGCTGGGGTTACCCCGTGTGTGTGGTACAGTTAGAGAGGGAGAGAGCGAGAGTGCGTTCGGGAGGACCATTCCATCTTCTGTTCCATGCCCATCATCACCAGACCCGGAAGGACAGGGCAACACACACACTGGGCAGGTAATTTTTCACACTTTCGGCGGTGACGGTGGCGAACAACCGACCGGTCAATGGCCTCTCCGTTCTCTCTTTCTCTCTCTCTCTCTCTCTCTCTATTCTCGGTGGCAAGAAGCAGGGTGATTCATATGTTTATGAATCGAAAGAATTCACAGCCCGTGTCCGGCGTGACTTGGAAGTTTAGCTGGAAGTTGTTGATCCAGTTCCAACCCGTTTGCAAATGGGCGGAGGAGAATCAATCGATTTGAGTTAAGGAGATGATTGATCAATTGCCTGCCTGGTTGGAGGGATCGGAAAGCTGGCTGGGAATGGCCGTTGTCAATTGTGTTGACAGCGATACGTTAAAAAGATATCTTCAAGTCTTACTGACGTAGGAGGAGTATCGTAAGAGACGTTTCTTGTAGTAAAGTGGCATACGATCAAGTAGTATACTACGATATGAGAGTTTCTCAAGGTCTTACATACCACAGGTTGTACACAATACAGACTACCCAACCAGAAAGCCAGAAATAGCAGGTCTAGACCTACTTGAAGTTGTTGTGTTATGGAAGAATAAGAATATATGACAATTTGACGGATGTTATATCTTATATGCATCAAAGTGAGGGCCCAGGGCTTTCTAGAGGCAATGACTGCTTTCAAATAGTCCTGACTAACCCCGTTTCTTTCTACAGATTGTCAGATAACCTCCAAGAGAAACTCCGTATGATCAGATGGGACTAAGAACCAGAGAGCTACAAACAACCAAACAAATGGATGTTTTTTTTCCCAAAAATTTGAACAACAACATTTGACACGTCACACTACGGCGCCGCGTGCTTTGTTTGCCAGCAGCAGTGCGTTTTACCGTTTTGCGCGCTGAACAAGAACGCTGTTTACACAAATGGGAAGCGGCGGTGGTGCCCGTCCGTCAAAAAACGCGCCAAACCATTGGCCGGTAGCGGCGGGGGGCTGCAAAACAAAACCGACCCGTCAAATCCGTCAATCGCACACACAACACAAACCGGTAAAGTGGGTACATGTGAGCAAGAACAATACGGGCGGGCGGGCGGGCGCGACGAGAGTTCACTGACACTGGGCCGGGAAAGAGCGCGAACAAGAGAGGCACACGAAGGTTAAAATTGTGTGTGTGTCTCCTCTGTCATCCACGCGATCAGCGTTGAGGGTGGGAAGGTGCTCGGAATGCTGGAACAACAAAAAGTGCATCGTAAACTCGCTTCTGCATACGAGATGATCAGCTGCTGCTCCAGAGTTCATTCTGTTCGCGCATTTGGATCGTTCTTTGTTCGATCCTCGGCTCCTGTGCTGCTGGAACTGGAGCGAGCTGCCAGTCTTTATCTCCGACGAAAACAGGGTCACACTTTTAGCAGCACAGCCGCCTCCGGTTGAAGCGTCCTTTACGTGACGTACCCGAGACTCGCTTGCGAAACGTCAAGTCATTGCCCTCTGCGCTCGTTCGCTCGGTCGGTCATTCATGGAAGAAAGACGACATCGTTCTTGTTCTCAGCTGCTGCAGCGAGAACGTGATCTCGCAACCTGATCGCTTCTCGGCTCCCGGGCCGAAACGAGCGTGAGAGCGCGGGAGAGTGCGAAAGCGGTGAGAGAAATGTGGGATTTTAGATCGGGTTCGACCTATAATTACACATACCCACACTCCTCACCCTTGTGTGCTCCTCCTCCTTTTGCCCGACTCCTACAAGCGAACGAGAAAACCCGGTTTTTGCTGTGGCGTTCTCCTCTTTCTCTCTCTCGCTCTCCTCACGCGTCTCCGCCGTCTCCCATCTACCGGGCGGTTGGTTTATTTTTGGTCAAAACATGTCCCACACACACACTTCTGCGCGAACGAGAATAAAGAGGAAGTGAATGACCGATCTGGCGTCGCGTCATTTCTCCAGCCGTTTCCACCCAAGAGCGAGCGAGCGAGCGCGCGAACGATCGATCGGTTCGATCGGACGCCATCTTGGTTGCAGTTTTGCACAAAACGCGCTCTCTCTCTCTCTCACACTGCTGTTGGTCGCGTTGGTTACGCAAAAATAGTGTGGCACGCCATCGTTGCTAGCTTATGATGATCAAGTTGGCATTTCCGCGTGATATCTGCCACCTTTCTCGCTCTCACGCGCCCCCTCGCTCTCTCACACTCCTTCTCGAGAGCCCCTCGACAGAGTTCGTAATGTATAATTGAAGACGAACGGAAACGGTTGATTCGGTAACGTAAGACGGGCGACGACGGCGACTGGATTCGCGCCTGTGTATGTATATTATGCAATTGTGTGTTACACACACCGCGAGAAAACTAACATCCGTGTGGTCAACGACCCCGCCGCCGTGTGGTCAACTGCGATGGTACACTCTCCCGGTCCCTCTTCTGTGCGCACCAGGAGTGTGTAATGGCGTAATTTTTCCTTTTGCTCCGCATGCTTTCTTCGTTCACCTCTACCAAGTACACCCGATTTTGATTTCTTTCGGGGCGGCCCTTCCCTGCTTTCGGGGGTGGCGCCGCGGTTCGTTTCACCCTTTGGCCCGTTCGCTCTCGTTCGCCGGTTCGTTTCTACCGTCTCCCCTGCCTGCCACCGACCGTTTGCACGCACTTTTCCAGCGCTTGCACGTTTTTTCGACGGTGTTTTGTGTTTTAATTTAGATGTTTTGTTTTTGTTTCTTCTTCGCTTGCTGCTGATGCGCTGGGCGTTGGTGAGAGGCATTAGAAAAGAGGAGACCGACAGAGAGAGAGAGAGAGAGAGAGAGAGAGAGAGAAAGAGAGAGAGAGAGAGAGAGAGCGCACATTGTGTAATGGGGGGTTTGGAGATTTTTGTTTTTGTTTTGATTTTCGTTCGGATTTTGTGGCCTTTTCGTTTTCGTGTGCCGAGGGCTTTCACCCTTCTCACGCGGCTGCTGGGAGGGTGCTCTGGGTGCAATGAACGCATTAAAAAGCCCGAAACGCCCGGCGGAGAGTATGATTTTCTTTTCCCACCTTTCTTTCTCCGTTTCCTCTCTTTCTGTCTCTCTCTCTCTTTCTCTTTCTCGTGCTCGCCTTACTAAACGCACCGCTCTCAGTGTTAGGCGTTTGTTTGTTTCGTTTGTCTGGACTTTTCCAGTGGCTTTCATGCTTTTTTCTTCTTACGCCTTCCTCGTTTCCTGTGTTATTGCTGTTTTGCTCCCAAAAGGCCTCCCCGTCGTAACGACGAAAATCATCGACACTTTCTATCCCTCCCGTTCCTGCTTTCGTCCACAGGCGGGGGGGTCAATGCGCGATGCTAATCTCTTTCACCTTTCTCCCTCCCCACACGCTTCTCTTTTCTTCAGGTGTGGCCCAGCACCGTACGCGCGCGTGAGAAAGGTTGTTGAACTCCCGCAAGAAAACGCGCGCACCCGTGAGTCGCTTGTTATTATCCGGCTGCCAACTCTGTTACTTGCACTTTTGTCCGCGCACATTTCCGCACAACCCCGACCCCAGGTGTTGCCTTCTCACACGGCCAACTCCCCAAGCCTGTTGTCCAGAGGAAGAGTTGGCTTGTTTTTGTTGCCATTTCTCCTTTATTTTTTTGTGCGACTTTTTATTGCTTTTGGACGCACAACGCACAAACGCAAAATGTAAACAATGTCGTCATCGTCAACAAACTAAACCGCGCGAGAAGAGGGTTAGATAATGTTGTTGACAGGTTTCTGGGGATTGTTTGTGTTTTGTGTAATCACCCGCATTCCAACATTTTGCAGTTCATACAGTAAAGGCAAGCTGTATTCTGGGGGGAAAACCCACCGATTTGTGGTCGATGATTAATGGGCAAGGAGTCTTCGAACCGAATGAGTCACCACCTTTAATGCGAGGTTGGAAATGGGTTGGAGAGTTCCGAGGCAAAGCGAGCAAGAAACTGGAATGTCCACTTCGATTCCCGTCGAGCCTGTTTTCCTTCGGCAGCGTTCTGTGATTCATGCCTTTTTGCTTCTCTCCCCCCCACACACACACAGCCTGGTTCTCGTGGCAGTTGCTCCCGCTCGTCCCGCTCTCATTCTGCTGCTCGACATTCGAGGCCTTTGACCTCTGGCCGCTACTAAACGCTTAAAACGCTTAGTGTGAGGAGGTATGCAAATCAGGCGCTCACCCTACGGTGAGCAGGCGAACAAAACAAAAGTCAGCCGAAGAAATTACAAACAAATTCCCCTTTCTCCCATCCCCACCCTTTTCCCGTAATTAACAGTTAAGTGACAGTTACAGTTAGAGTGGGGTTGGTGGAAGTGGGTGGTGAATATTATGAAATAATACTATTATTTTTCGGCAGATTGTTTTTATTCACCGCGAGCTTTGTATTCACCCAGCGAGTCAACAAATGGGGTGCCGTGGGGGGTGGTGGGTGCGGTAAAGCAAAGCGCACATAATTTAAATTCATCGCAGCGCGCCCATCAACCCAGCGGGGCCTGTGTTGATGGTTAGCAGCACACAACAGCAAAACGGTGACGACGACGACGGCGGCGACGACACGTAGAACAGTTACGAGTCAATAGCCTTTTTAAAAAGCGTGCGCGCACCCCCACCCCGAAGGGGGGTGAGAGAAAATATGAAACGCGCGCCGGGGCGAAGGTAAGCAAAGCAAGCCAACCGACGCAGTAGGCCTCTGGTGCAAAAACAGAAAAACAAAACGCACACACAACCGAGCGGACCTAAGCAACCGTTCGGTTTCGAAGCTGGGTTGACGCGAACTGAAGCCGGTTTGAGTTTTGGGTGCAAATGGATTTTAGGATGATTTCAAGTATTTTTTCGATTTTAATTTTGCTCCAATAGCAAGGAAGGAGTTTAAAACTATATAAACAATTTGTATTTGTATTGTGTTTAAAACTTTTTTTTTATTATTTAAAATTTAAAAAATAAAAAAAAATAAAAAAACAATAAAGTGACTGAACGACAATAGAAACTTATTTATAACGTTATGACGTATTTTATTCAACATTTTCATACAAATCTATCATGTAACATTAAAAATATGGCTTCTCAGAGTAGCTTAAGTTTTATCAGTTTAATTTGAATTGTAAATAAATACAAAACATTTGCTTAAAAATCACACAAATGCGAGGCGAGCGTTCCTCATCGTCCAAGGGTGATTGTGTCTGTTTGCATTTCCGACCGATGATTTCTTGCGAAAGCAAGCACACCGAACACGTGCGCTTTCATAATAAACGCACATTCGACGAGAAGGGGGGTTCTCCTCGCCTAATGGCATACTAAAAACACTAGTTCATTGCACTCCTCCTGAGGTGTATGTGTGTGTGTGTAATGCATATTACCTATTTTGCTTCCTTCTTCACCGTTCAAAGTGTATTCGAAGTCCCCCAGTTTCGTGAGGTGACCACGTGCTTCCGTACAAAAGACCTGGCGCCTCCATTACCTTTTTAACTCACCTATAATTCATTCGTTCGAACCCTGAACGTTTTTGTGACGGATTCGTTCAACGTAAGGATGGGTGGTGAGGAGGAGCAGGTGGAGTAGGCATCCCTTCCCTGACTTCGAGCTGCGTTGCGCTTACCTTTCAAGGTAAAACCCGAACACGAACGGTACGCCATCGTGCTTGGAGCTGTGTTCATTCGGTTTCGGATGAACTTTCGCGGTGAATCGGTTGTTCCCGGCTGGTTTTAAAATGCAATCAAATTTTGCACTACTTCAGAAGTCCTAAACAGGCTTCTTTTCGAAGTAAATAATAAGTGAATATGGCACGAATTATTAACAAATAAATTTTAGCTCGCACCAAAATGAACAACCCCCCGTCCGAGAAATGAACTCGCTCTTGGGATTCTTGCTCGCAATTTCTAGAAACGACCATCACCGCCTAGCCGAACCCTTACCCAAAGCGAGGGCACAGACACACGCGCGTAGCGTTCTCCTCTTCCAAAGCGGGCAAAAAGAGACGGCAGACAGGGCTCTTGAAACAACGCAAGCACGGCACCAACAGTGACTAGCGCCGCGAGTAGCATTGACACATTAACAGAGCAAAGACCTTTCGGGTGGCGCGCGCGTCCGTTCGTTTCTTCGCGCCGCCTTTGGGTCTCTCGGTTGACTCTTTGTGTGCGTGTGTGTGCGTGTGTGGTGAATGGGGAGAATGTTGGTCAACCACTCAGCCAACAGACGCACGCACACGACACGCACAGCGAGGAGGGTTAATCGGCTTTGCGTGTACTGCTCTGTGCTGGGCCGCACTATTGCGTACGAGTTGGCGAGTTTGTGCTGAAGGTTTTCTTCTCTGCACCCGTTTTGCATCCCCAATGCGCCCAAGGTGGGATGCATCGCGTACATCGGCCGCAGTCAATGCCCCTTTCCCTCTGGGCTTTGCGTTCATTCCGGTACCGTTGAACGTTCTCGTGCGTTGTTAGAAGAAGAGTTCTATGATAATACTAAAGGTAAAACATGTTTTCTATCTCCACACATCTAACGCGCATTAAAAGACGTCAAAAAAGGCCCCTTCAGGATCGGAATCAGGTGTGCCGGATGTGTCGCAAACAAACAAAAACACAGGGTGACGCATCGCGCCACTTATCGAAATTTCGCGAAACAATAAAGCGCTCCTTCGCACAAGGGGGAAAGAAAACAACAAACAGCGCGCACTGGAACCAAACACGTCACGCAAAAAACAAACAATCGGTAGTAAAAGAGTTCAAAACAAGACGCACAATCCACCACCACCGAAAAAAAGAGCTCCAGCATGATTCGTCGTTACTCGTTAGTTTGGTGACGCAATTTCTGTTGTTTACGATCAGTTGGAGTTCATTTGGTGGTGGTCTCATGTTGATTCAATATAGTTTTGAGTCTAAAACAACTTGTGTTCTCTGTTCTCTGTATCACATTATTCACATTTTTACTATTTAATTCACCGGATCATGAACATTTTTCGAAGGAAATGAACTGAATGAATCGAAATGATGAACAAGAGACTTATAATAGACAACAATCAAGAAGTTCCTACGAGTTTTGACATTTTTGGTATTGGTTATTGGCAGTTTTGTTTGTTATTTTGGTTTTTATTGAGAGATGATAGCTGTATCTCATTTTATATCTTGAACAAATATGTACAAAAGCCTAAATCTCCAACTTTTTGCAGAAAAAAATCCGGTTCTTACTTCTGCTGTGCAACACCCTGGCACTTCACACTTTTTTGAGCGTCCAACAAAGAACAATTCAACAAAAAACTGAAAAAGACGTGAAATGCAGTTCCATTTCATCCTTTGTGTAAAGACCAGACGGTAGGGGATCATTTTACTCCACCACAAATCATATGTAGCCAATGACCGGGACGGAGAACGCTCAGACACACAGCCACCACGACGATCGACTCGTAATCCCAGCGAAGAAAAAAAAGGAGAATATATCAAAAAGCGACTAAGAGGGACGCGATTTTATGATTCGCGCACGAATTCGCGCCCGAAGCGGGAGATGGTTGCATGCGACTGTTGCACTCCGGCAGTTGCATCTGCAGTCGGTTTGTATTCTCTCTTTCGCTCGGACAAAGGACCGGCACAGACTGGCACAGGTCGACACGACGATGATAACGGGGCGCCCTCTGGGCCGAAGGGTTCCCCCGCGGTTGGGGCTGAGGGAGAACCGAGCGCGACGGCGCTTCGGTGTCGTTGGCCTCAGTAACCCACATGCAAGGTTGATGACCTAAATTACTTCACCCCACAAAGCGCGTCCTCCCCTCGCACCGGCAGCAGCAGCTTCCATCCAATTCCATGGTCGTCGACCTCATCCATCATGGCGGCCCAGCTCTCCCTCTCCCCTCTTTCACGGGCCACATTCTTGATCTGGTTCTGGAAGTTGGTGGGGCGAGACATCAGACACAGCAGGAGAATGAACAGGCCCCTCGCTCCAAACGTTCTGGACGGCATGAACATCTGCTTCCAGAGCGCTGGGGCTGTGTTCATTCTGAGCGCTCCATCGGGTTGGTTTGGTAGGGTGAGGAAGGAGCGTGGAAGGGTGACAACAATTCGGTTCTAGGTCGCCGTCTTCCTAACAAACGGCGTGACGGCCCATGGGAGCAATGGACTTTACCCACAACAAAGTGGAGTCTTGGAGATCTTTAGTAGGAATATAGAACTTCACACAAAACATACTGCTTCGAGCAGCTTCTGAGCTTCTTTTGTCTCGATCATGGTGCTACTATGATGATGCTCCCGATTTTGAAGCTCTGGTCCCCTCTTCTTATCGGACGTTATCAGACTCCCGAAAAAAGGGGGAAAAAATGCAGCTCGCACACACATCCGGCGCGGTCCATCCAAGCAGCTCCCCTTCTTCTTTCGAAACAATGAATATTCACCCTGCGCTTCGGCCGTTTGTGTGTGCGAGCGAGCATGCACAACTCAACGCACGGGAACACAAAGAATGGCAGACGCTCTTACGACACAGCGCAGTGAACACCGGGGCAATGAACGGAATGAATCGCTCCCGTTCACCCAAGAGCGAGAGAGCGCGCTCAAGCTCTTTTCTCTCTTCGGTTGCGGAGAGTGAACATGATCCACACGAGCGTGTGCGAGCGAGAAACGCGTCACTCTTTCTTTCAAACCCAACCGCCACCGCCGCCATCTTTGTTGCTCCCGTTCTCGCTCTCGCAGCAGTCGGTTTGCGATCCGGTGTTTCTTTCTCATCTCGCACGCGTTTTAAAACGAACGTCACATATCAAGGAGGCCTCCAACAAGCGCGCGAGCGAGAGATTGGGAGAGAGAGAGAGTGAGAAGGAACAAAAGGAGAACGCGGCGCTCGGTGGAGAGATGGTGTGGTGTGGCCTCATAAAATCTCAAGGCCAATTCTGCTCTCCCTTTCCAACCCCTCGTCGGGCGGTTCTTTCTCGTTCGTTCTGGCACAGTAAGGGTGCGTTGAAATGAGAGCGCACCCCAGCGCTAGGGCTGTGAGAGTGAGACAGAGGTTGACAGTTTTTTGCACGTCTTCCAACACCGCAGCAGCAGCAGCAGCAGCGGCAAAGCAAGCTGGTGGTGGCAGATAAAAGAACGAGGCCACTCGAGTTCGTTCACCTCGCCGGGGGCCCGAGACCCCGAGCCGTTTGCATGTGCCTGCTGCTGCTTTTGTTATTAGTGTGTGGGGGGGTGGTTGGTGCACACAGACGAGAAGTTCTTTTTCGGGGACACATCATGCTTAGCGGATTAATTGGGAACTTAACCCTAGAGAGTTGAGCGTTTTGAGTTCGATTTCGCACAATGAACGCTTCCCCATAAACGATAAGAATGAATGGGCCTCCAATATGCAGGCACACCGCACTCATGTGAGCTCATTAGTTATCGCGAACTCTCCGTTGTCCAACATTGCCCCGCCAGGTGAATGACCGGTAATCGCGGCATGTGCGCCATTTTTTATTTCAACAGGAGTAACAAAAAACCACATACACACGCAGGACCCCGTTTATTGCTTCCGACGAACCAGTCACCCCCAAAAAAAAAAACACAAAAATATTGGTCACCATCATCACCACCACCAGACAGATAAAGTGCGCGCACACAGTGGTGGAGAGCGAGTGGAGAGGAACGAGCACAACCAACGAACAAAAAAACAACGACACGAATCCCGCACCCGTGTTTCGAAACCGAGTCAGTGTGTCACTCGGGGTTTCTGTGTGTGGAAAGGAAATGAGTTAAGAGTGCCTCCCTCAACCCGAAAAAAAAACACACACACACGCATGTGTGTTTGTATAAATATAGGAAGCAGCAGCGACACGCTTCATTTGCGAAGAAATTGATGATGGGGAACCTCATTTAAATGAGTCTCGGGGAACATCTCATCTGCGCGTTGACGTAAATGAGCAGGGAAGTGGTGAGCGAGCGAGCGAACGGGTGTGTGAGAGCGAGAGCGAGAGAATGAGTGAGTGAGCGGGGCGGCGTCGTGTGCGATATGGGTCAATTATGGTCTATTTATACAAAAAAAACACGGCGCTTGCTTTTTTATTCTTTTCCGTCCTTTTTAAATGATGAGGATGAGTTGTGAGAAGCTGCGTCTGTCTGTTGTTTCTCACTTAGTGAGTGTGCTTGACTTGGCGCCACATTTTTGACAGTTGTGAAGGAGCGAAGCTACGCCTACTGAGATGTACATTAGAGCTAATAAAGGAGACGCTGGTGTATCTTTTCGCATGGATCGATTTCGATATCTTCAAGCAAAAGTCGAAAAGCCTGCTTGACATATGCACGCCCACAGAGCGCTCGATATCTGAGAGACCTTCTGGTGCGTGGTGTGTTGCAACCAATAACTCACGACTCTCGGTGGCAGCAGCAGCAGCACCAACCGAACCTTCCAATTCCTTCAATTCCACACCATCGGTGTTGGTGGCGTTGGGCAAAAAAGAAACAGGCACACACAGCGATCCCAATCGCCAATTTGCGTCACCTTGCAGGCGGGCATAGCAGCAAACGCCACCAGGTGGTTCACGTTTCGTTCGCTTCGAAACGGCCAAGTCAGCAAACCGGAGAGTCGCGTGCATTTCTTGTCCTTGACGGGCACAAACACCCGGTCGAGCGGGCGCGCGCGCGCGCCCACCACACCGTTACAACACCCAGCGCGCGCGTAGTAGGTCGACGACTTGGCCCCTTTATGCACCCTCCACTCCACTGCTTCGTTTGCTGCACGCGCGCCCTTGCTGGAGACTAAATCGGCTACTAAAATGCAACGTGCGCCCATCTCGGTCCAACGGCACTGCCACCACCTCCGTGGTCGCATTGCAAAAGGCTAGACATTGAGCGAGGGAGCCACCCATACACACAACGATTGCACAACAAAAGGCGCACACGGGGGGAGATCATATCTCCGGTCGGAGATCTCTCGGGCCGGAGGAGTCTGTCAGGCCCGGGGGCGACCTTCAACACGGGAGACCCTTTTCCGCTGTGTCCGGGGCGAATTGGTTTGGGTGTATTAGTATCGGTCACTAATTGAGCCGCTGCATTGACATGTGTGTTACGCTAGACCAAACTTTTCCAAACTCGCGTCTCCAGTGGCCGTCAGACATAAACAGGTACCCGAAAAACTTGGACGAGTGGCCCATCTCTGAACGGAACCGGTGAAGGTCGCACCGTGCGCACTATGGGTGAAAGGACAAAAGTGAGCGTGGAGAAGGGAGAACTAGGTCGCAGGTGTTTCGATGACTCTCCCCTCCACTGCAGACACCGCCACAAGGTTAAACCCTCCGCGGAGTTCAACAACCTCACGGACTGCTCTTTAAAGGTACGACAAAAAAAAAAATGGCGACAACATGAGCGCCAGGTTTGGTGCCACGCTCATTACTGCGAGAAATACCCTTCTACTCATAATTATTAACTGCCAGACACACACACACATATACACACGCGCTCGGGCAAACAAAACTGGTGCCCTTGTACTAGAAATTGAAATTCGAAAGGATTTTCCTCCTCGCCGGTGGTGGTGTTGGTGGTGGCAAGCGAGAAAACGAGACAAGTCCGCGACAAATTCCGCGCGCCTGTTCCATAACACTATGCACAAAACCTTATGGCGCATAAGCAGCCATCTCGCTTTCGCGGAGCTTTCGGCCGAGCGCAGCGCGCAGAAAAAGAGCGACGGAATCGGTTTCTGCAATGGACCACAGCAGCAGCTGCACAGAGAATCGCAACGCAACTTGGGCACACGCTCTACGGGGGGGACTTAAACTTTCAAGGACATAAGCGCGTATACCCTCTCTCTCCCTCTCTGTCTCTCACTCACTCTGTGTGTCTGTGCTTACGAAACCGAACGAAAGAGCGCCGTGTGTTTAGCAATTTCGAAAAGGAGGCCACAACCTAACCGATGGTCTTGAGCCCCCAAGAAGTCAATAAACTCCGAGCCAGAAGGCCGCCTCGGCTGGCTGTCGGTGTCGTCGTCCCCCACCAGACCGGCGACAACGAGTGTGCGTGCGTGTGGCATGTGTCGAGAACAGGAGCTCACCACCGCTCAGAATAAAGAGCGAAAGAGTGAGCGAATGGAGCGAACGAGCGAGCGCACTAACTCGAAAGCACGAAAAAGCTCCACCGACCAATTAAAAAGCTCGGGCGCGTGGGGTCACTGGACGCAATCAATGACGCGGCGCGATGGTGACGAAATGTCAACCTGTCAAACTGAAGCCGGTTTCAGTCAGGCGGTAAGCGAACGAAGCAACCCGATCGAGTGACCTTGGGTGTCTAATTATCATTCACGATTTCGTCATTTACTACACATTTTAAGTGTGATTTATGATCCTCTTCTGTAATGTTTGCATACAGTGGATCTTCTCACCGACACTTCTTGTTCGCGAGAAGCTGTGCCATTTGTAACCTCCAGGAGACCGGTTTCCCTCCCGTTCCACAACAATTTCCTCGTTCGCTCGTTCTTGGATCGTTCTCTTTCCCGCCCGGGTACTGTTGCCGGCTGGTTCTAGCGGAGTTATGGACGCGTGTCTCGTCGTGTGCACGCGCGAAACCCGCACCAGTCATTGACCGATCAGAGATGAAGTTTATCGGCCTTTCGAGTTCCTCAGGGCTCTTGTCTTCCCTGCACACACAGAGGGTGGAGTGGCGTTTGCACGTTCCCGACTAGAAGACCTCGAAAGCTCTCTTTCTCTCTCTCTCTCTCTCTCTCTCTCTCGCAGAGCGCAAGCCAGTCTTGCATGGCACTGGAGAGCCCAGAAAAGCAATAGAAGGCAGGCACATTGGGGGCAACATATCACCCTTCCTTGTGTTGCTCTGTCTCGCATTCTCTCCAGAACGCATCCACCAAGTTCTACGAAAGAAAATGGCAGCGAGCGTGTTTAGGTCAGTAACCCTTCACTTCCACATTGCGTTTTCTTGTTCGGATTTTTTGCCCCACCAGCTGACACGAGCCCGAGAACTTACTTACAACACCCCCACACTCGGGCGCGAGCAGCAGGCTCCGTTTCTCTATCTCTTTCGTGTTTTTTTTCGTTTCTCTCTACATGTTCATGTTTTCTATTCTTTTTGCTGCTCACACTAGAACTGGGAACGATTCTTTTCGTTTTTTTTCTTTACTTCTTTTCTTTTCTTAACCATTTGCATCCTTTTGCAGCTCCCCTTTTTCGTACGCGTTGTGTTTTATTTTTAGATCTGCTTCCCACTTTTACCATTTTCTCTATTCTATATTTTTCTTCTCTATTTTTTGTTGCCCCGTTTCTTCACACTGCCTTATTGCGCCTGCTTCGCAGAGATTATTATCGGGCTTGTTTTTTTTTCCGTTTCTCTTACTATTCGTTCTACTCTTCTTCTAAGTTCATGTTCTACTCGCTGTCTCTCGCTCACTAGTGAACTGTATTTGATTTTTTGTTGTAATTTCTGCTCAGTTTCCTCTCCTTTCGGCGGAAACGGAAAGGTGACTGAACGTTACGGCGGCAGCGAACCGGCTTCCGGGAGCCACCTTCCCGAGAAGGTGAATGGCTTCTGTAGCCTGTGTGGGGTGTCGTTTCCTCCCGAACGAGGGGTCGAACAAATCCGAGCTTATGAAACCTGCCGCAGTGTGAATGAACCTTTTTCGCTCCGTGCCCTTTGATGAGGTTCTTGACCACACCACTAGCGCAACAGGTCGGTTTCCTCATTCTCGCTGCTCTGGCGGCCAGTTTCGGTTGCGAAGCCTTTCAATTTTTTAAGGTCAGCTTCGTGCACGGGCCTTCAATTTTTGTTGAAGGGTGCTGCTCACCCTTGCTGGGGTTTGAAAATTTATGAAGCGTACATCCACGCTCATAGCCTCCAAAATGAAGGGGATTTGTGGATGGAGTGGAAACTTCGAGCAAAAATCTTACTTATAACAATGTTGTTAAAGGCGATCACAATTTCCTTCAAAAGTTCGCAAAACGGAGTAGAAAAGACAACGACACCTACCTTGCATCCTTCGCACGAATGTACACCGTAATGGAAACCGGACGCCTTATCACCGCACACACGACACAGGACGGTGGTGCCATCGAATTCTGCAAAGAAACAACAAAGTAAACAAAACTCCATCAGTTTTCGATTCTTTACCCAATATTTGTCTTCTTCTGCCTGCAGCTACTGCTGCTGCTGCTGCGGAGTCCCACCCGAAATGACCGATAAGGAAACCGGGTGAAGGCCGCTGAACTCCGCTGGAACACTGAGTCAATCTTATCGCGGAAAGGTATGACGATAAACCTGGGCCCAAATGTTCACGCCTTGACGCATATCAAACGTACGAAAATTGCAATCTTTCTTATCGGCCCGAACTGTGCAGGAACGTCAGTCGGGCCGTGTGTATCACATGCATTGTTCTCCCTAGTGACCCATATATTGTTGTCCGATCGATCTCGAGTCAAAATATAATAGTTCCATCACGCATTGGGAGAGACCCCAGGATGGTTTTTACATAAATGCGGTGTCAACGTCCGCTCACGTCTAGGTGGAGTCGCGTGGAGAAAGTTGCTAATGACAGATCAACCGATCAATCCTAGAGGGATAGAGAGAGAGAGAGATTAGACAGGACACGACACGGAGGGCCCACCACGCGTCTGTTTGCGAAAGCATAAAACAAAACAAAACGAGTAAGGACGGCGTCACCGACTCCTCTACGCGCGAAGCGTAGTTTGTCTGTAATTATACAATCGTTGTATAATGAACGACGCCCGCCGCGTAGTCGTGTCGTGTCCGGCTTCCACACCGCGCCTGGCTGTTGAATATTAAAGGAAGCAGTATGCCTGCCCACCGATACGAAATCGAAAGCAGCACAGGTATGGTGGTGGTGCCGCCGCACTTTCGAATACGCCACGACGCTCCACACCATCATTGTGCGTCGTGAAAGTGAGTCGGGTGTGTTGTGATTAGATTGAAGTGTGTTACTGTATGGCTTTCTATCCCGAATGTGGAGCCGCGGCGTTTGAAACCGAAAACGTAATGAAAAGCGCACTTTTTACGACACTTTTTAGTGCGGAGACGTAGATGTAGAAATAAAAGCCTCAAATAAGGTGTTCACTTACTCGCCCGTCGATGGGGTGGGACATGCATAAAGAGAGAAAGCGCGACAAACCTATCACGGACGAACGAAAACCAGAGACTGATGTAATGAGATGTAGATTTTGATGGAGATAATTCATTTTTAAATTGCAATTCAACAGTAAAAAGCTTAAAATTAGGCATTTGAAACATACAAAAACTTTGGAAAAATACCTTAAAAAACGTGTTTTGTAACAAAACTTCATTAAAAAACAAATAAAGACCAAAACCAAAGTAATAATAAGATTTCTTTCTCTAAAACATGGCTAAAAAGACGAAATAGAGATAAAAAAAACATCAAAACTACAATTCGGAAGGTAAAACAAAAACAATGGAACAATGGGAAAACATTTTTTTGGTGGAGAAATATCGTAAAAATGGCAAATAACAAGAAACTAGACAAAATTTGTCGACAAAACGAGCAAAAAAAACAGGAAAAAAAATTAAACAAAAATGCTAGTTTTAAGGTTCAAAACAATGCAAAAAGAAATTAGGTAGAAACCAACACAAATGAAAAGAGGTAAAAGGAACATGAACATCATTCGTTTGCCATTCGTTAGTCAACAGCAAAGCATTTCCAGTTACCTTCTGAAACGTGAAAAAGGAACGAATAAAACACACTACTCAAATATACAAAACCAGCTCAAAAAGGTAAGACATGAAAGCAGAAGCGTAAAACTCTAAAACACTATAACAAATCAGATAGTTTGAAGATTGCAATGTAAAAGAACCGAAGAAACCTCCAAAACGAAAAGGAATACTACACAATGAAACGGCATAAAGCAGCAAAGAAGTAGATCATATGCAACGAAGATGCTTTCGTTCCACTACCACTACTGCTGCTCTCTGCCTGCTCGACACAGGTACACGAAATGTTTGTTCTCTTTCTTTTCTACACTTATTCGGTACCTCTCCCAATCCATCGTGAGAGATCACTGGAGGACGGGGAGATGCAGAGCGAAGCGCGATTGAGTGAAGCCCTACATTTTTAGTGCTTTTTTGTGTGTGCTACTGTTATCATTCAACCGGAGCTTCCTGCTATTCAACCGCGGCAAGCGAAGAGCGGGAAGGGGGAGTAGTGGGTTAGTGACTTTCTTTTCCACCTCCTTTCCTTTCTGCGCTGTCCGTTTCTCGCTCACTCTGGCGGAGGCTTCCGTTTGCCCCGTTTTCGATGTTTTTTTTTGTTTGCTTCTGGAGTTTTCGTTGTTCGTTACGTTTCGAACCCGTGACTGTCGGGGGCTGGCTGGCTTAGCGCGTTTTGCATCGTGCACTTTCTTTTTCGGGCGAAACCAATCGGGTCGAAAGACGGCAAGAAATCGTTTCACTTTCACTGATTATCGCGCGCGAGCGAGCGAGAAGCAAGCAGGAGTGGGAGAGCTTTTCACCGAAAGGTAGGATGATGGTTGAATGACCGCATCGGGGTGTGTGTGTGTGTGCGTGGTTTATAGGAGCGTCATCATCTCATCTCCATCGGAGCAGGAAGATGAAGCGTTGAGGTGGAAACGAAAGCGAAAGCTTCATTTTGTATGTTTTTTGTGGGTTCATCGCTTGGTAGTCGACGACTTCCCAGGAGGTGGAACACTCTAAGTAGTTCACGAGATGGACACTGAGGCAGCCATGGGAAACTGGTTCATTCGAACAGTGTGCGAGATGTTGGGGGGTTTCGTTCGTTGAACCCACCCCAGTAGCGGTGAGAGACTTTCCCTTTTTCCTTTGAATCGGACATCCACCGGAGGTGAATGACTGAGCTGGGTTAGCCGCTATATCACCAAAGGAAAGGGAAGTGCTGCCAGCAGCGCAAGACAAACGACCTGCACGGAAATGCAGACAGAGCAGATTAAGGATGGCGCCATTTTGTACACCTAATGCTAGCTAACTCCTCTTCCTTGAAGATCCAAATCTTGCTTGCAAGGAATATAACACGCACACGTCATAACCTCATTTCCAAACCCCACAATCGATTGTTCAACCACTTCCGGCTGCTGCGTCAAACATTACCAGGCTCGCGACACAGTTCCTTCTCGCTCGATGGTGATGATAAGCTGGCATTAAGATAAGAACGTGTTTGCGTAAGGGCAGCCGGGCAGGTGTGAATGCGCACGGAAAACGTGATTTCGCTTTGTGTGCTCCGTCGGTTTGCACTCGAGTGTCACAGACAAAAGTGGCAGCGAATCATCCCCGTGGCCACAATCCGGGAGGGATTTAGCAGGGGCTTGAACAACCACCGTTGCACCTGCAAACTGGACTTCACAACTGGTGGAATGAGGCCATTCCAGTGCCATCCGGGCGAGGAGAAGAGTGACCATAAACATGACTCAAATAGAGCGCCTCCAGACGTAGAGACCAAGAAAGGTATCAAAGACATTTTTGCTCATATTCTAAATCTTTAAGGTGCCAGTTTTCGGTTGGAACATGTCATATTATGTATTTATAGGAATTCTATTAGCTCAGAACACTGAGTACAATCACTTTCAATTTGTTTCAGGTTTACATCACCATTAGAAGTAACTCTTTCATGTTTCGAAAATAATAAATGCCGAAAAAACTAACCCACTTGATCTGTTTCATATTGGATAACCGAAGAGCATGGACCAAAAGGGTTTTTTTACTATGAAAAGTAGAATGAAAAGGGTGCATAATGTGAAAACAACACGAACCAAATGCATAGATGTAATAATAAGCCTCATGATAAGAGAAAAAAGTGAAAATAACACATTCGTTAGATGTACGGAGCCTTGTGGAGAGTCAATCAGAGCAAAAACTGTACGTCGTAGTGTGGAAAAAAATATCATCTAATGGAAAGTTTCACGATTTCGTTTCCGATTCACCTCGCACCTCGAATCTCATCTAGCTTCCACTTAGAAAAAACTGCTTCAAAAGGTCATTAAACCGTACCGACACACCGGTAACAGTGGCGCGAACGGCAGCCTCCACACGAATAATTGCATCCAAATGGCACAACACAGTTCCAAAAGTGGACGTTAGTGTCGGCAGTGAGGGGAGAGCATGCCAGCCGCCACCAAGGCCCAAATCACAACCTCTCTCCGCCCATCAGGAGGAAGTTTCACTTTCCGTACCAACGCCGACCGGTGGGAAGTGAGACTTTCTCGTCCAACTTCGCCTTGCCACAGTGGTGAGAGAGTTCGTTGACTCTGTGCGCCCCAAAGGCCACAGAGGCAGCAGTGCTCCGGGGTGTGTGGAAGGCCACAACACAGCGCGCGCCCAGCATTATGTATCACAGGTCCGAATAAATTCGAAATCAAGTCTTTCTCGGCTTCGGGTTGGAAGGGAGGTGGCACACGCGCCCCGGTCGTATTACTCCACTCACACCGCCCTGGCGTTCCGAGCGGCCCAAACCCAATATGCAACTGAACCTCCCCCCGCCAACAACTGTAGCCTACTGCGAAGTTCGTTAACCCAGTGCTCGAATTATGCGCTGCCGCCATGCGAACGCGCGCGCCGGGCCAGTGTGTGCGGGTTGAAGGCGAACAAGAAAACTATGTGTAGCAACGACGACGGCGACTAAGAGGACGGACTACCAGAGGGCCGTTATGTGTATGTTTCGAAATTACATACATACCGCCACGCTCACTTGTACGTCCCCGGTCCGTTCGAGAAGCTCTCGACTCCACAAGTCGGTGCTCTTTAAAAACGACGATTTCAACTCATCCAAAGCAAGTGCGACAGTCACGGGGGGGAGCGGGAGCAAGCAGAGTCATCAACTACCGATCCCAGACAAATCTCAACGCCGGGTGTTCCTCCCCGCCCGTGCCACCGCTCTCCCGATGCACGGACGGACCACGTCTCAATTGGAAGATGGTTAATTTTATACCACAACCAAGCGGGGCTAGACGACACACGACACACAAAACTATCCACCGTCTCCAGGGGTGGCGGAGATGTTGTTGCAGGCGCAAATGGCAGTTCAACGTACCCGGGAACCTGATGAAAGTGAAAAGTAAAAGTTTCCGCCGTTCCACGGCCTCCGCCACTCACCGAATGGGAAGTCGTGAAAGGTGTTTTGGTGGAGGGCGAGAAATTGGGAGATGTGTTTCACATTCCGATAGGTATTGGTTCGGTTTGTTCGGAACGGAGTTGGAAATGGAGTTCCTATCAGTGAGATGGTTTACCAAGTGTAGTTTAATGGCTATTGCTTGCATATTGAGAGATACCTTATATCATTAATTAGTTTTTATCTGTAACAGAAGAGCATCCAACATCTAAGAACCAAAGATATCAGAGCTTTTCTCAGAAATTATATTTCTTCCAACATTTATATCCGGAGGTACCTCACTCCATAAAGCGTTTGTAGTTACTTCTGATTGTTGGCAGATTGTATGGTGATTTCAACTACATTTTGTGCAGCGTTTACATCCAGAGGTATTAACCCACATACAGCTTGCAAAACGTTTTTAGAGTTGAGTATTGATGGATGTGTCAACTGTATGTCCGTAGGAGCTACACTATCGTTAACTCTTTTGGATCATTTGGATTCGTTTTACATTCCATGCACATCGAGTCGTAATATGATAGTACCATTTTCATTATATTCTCCCATTTATATCCATTTATTTCCGGAGGTATTACCCCACAAATAAAGCGCTATTAGCTGTTGAGTTACTATTCCAGGTAGGTACTATACCACAACCAAATCGTAGGCAATGTTGGGTTTTGATAGATGGTGTTAATGTTTTGATCCACAGGACACTGATACTGATGTCTAGCCCAATTTGGATCCGCTTTCTACTACTCTTGGCCTTGAATTTTCGTCAATAGCCGACTTCCTGAGACTTCCTTGATCCACACGGAGATACAATAAATACCCTATAACACTACAGAACTTGAGCAAAAGCATTACTCCACGGCCAGCTACGCAAATGATTTTTGACAGATCGCATCAATCTGTCATTTTCACTCACTTGGATCTGGAGGCATTACTCCCAAAGCAAAATCACTTCGAAATTTGACACCACCACTTTATCGTGCACGCTACGCTTTCTTCACACGCGCTAGGAAGTGTACGAAAATTGGCCGAGTAACATAATTTCGAGCACCCGATAACCGGGCGAGATACGTGAGCCGAGCCGAGCAGGAAGATGTCACGAGACACGATCTCACTTTCACGCTCCGGGTGCGGTGTTGGTGGAGAGTTCATTGTACCGGGGTGGTGTGGAGAAACCATAACGCCCGAGTGTGTACAGGAAAGGGGAAAGTATGGTTTTCACTTTCAGCTTCACCTCGTGCTCGGAATACGCTTCGTGGAAGGAAGGAAGAAGAAAGGCGCACAGCGCAGAGCACATCGGTTCGTTGAACTCCCGCGCCCGGTTGAAACATAACACATCCTCTCCTCCTGCTCTCGGGCTACGGTGTTTCTTCTATGCGCTTCTTCGTTCAGGGTGGGGAGAGCAAAAACCAACGTTGTTTGTTCGAAAATAAACACACCCAGTCTCTCTCGCTCTCTGTCTCTCCTCTTCTACAACAAAAAAAGCCACCGAAATCCGCCGTCTTCGAGGTCAACGGACCTTGTCTGCCTTTCTCGCTCATACCGCCGGTCGCATACAAGCCGGAACTATGCTGCAGGCCGCTTTCTATGTCGGAGAAGCCGTGCGCGCGCGTGGACGGGACGTTGTCTAGGTCATGAGGTAAAAGCGCACGACGCCGAGCACCCTGCCCAGCCCTGGCCCACCGAAGGGCCTTTTCTTGCATGTCCCGCTGGGTCCCTTTTTCAGGTTTGCTTCTCCCTTCTCTCGATTGCTTTCACGAACGCAGCAACCGCAGGGTGTGGGAGAAAGAGAAGCGCCTACGGGCATCCTTCTCGCGCTTGCTGTGGAAGCGAAAGCGAAATCGTTTTGGGACGAATTTATGCTGCCTTGGTGTGCTGCGGTGTGTTGCGGGCCAATGAACCTCTAAAGGCAGCCGGGGTTCGGCGTGGAATCCCGGGCCCGGGAGGCGGCTCCGTGTGGCAATACCGCTGGGCCTGTGGTGTCACTTTCTCTGCTGCTTCCGTGGTTCCAGCATTGCTTGAAATTTCTCATCCCACCCGCAACACACGCACGAGGTGTGCTAAAAGCAAGTTTCAAGGATTACGAGTGCGAGAGTGCCCCGGACTTGGGAGGTTTGACCCGAATACCAAACGGCTGCTAGAGTGCCACAAAAACACGCAAAAAGCCCATTACAAAATCAGCTAAATTTCCTTCCAAAAGATATTTTACTAGACTCGAAGTTCATCAAAATCGCACCAATCACACCCGGCAGCATCGCAGCAGCCACCGCATGCTGTGCGGGTTGCAGAAATTGAGGCGCTTTTCTGCAACGCGCACCGCACGCAGCGCGCTTCTCGAGCAGCTCAGTAGTCGAGCAGTTGCACAGTGGGTAAATCGGTCACGCATTGTGGCGAAAAAAAAACAAACATCGCTGAAATATGGTTGTTTTCGTGCTGGATATCATATGAAATAATAAAACATAAATAATTTGATAATGGTTTCCAGCAGGAAAATTCTAGATAGAAAATATGAGAGGAAGAAATTGCAAAATATGCTAGGTGGTTTGCGCAAATTTTAGAATGTTTTTAGAGGGCGTGTGTTTAGCATATCAAACGTGTAAATATTTTTCCTGTTTAATTTAATACTTGGAAGGTTATTTTTTACTACATGTATCGAATTCAATAATGACCTTGGTTTAGTTTTTTTCGAGCTAGGTTCCTTAAAATATAGTATACGATCCTGAAAGCGCTTAATGAATAACAGGTGCATGAAAAGCAGGTTACAATAGTTTTACGTTACAATAATTGATTTTAACAAACATGTAAACAAAACTATTCATGTACTAATTATAGCTATCAAAACATTGCTGTGTTCAAAAACTCGTTTCATTTGCTAGCCACTAAACTTACACTGGCCCGTTTTTACAAAACTCTTCCCCGAGCAGAAAACAACGTTCACTGCAAAACTGCATAAACTCCCTCTCTTTACCGAAACGCGACCGACGACGACGACAGCGACGAGAATGCCGATGTGAAACGGAAAAAAGGTCAACGACATGCGCCAGGCGAGGTCATTGGCATGAAAAAGGCGCGCACATGGCGCGCGTGAGGCGGCACTCACCATCTCTCGCTACCACCACCACTTCACGCGAGGCACCGCCACCACCACCACCAGCAGCAGCGGCAGCATAAACCGCGAGAGAAGTGCAATGCACTGTTTTGACCGTGGTGCTGCCAGCTTGCTGCTACGGTGGGACGCGCTGCCTTTTTCACCCCATTCCATCCCACTCACTCTCACACACACACACATAAAAGGAAGCAAGCATAAAAATACACTTGTGTGGTACCCCCGTAGCATTTCAACTTGCACTCTATTATGCTTCTTCCCTCGTTCTGCTCAGGGGATAGAAGTCACAGCATGTTCTAGGTCTGGAGTGTGTGGTTGGTTTTTTTCCTTCTCTCTTCTTCGTAGCACACGTCGGGGCTAGAGCAAAACAACCCTACGGCGGAGGCAGAAAAAAGGTCATCAACACATGATGTGACGCGCGGTGCCGAGATGCATCGAAGGGTCTTTGAGCGTACACACACACACACACACACTTTCCTTCTCTCTCCCGCTCCCGTAAACTCATCCACACCGGTAAGGGATAACCGTTCATATGCGGCGCGTTATTAAAAGGGCTTTTTTTTGGAGCGGAACTTCTACTCCAGACGATAAGAGGTACCACCACACAAGGTCAATTATGAAAATTATGAATTAGGGCGACCACAGGAGCATAACAATGGTGCGCGTCAGGTGCATGTGTGTGTGCGAGTGTGCTAACAAGCGTCACACGCATAATTATTGCCACTCCCGTCTACCTTCTTTCGCAATGTCCATAGTTCTGTTCCGCTCAGCCCACCGTGTACCGTGTGTGTACTGAACTTGACACCATTTTGACAGTTGGCCAGCACAGCAGCAGCAGTGCTGCGCGTTCGCTGCATTACTTTTCTTCCGTGTGCGCTCTTCGGGCGCGCGCGCACACACACAGGAAGAGCTTGATTTGCGTATTTTGGGTATGCTAATTGCAATGGGAGAGGTACAGTAATAACATTAGCCAGCTTAGTTGGGCATTTCAACGCGCCGCAGTGTAAGGGTTCTTGCACACGGGAGCGTACTGGAGCCTTCTTAGTAGGCTTGGAGCGTGCAAAATGGCAAGATGGCGCGAGTTGAAACTCTTGAAAATCGCTGTAATCCCGACATGTGCCTCCGAGACACTTACTCCAACAAATGTTCTCGATTTGGAGATAAGAGCATCTGATGTCCCAAGAGCACTCCTCCTTCAAAAACCCGAAGTTAAGTTGGAAATGGTTACCTATATTCAGGTCCGGTTCTCCCTTCGGACCGGGCGAACAGCTGGCACCGTTGGAGGTGTTGCTGACACCTACTCCCCCGCCGAGATGGTTGCCGCTCGAGCTGGCAACACTGTTGTCCATAATGACCGGCGGGCTGCTCGTCGGTGGGCAGCCCGGACTGTTGGCCGTGGTCGATGAGGCGGACTCCTGTTTCGGCACCACGACCACCACCGGGTGCGGATACAGCCGGGCACCACCCCCGTACACCGACGACAACTGCTGGTGCAGATGGGCCGGTGGTGACACCGGTCGCAGCGCGTCCTCCGCCGACTTGGCGCTGGCCGCCACGTCCGCCGCAATGCTCTTCATCGAGTGCAGGATCTTCGGGTGGCTGGTGTAGACGGACGACGGTACGGACGGTACCGGATGGTACGTGATGACCGGTGACGGACCGGCGGACACCTTCGGGACCTGCAGTTGCCGGTCGGGTCCTTGCTCCGTCGGCGACGTTTGCGTCGTGCTAGACGGAGTCGTGGTGGACGCCACCTGATGGTTCTCCTTTATCACCGACGAACTTGGTGAGGGTGCTGCGGCAGCCTGATAGTGTTGCTGCTGCTGCTGCTGCTGCGGGTGATGATGGTGCAGCGAGATCGGATGGTGATACCCGTCCGACAGCATGGTGGCGCGTGTGTTTGTGAAATTCCGTTTTCTTTCCACTCTGCTGGGGGGTGCGTGTATATCACACACACACACACTCTCTCTCTGCTTACTTCTCCAACGTAGGAGCGAGATAAATTTTTGTTTGGGTTGCCTGCTGCAACTTGCTTTTCACTTTTCAAATTTCACCAACCGAACCGAAGCGAACACGCGGGGGATTTGGACATATTTCTCCCATAGTGCGGAGCACATTCTCTCTTTTTTCTGTTTCACTTTTTCCTTCGCTGAGGCGACTTTCTTCAGCGCCTGCTTGGGTGCACGAATTGACTATTTATTATTATTGCGCTATTTTTTTGTTGCTGGCCACTTCATTCACTGAATACACACAAACACACACACACGCACGAAAAGGAAAGGGGCATACAATGCACTCGCCTCTTTTACTTCTTCGGCGATATTTTATTCTTATCAAAACAACTCAACAGACGATAGCTTCATCCGCGTCTTCTCGTACAACAATATATCAGGCCTTTCTTTGCTATAGCTTCTTCACCGCCTTGTAAGGACACTTTCATAGAGGAACACACACTTATACACAGACACGGTTGGAAAAATCAGGCACCCACAAAAGAAACGATACGAGAAAACTCGTTTTCCCAGTTTTCTTGTAGTTTTGATTTGCTGATTTTTCATTCACAGGCTTCGACGGGGAAAAGGACGATTGATTGGTTCATTCCCGTTCTCCATACTTCATACACAAACACACACACTGGCCGTTTCTCTAATTTGGGCAGACTTTCAGATCAGTTTCGATGCCCGATGCCTACTGGAGCCCGGCGAAAACTCACATCCACCTCTTTTCCGTTTGCTTTGCCCACTTGGAAGAAAAACTTTCTTGGGGATTGCTCGATCCTAAAGCACGCGCTAGACGTCGATCACACACAATACTCCTCCGGCTCCGACCAGGAAGACAAAAACACAACGGATCGCGCGCCGCACCGACGACGACGACGACGACGAGCGCTCCGAGAAACACACGACCGACGCCAACGAAAGGAAAATTGTTAATAAAAATCACTCACTCACTCACTCGCCACCGCGGTTGGCCCGAAACCCCGGTTCGAGTCGACGTCGAAAATTGAAGGTCATGAGCGCAGCGTCAACACACACACACACACCGCTTGTGCGATGGTGGTGGGGACGACGATCGAGAGCGAGAGAGAGAGAGCGCGTGAGCAATCGCTGTGCGAGCGTGTTCGAGGGAGCAGACATGAGCGTGAGGGAGGGAGTATGAAAGAGATCGAGCGAGTTGAGTGGTGGGTGAGTGACCCGGACGGTTCGCTCCCTTGAAAACGGGTAGTAACAGTCGTTAGTAGTGTTTGATTATCGCATACAATATTTTTTTAATAGTTTTTTCATAATTTTCATAAAATTTCATTAATTTCAAAATTTCAAAAACTTATTTATAAACTTCACACTTTATGTTTTGAGAATTTCTACTGGCCCACGTCCTTTTTCAATCAAAATGTACCATTGTTTACAATAACTCTAGCCGTTTTTTCCATAATTGTGTATCCTGCAGTTTGATTTCAGAAATCACCCCGTGCGATGTTAGCCACAGAAAGTGATACTTTTACCAACACGTACCCCCCCATAATCATCCTTGTACGATTCATTCACCTCTCCACGCACCATCAACAGCCAACCACCTCCACGGTAGACGAGAGTACCGGAAAAATCCTTCAAAATTTCGTCCACAAAAACTTCCCCATCATCCAAATTTGGCACTCACACTCACCTTCTCGAGTTACCGAAAAAAAACAACCCTCACTGTGAGCGAATAAATGTTCTGAGTCGATCGCGGCGGGTGCCGCCGCGCTTCTCATGAGGTCAGGGAGTCGCGAATCGTGCCGAGACAGAATTGGGGTAGTCGACCGGTGAAGGGCTCGGTCAGGGCTAAACGCCACCACGGTTGGCGCGCGGAAGACGACGCCGAATCGGTTATAAAAAAAACGGAAAAATTGGACCTGTCCATCGCAATCACAAACACTTACACAAACACACAACCCGTCACTCGACGGAGAACATTGGCTCGATGGGACGGTTGATTTCTCACTTTTCGCAAAATATCACACTTCCTTCAACCATATTCCTCCTCCGTCGTCATTCAAAGAGCAAGGTGAAGGTGAAGGCGACACCACTGCGCAATGGCGTTCAAAAGCCTGCCGGTCAGTGGAACCCGAAACAGAATTCAAGGGCAAAAACAGGATTGAGAACATTCTGAAAAAAAGGATGTAACACTATCACGAAAGCAATGCAAGGTAATATAAGAAGGATTGAACAAAACAATTGTGATAATGTTGAAAAATGATTGTTTTTTTATCTTGTCATAGAGAGAAAACATGAAAGTAGTATACTGAGCGTATGTAACTCGATATATTTTGCACTCAAGTATGGAAAAGTTGTTATCGACGTAACATAAAAGAAGAAAAGCATAAAACTAGAGCGAATCGACATGGAAACATAGTTGGAAAAATCGATGAAATGACTCAAAGAGTGGTTAGTTCAACTTCACTGGATGAATTACGCAAGCAATTGCCCAGTTGTGTCACTCACAGTTTGTAGAACAACCAATTGTTACCTAATTCTCTCTTTGTCCGGGTTATTCACCAATCCATCATCAGCTCCCCTTCCAAAATCATCTCTGACGACCCGATGGGCTAAGAATGTAGAAACCAGGTGGCTTCTGAACGTGTTTTCTGTGCCGATGGAAGTGTTCTGTTCGGCGTGGAGTGGGGTGTGTGTTTGTTGGGGCGAGCGAGACAGGGAATGTGCTTAAAAATACAAAACAACAGAGAAGCTTCATCTCGTTTCCCAAAGCAATCCCCATTAGCTTACTCGGGAGTAGAGGTAAAGAAAAGGTGTGAGAGAGAGAGAGAGAGAGAGAGAGAGAGAGAGAGAAAGAGAGAGAACGAGAACGGTCGTTCAGAATATAAATGAGAAATTTTCGGTCCAAATTTCGTCGTTTGCTCCAACGCGTTCACACACGCGCACTAACAAATCTTATAACGGCTCCCCATATGATGGCAGCGTCATCATCATCATCAACCCCAACATTCGGCGCTGGCATGGCACAGTCACCAATACACTCGTGATCGTGCTGCTGCTAAATGTGAATGAATAAAAAATCGCACACAACAAATTGCCATCCGCGTTGTGTTTTCCCTTCTTCTGCTTGGTCTGCCCAATACCATCGAATTTTGCGGTTCCATGCGCCAGAGCGAAACAGAGCGAGCGAGCATGACAAATCAACAACCGAGAATTTCAGGTTCAAGGGCAAACATGCGACGAACATACGCACAAACACGCACATACCCCAGCAGCATGACCAATTCTTTTCGCGCTCGCGCGTCTGTGTATGTGTCCATTTTTATTTCGCACACTTCTTCCGAAATTTTTCGGACACAAGAGGAAGCAAGAATTAATTAGCACGGAAAGAACTCCTCGATCGTCTGTATACTTGGGTGTGTGAGACAGAAAGAGAAAGAGAGAGAGAGAGAGAGTGGAAGCAGAGAAGTAAAGTTGGCAACTTTTTGCGCTTCGTTTGTTTTACTGTTCTACTTTTGCCGACGGTTTTTTCGTTCTCTGGTGGTTTTGTTCTACTTCTGGATCGCTCAATCTATTTCATTTGATTGATCTGATAGGACTTTTTTTCTTATTCTTATTTATGGTGTCTTGTTTTCCATTTGTTAGTTTTCCAATTTGTAATAATTTTGGGTGTTTATTGACATTTTTTTTCAGTTACTTTCAAGATCTGCATTATTTAAGTCTTGAAAGAGATTAAAAACAAGAAAACATCTTTTGCAGAAGCCTTTTTAGACTAAATAACGAATTAGACTTAAATGAGTACTACGACTTATTGAAATGAATGTAAAACATAGACAGAATACGATACAATTTGTACACTTTTCTGATTTGAAGTTCAACAACTTGAAAAGCTAGATCTTAAGATGAGTTTTTCAGCATACGTTTTTAAAATATTTTTGAAAGGTAAAGACAACGAGGGATGCTATAAGACAACACTTAGTTCATAGTTTAGTTAACTAAACTAACTCTAAACAAGATAAGTTAAGATAAGTTAAGTAATAAATTAGTTAACAAGATTATATAACGAGATTAATTAAGTAATAGTTTATAAAAAAACGAATAAGAATGTATTAAAACTACTCAAATATACAATCACCTTTCTACATCTTTCTCTGACATCTTGAAACGAGCAATATCGCCCAACATTACACCTCTATGTCTTCTAGAATTATAGAAATAAACCTTCAAGTTATGCTTCTCGTTTCAAACAGATTGTTTGGTTTGTCGACTTATTTATAGTTGTTTTTTTTTTTAGTGTCAGTTGTTTTATGCAAACTTATATAGTAGTTTATGGCGGCGCTAAACTCGTTTTCTTTACAATCCGATTCTTAAATTATCTCACCCAAATTACCATTTAGTTCGAGCCATACCCACACTTCCATGATAATTGGCCACAACAACACACGACTTGCAGACACGTTGGACAGGAAGGTGAACGAAATTTGAGGTTAGGATCACAGCGCAGCCAGCGCTAGCGAAAGGCATACGCAATATACCCACCGGATCCTCCCGTGTCAAAGAGGTCAGGGTCAGTCGACGACTTGGCAGTGACCGTCACCGAATGGCCCAACCCACTCCACCTCCGCAAAACGCGCCCGGAAAGAAAGACGCCATTTGTTCTCGATTTGGAGGATTGGACACCGGGCTCTGATGGTTCAGACTGTGCGTGAGTGTTTTCTCGTTTCTTCCCGGTTCCTTTTTCGGGGCTCCGAATACCGAAAACGCTTACGCACGTACGCACACGCAATCTCAGTACTACACGCCAGCACGGAGATGCTACACACACGCACACGTGTTGCGAATCAGAAGATGTTTTCTATTTTTATTTGGCACTTTTTCCCCCGTGCCTTGTATACCACTCTGCCGCCGTCCTGCGGCCGCATTGAAATCATATTCAAATGACTGTTGTTGGGGTGCCCGGTTCTGCTGGTTCTCTCTCTTTTTGCTTTTGGTTTCGCCTTGAACTTACAAAACATTCCCCTGGACATACGGCAGCGGTAGTGGGCCGCGGCTGTTTCGCTTTTCGGTTCGTTCGCCCCGGTTTCTTAATTTGCTTCGTTCTGTTTTCCTCTTCCCGCGGGAGAACTTCCTTTTGCGCATCGCGCACCGTGTGCTTTTACGCAACCCCAAAAGAAAGGAACGCGCGCGGTGCGTAATTTAAACGCACCGAAGCACACACACACACATACACACACACACAAAACGAAAAGAGAAGAGAACGAAGGAAAGCACAGAAGAGTGGCGACAGCAGCGGGCTTATATTATCATTTTCTTCTGGAATGTTGTTTACGACCGGGCAGTTCTTTCGGTCGAACATGCTAATGTGTAGTGGTTTGGGTCTGATGGGCAGATTCGACACGATGTGCGGGGTGAATAATGTGCATACTCTAACATTTTTGGAATATTTTTCATATATTGAACTAGAATCTTCTAAAAAAAAATAAAAAATAATCATATATCAAGAAAAATAATGAAAACAGAGTAAACAATAAAAACAATATGTATTAAAAAAGAAACACATAAAGAAAAATCTTGACAAAACATAAAACTTAAATGAAAGTAACAAAACAAAGAGTAAAAACAATGCCAAAACATGAAAAACAGCCCCCTTCACCTAAAGCGCAAAAGTATTGCGCAATTACAAGCAGAGCAAAACGAACGCGCGAACTTGAAATCGGCACAGAGCAGAAGAACTAAACGAGTTCAACGAAACACACGAACGAAGCTGCAAAGAGGTCATCAACATACACCTCTCACACACATATGCTCCCACTGGTACGAGAAAAACTGTTGGGGAACGCGGAGATGAAGCAAGAATTCCCAACCAACCATTGTGCGCTCTCTCACACTCTCGCGGTTCGTTCTCTCTGTGTTCTCGTTCTATTTTGCATTCACCTCGTGCATTCTCGCCCGCTTCGAGGTGCGGGCAAATGGAACGACGACACGTTCTAAGAGAAAAATTCAACTTGCACGGCGAATAAAGACAAGAACGAAATCAACAACAAGATACGCAATTTTCACAAAACGTAATGCGTATTTTTCTCCAGTTTTTTTTTTCTCATCCCTGCTGTTCTTGCTACCTTTCATTTTGCGTTCCTGTGGGTTTCGTTCGGTTTTCTTCTCGTTGTATGTTTTCTTTGTTACGTTTGTTTTTGCCCTTTTTCTTCCGCTTTTATGGCTGGTTGTTATTTATTTTGCCGTTCGCGTCTTTTTTTCGGTTTAATGGAGAGTTCGTTCTTTCCGTTCTTCGCTTTCTGCCATCACCAAATGGTCCTCTCCTCGACGGGGTGGAGAGCAACAACAGTCGCTGCTGCTTCCCGTTGCGGACGCGCGTCGTTGGACGCACTCGAGGAGAGGGCCCCGGGTGACTGACCTACGACGACGATTTTATTTCACCTTCCACGCGGTCGAATGCCTTTTGCGGTTTTGTGGCGCTCCTCGGTTTGCGCTCTCACGCCCTGCTGCGACAGGAGCGGTCGTCGTGAGAGTGAAGCAGTGATCCCGAGCGATCAGTCGTCGTTGGCGTAGTAGCCGGGTCAGTAGAAGAAAATGCGCATCACGCACTTCCAGCGGAGAGAGAGCAGCGTGAGTGTGGTCTCCCCTTCATCTGATCTTGCGTGAGATCGGTGAGCGACGCGTCGCTTGGGGATGAGCGCTGACGTAGCCTCTCACACAGGAGCCCGGAGTAGCGCCGATCAGAGCGAGGGTTTGGATGAAAACGTGCCGCTCCATCCATCGCGGCATAACACGGGGATAACGATGATGAAAATATGTATTTTCTTTACGCTGGGTTAGGGGTAGGATTGAATCGGAGCACTCATCCCGCAATCGAAGATCAATGATCGCAAATATGAGCGCATGAGCGAAAAAGAGAGGAGATACAAAACGCTTCTCTTTCCGCTCGTCATCTTCACCATCGGAAACAGAATGGGGTGGGATGGAATTTCAATGGGAAAGTGATAATGCGCTTCGATAGACCACCTCTCACTCTTCAGCATTTTCCACCAACAGGCTGGGCTGGAGAAGGCAAGCACAGAAAGGAAATTTCCTCTCACTCTGCTGCTGCTGCTGCTTCGTGACTCCGAATGGTGCTTTTGGAAAATCGTTCAACCGGCACCGGGATAATTGGACGGTGAAGGTTAAGTCATTGACTCTCGCTTTTCCCCGTCCTCTTCCCAGCAACGCCAGGGAGAGTGTTTAGAGCGACGGAATTGGTGTAGTTGGCCGGTAGGGTATTGTGTAGTTGTAGCAAAAGCTGACATGAGAGAGTATCCGCCCGTACCATCGTATACTGTCTAATAAATTCAAAATATTGAGAAAAAAAATTTTTTTTTACTTTTTGTAAAATTCCGGATTTTTTCATATAAGCGCAACCCATGCAACTTCAAAACATAAAACTTTACCAAAATGATGTAAAACACACAACAAAGTTAGCAAATCATACACTATAAGATAACCCGCACGATTTATAATCCGAACCGAAAACGAAAAGTTCACTAACCGACTTTTCTCTTCCCCTCCGAGTCACCCAGAGCCAACGTTTCACTAACCTTCACCAAACCGAATGAAGAAATAGAAGAACCTCATGAAAACTGGCGCGTACGCACTCCCAAGGAAAATTACACAAAAAAGAGAAAAGCCCCAAAAAAAAACTGTAGTGCACAACGCAGACGCACTACTCTACGCACCTAGTTTCGCACCGCGGATTTCATCTCTCTCTCTCTCTCTCCCCCTCGAAAAATCGGGCAATGGTGTGACCCAAAGGAAGGAAAATTCCATCCGATCCATTTGCAAGTTTAATTTAAGTCTACCGTGCAACGACCCGTCGCCGCTTGTCAGCCGATTTTTTCACCGCAAAAAGCAAAATCAAAGCACGTCGTAAGAGGGAAAGAGTGAACCAGCAATAACCGCAGAAGAAAAAACATCAAACCAGTGGAAGGAACGCGAACGAACAAGAAGCGAACGCGATAAAAGATCGCGGGAAGGAGGAAAATGGCGTAGAAAATTGAATATAAACACACGGAGAGGGAAATAGATAAGCGAGAGCGCACGAAAAACCGCCAAAGAAAGCAGAAAAGTAAAACCAGCCGCAGCCGCCGCCGCCGCCGCCCGGGCACGGGAGGAAAAACAAAAGGGAAATAAAAATGAAAATGCAATCAAACTGTCACGAGGGGGGAGAGAAGCAAACGAGACGCACCGGAGAGTGGAAAACTGCGCGTAAAAGCGAAAACTGCAGCGGAAACAAGAAAACAAACACCCGTATATCTCGAAAACGTCGTTATTGGCTCCGGTGGCCTATTATTGGCTGGGGTTGGAAGAAAGTTTTGCGGATCACTCACGCATTGCACACAGTGTTACGATTATGATAGTGTTACTTCCATCCATCCATCCCCGCCTTTCGGAGGATGTCTGCTGGATGCCGTGCTGCTGTTTGCCATTAATTTACTTTCGGTTTAACAAACAACTGCTGGGCGAATGAAGTGCAATCAAATTAAAGTTTTGAAAGCAGCCACTGATCGGTGTGGGTGGGTGGTCATCCGCAGGAGGCAGAGTAATGAGAGTTTATCGGGGGAAAAATCATACAATTTATTCGTGAGGTGAAGCTTGCAGGAAAGCGAAATCGAAAGGAAAAACTCGCCCACTGCTTCCAATACCGATTGGTAGTGAAAACTACTTACTGCTGCTAGTTACCTGAAGGATGCTCATAAACGATCTAAGTTATGAGATATGATAAAAACGATAAAATGATTAATATTCATTTGTGTTCATTCTAGGTATCATTTCGGATGAGATTCCGAACAATGATCTCCAAACATGACAGAGAAACTCTTCAAATAAACAGTGAAAGTTAACACGATCGCAAGCCGGAGCTTGAGAGTGTGTACGATCAAACACCTATCACACTTCGTGAAAAGTTTGTTTTCCTCCCAAATATCCAAATTCCTCCCCACAGTCGCACAAACTCTCCCATAAAATCCCACCCGACGTCCAAAGGCCCAAAGTCGTTGACGTTTCACTTTTGGGCACCCTAAAGCCTGTGGCGGCGCTCGAAGTGATGTTTCGTAGGCTTTAGGGCCAAAAATGTGTTCAAAACAACATCTCCACCAGCCCCATTTACTCTCCCTCGCTCCCAGTCGCACTCGCCAGGCATGGATCATTGCTTTTCCCAGTTTTCTTCTCTATTGCTTCCCCGGGCGCCCTCCTTGCCCACCCCACCCCAATGCGGCCAATGACTTTTGTGTCCACGGGCTGTCTTTTCCAGTGCTTCGCGAAGTGAACGACGACGCCAACGACGACGACGACGGAGGGTCAATGGCATCTCTGTGGCAGAGCAGGGATCCAATCCAGCGTACGTTGCACCCTGGCACGGGGGTTCCGAAAGTTGGCGGTCGTCGATGCGATCGGTGGAAAAGCCCAGAAATGTAAGTTCACACAGAAATATAGGTTTTCTTTATTTCATTATATTTATTACCTTTTTTTGTATTTCATTTGTTTTTGTTCAATCAATTTTGCGTCACCAGAGTAGTCCCTGCTGCACCAGAGCAGTTTGAGATGCGTTTATGCAGTGTTTCGCTGCATATTTAGGCATTTTAAAGTAATTCACAAAGCGAAAACCAATTAAGAGATTAATTCAATTAAGAAAAAACAATGATTAGAATATAAAACGTTATTCATTAAAAAAAAAACAAGTTAACAAGAAATAATAAGTTTGATATAAGAATTGGTGTGAAAATCATAAACATCTTTAAAACGACAGAATGTATAAACAAAAAACAAAGTAATTGACAAGAAACAAAAAATGAAACGAAAGAGTTAGAAAAAATATAAACAAAACCAGAAAGTCACATTACGTACAAGTAAAAAGAGTTTCGAAACAAATACTAGTTTGTAGAAAACAAAACTAACAACAAAAAATAAAATTTAAATTTAAAAACAAACTTGAACAAATAAAAAAATAAACAAAAAAGTGTGAAATAATTGAAATGAAAAAAAACAACAAAAAGATCTCTGATTTGCAAGAAATAGCATGAAACAAAACGTAACAAAGCGTGTTAACTACTTCAAACGAGTGCCAGAGAACCTCGAGCAAACCCTACACTTGGGGGGGGGGACAACGCAGAGCTGCCCGAAAGAAAGACACAGAGGAAGTCCAGCCGGGCGCAGTGGGCGCACGAAAAACCAGTGGAAAGCAAACTGGTAAAAGTAAATAAACTGTGGTACATTAACCCGCAAAACCCCGCGCGGAGTCGAGAGTTTGTGTAGGTTTAACCTCGTGTGTGTGCGCGCGCGCGCGGTTAAGCCTAATCGCGCCATCGCCGGGCTTACTACTGCTCTGCGCGTTTGCTCCCGGGGCGAGAAATGGAGAAGACACGGCAAACGAAAGTGGAAAGCAAAACGGAAAGAGCGCTCGCCCACCCCACTTGGATACACCACCCCACTCGCAATCCAACCCGGTGGGAGTTGAATGTGAGAAGGTGAAAGAGCCGAGCCGGATCACCATGGAAACGGCATATTGACCGCCGTGTACACGAGCCAAAACTAAAACGCCACTCAGTTTGGGAGTGCGCTCACACTCAGCCGGTGGGTTCCGTCGAGTGGCCGCAAAAGGAAAACGGAAAAAGGGGGAAAACACCAACCGAAAACAGAGGCCAAACCCAATTTCCGAGTGCAGCGAGTGAGAAGGAAAGGAAGAACTCGGACAGGATGGAGCAGCAGCAGCAGCAGCAGCCGGCGTTTGGTTGGGCAAATAGAGAAAGGCGCTGTTTTACCACACAGTTGCTCGTTTGCTTTCACTCACTCTCGACTCGGTGACGGCGGCACGGCGGTGGATCCACAATGGCGATGAGGGCTATGACCTTGGTTTCCTTTGAGCTCGCCCCGATTATTATGCACTGCCCATATAACCGCGAACCGAATGAACCGAAGAAGCGGTTTTGGTGAGGGAAAAGCGTTGAAAACAGAGCAAAACCGCCATGTTGTTGAAATTGTACTTGTCACATTCTACTTTTGTTTACTTTGTTTGCAGATTTGAAATATTCTCTTCTATTTTTGAAGGTTATCCATACTATTAATATCTGTAACTGCTGTTTTGACAACAAAATAGATGAAATTCGCTTAACAAAAGTAAAAACAAACATACGATGCGAGCCCTTCGGTTCCCTTTCCTTGAAACAATTACCCCATTTTCTTCTTTTATAAAAGGCAACACAGAGAGTGAGAAAAAAAACAACACAAAAGTTTAAATCAAAATAACCATTGCGTCTGACGAGTACTGAGGTGGAAAACTCAAAGCGAGCGTTAATCAGCAAGCCAAGGAAAATAAATTGCCCGGCAAAAGAATAACAGGCAGATCGAGTAAGAGCGAAAAAGCGAAAAAAAGAGAGAGAGCGAGAGAACGACCAGCAAACAAAAACACAAACGTCATGAGACGAGAACACGGTCCGCTGCAAGAACGGGGCATTCCTGTACGAGGTTCGAGGCGATGTGGGTTACCAGTATGCCCGTTGCGCGGCCCAAAAACACGATATGGAGCACAACACGCAGCGTGAGTGACCGTGGCAGAGAGTGAGTGCCCAAGCATCCATCCCCCACCCACCATGTGCTGGTGAGAGAAGGTTGGTCGGTTGCGGGAGAAGCGGCAAACTTGAGACACCACCCAGTGGGGTGGGTTTTTGTGGAGTGTGCGCACACACCACCGCGCGCGTATAGATAGGCTTCGCACACGATGGGGGGGAGTGCGTGCCGAGAGTGTGAGACGAAGTCAATGACCGACTAACCTTGAATTCATATCAACGGGCGCGCACTCGGCGCGGCGAGAACCGAAGCTGCGTAGCTTTTGCTCGCACTTCTTGAGCTCCATCTCGTTTTTGCACAATCGCAACACACGCGGCGAGGAGGAGAGGATAGGCAACGTGCGGTTGAGAGATAGCGCAGCAAACCAAACCTCAATCTCACCATCCGGCACGACACGATATTCACACATACGCACATGCGTGTGAAAGTACTTTTTACCCAGCAAAATTTGGGCAAAAATCATTACTGCAACGTACAGATTTCGTTGAGTTTGGTGGAGCAATATTAATCCTTTCGATAGCTAGAAGAGTAGAAAATTTAACTATAAAATAAGATAACAGGAGTAATTGTTAATTTAACTTGAACACACAAAGGCAATGCACGACTAGCAAGGCAATACTTAATACAGTAAATAAGTAAGCAGGTAACTATAACATAAAGATCCACATTTCACAATGAATTAAAAAACACCAAAAATAAGTAAAAAGAGTGGAAAAAATAAAAAAAACATGAAAAGTGATCGAAACAGGTTCATAGGTGAAGTAAAAAGACCAAAACATAAGGGAAAAAAAATCAACTTTTGCCAATATAAACAAGAACACTTTATATAAAAGATAAAATAAAACAACTAAGAACAAGATTCTGTTCGAACCTGGCTATGATGCACCGCGGATAGGTTGCTAAAATGGACCAGCGCGAGGATTGCGTCATACCATTGGGAACGGTGGGTTGAAGAGCCAAATATGAAAAGACCCAAACATATTTACACCGAAAAAAAAACAACCCTTCTACCACCATATCCCACAGAGTCCCAACGAAAAAAAAAAATCTGCTGACAGCGGTGGTGAAATAGGTCACAGGAGCAAATTTGCTGCTGCTGGTATTGTTCACAATCTCATTTCAAACGTTGATTGCACCAATTCGCGTGTCACGCGAGTAGAGAGAGAGTGAGAGAGAGAGAGCGAGACGTGCGGGAGTGCGAGAGAATTACCACCCCAAACGCCTGCCTTTGCTGCCCGCCCGTGTATTCAAATATCATTTCTAAATTTATACCCAAAACATTCGCCCATCCCACAGCGGGGAGAAAGAGAGCGCATCAGCGCCGGTTCCGTCAATTTCTGCTGACAGAGCTGCAATGAAAAAGTACTGACGTCGTGGTGTAGTACAAGGTAGGCTTTGAACTCGCTATCGCCCGGTTGGTTACGACTTTGGTGATGTGTGAGGTGCGATGAAAAACAACAGCCGCATGATGACGACCAGAGACACCAAGAGATTGCATCGATTTTTCGCTACTTTCTATTCTCAGGTGAGCAGCTTCGAGAATTCTGTCCTAAAACCTGGAGGGAGATGTGCTGAACTTTGAGGATGCCTTGAAACCGAACAAAAATGGAGAATGGTTCTACAAAATGTTATGGAAGATATTTATCAGTTCAACAATACAGATATCTATATTGGTGCCCTCCATGTGGCTACGGTTACGAAGCCCGACAGATGGGGATGACTTTCTATACACTCAAAACCTTCAAATTTCTTTATAGTACAAAGCACAATTCATCAACTTTGACTCACTGATCTTCTACGGTGTAACCCACAGGACATGGCTGCCCTAACGAGTCCTTCACGCACACACAATTAGTGTATGCAATCGTTTCAGTCGTTAGGTTTGAAATCCTTCATTTCAAACAACTCTTCAAAGGTCACTGTGTGAGTTGAAGAAAAAAGCTTCACCTCGAAGTCTTCCCGAGTCAAAGCCCAACAAGGAGTGCATGTCCTGATATGTGTCTGCACCGCATAGCCTATCATAGGTCACCGCACCGCAAGCTCTCCGTGGACCTTGCGAGAGGCCATCGCCAGTTCTGCCGTGAGTCATCTACGATGTATCGTTCCAAGCTTTGCCTGTCCCACGCACCTTGAACCTGAAGTCTCCGGGGGAAGGTTCTTATCCAAGCGGCTGCGGTCGTCCGTGGTCATCGAACGCGCGAGCCCGCGGCTGTGGAAGATCCTTCGCAGAAGTCTCTGCTCTCTCGCCCCACTGTGTGTGTCATTGGTATGGTGCTCACGCGCTGCCTACCCAGAGTCCCAGTGTTTCCTTTTCCGGAACCGGTTTCTACAGACGCCCCACCGAAAGAGCACGCGCGCGCACGCGCAACGACCGGTGTGTGTTCCGTTCTTTTTGTCGGGTGAGCAAAAATTCGAAATAAAACAAACCGACCCGCCGGTTGGCAATGACAATGACTTGTCGGGGTTGCGGGCACACACAGGTGTGCGAACACCCACCCTCCTGCAAACGTGGATAGTAGTAACTGGTATGCCCTCCTGTCGTCGTCGTCGGGTGACATTTTGGCTGCGTACTGCGGCTAGGCAATGAGCTGTACGTCAAGAGGAGCGAAAAAAAAACTCCTCTGGGATTGCTCTGCGAACAGCAAGGCCGGTTGACGTTTGCCGTTTCGCTAGTGTTTTTATTACGAGCACGTCATATGCTTGTGTGTAATAGCATCTCTCTCACTCTTCAACACGAACATACACACACAAACTCACCTCCACAACACGACTTTTGGATTTGAACGGCCATGAACGTGAACGTGAATGCGCCCGGTAAGAACGTGCGAAGTGTGCCTGCTTCTGGGCCTATCATCCTCCACACCACACCTCGACGAGCAAGAAGAACTCGAGATGCTCGCTAAAGCTACCTTGCAAACATCACACAAACTGGCGAGGCAGAGCGAGCCAGCAGCACAGTGAGGACGACGATGGCGTTAAGTTTACAGTACATTATCATCTCCCCCGCCTTATTCTTCGCCTCCCTCTCTACCACAGTCTGACATATTTGCTCGTATAATCGCCCTCGTGATACACTAGCACTGTTTGGTTCGGTCTTCGCATTGGGTCGTCGGTTTGACGCTGCTGACTCGATTTTTGACTTCATACTTTCCGTTTTTTGTTATTCGTGTTTTTATATGGTTCAGAAAATCCGAGGCGCAAAGAGGAGAAAAATAATGGCCAGTTTAAAAAAATGAACGCAAGCTTAAAAATAAGAAGTAAGACAAAAATCAAGAATAGATTGTGCCCAATTGAGAACAAAGTACTCTTACTACTAGTACAAAACTACCTACTACTCCTACTACTAATACTACTAGTACAAAGAGAATCTTTTCATCTTTTTTCTTCAACACGATCATGAAATTTGTTTTTCATAGCTGTACGAAAACGTTTTGCTTTTTCTCATTCTGTTTTGCCTTTTATTTACATATTTTGCTTATTCCTTGTCTTTTTGTTGTTTTGAGTAACTTCTTAACTTTACTCTTGTGTTCTTGTGTACTTAGTAATTTTCCATTATTATATATTTTTTTTAAATCTATTTAGTCTTTTATATTTTTATGTGTTTTTGTATGTTTTACTAATTAAACTATTGGTATAATAGTTATTGCTTGTTTATCTTTAGTTTTCCTCTATTATCTTCTTCTTTTACGGATTTATCTAAGTGTAAACAATAAGTAAACAAGTTCTAGATTTTCAAAAACTTTTCATTTTTTTTTGCAAAACCACTCAAATGTGACGTAAATGCTTTCAAAGAGATGGTTAGGGTCAATACCACAACTTACGTATCGCATTATCGAAGCTTTACTTTGATCTTTACAAGCTTTAGTTGGTCATTGAGTTATTTGTGAACTTTTTTATTTAATTGGTTTATTTAACACGAAACGTTGCAGTAGTTGCCATGTTTTTTGTGATCCGGCACTTATAATTAATTGATCACTAAAAATGTGAATGTGTGCGCATTACAAAACACTTAAGGCTCTTGGCAAAAGTTATGCAGTTTCAGCAGACAAGAAAGAAAGGATTCCAGTGTAAGTAATAACACGCTTCACGCCAATTATGTTCCTCTGTGTTCTGCTCGGTTCTGCTTTTAATTTGAGGTGAGCGTTTGTTGCCGCTTTTTCCCGACCCCAGACCAAGTGATGTTGGTTGGACGGGCAAATCGAAAACCGAAAACCATCAACCCAACTCTCTTCGCTCCATTATTAGCAACAATGTAGCTCGTATTCTCTCTTTCTCGCTGTGTTCGCCTTTGAACAGTGGAACCCAGAATCAGCAAAAATAATATGTCAGTGTGTTAAACGCGAAGCCTCCCCAGCCGGAGCAGCTGCTTTTGCACAGGAAGTAATTGCAAAGTAAGCAGTATTTACGCACGGACCCGACCCGATCACACGCCTGGGAGGGTCCCTCGGTGGGATCTCGGCCACTAAGAACCGAAAGGATGAGTTTTTCGTTTCCCATTTCGTACCGGTGGTGAGTTACGACGCTCCGGTGCGAGTGAGAATCTTTTTGACACATCCCACCCACAAACGAGTGTTGTTGCGATTGTGTTTGTGTGGCGGATGACAGATTGATCTTTGCCAAAGTTTGACAGTAAGCATTCACGATGGTTCCCACTCATCTCAATGTCCCCATCTTCGGTACGGGAACGGGAGAAGGATGGTTGCCTGTGTCGTTTGTGACCTTCCGCGCGTTTATTGATCCTCGCACGCTTTCCTGCTCACTCGCGCCGGCATTTTCGTCTAGCTGCCATCCTTGTTTGCGGATTGTGTGTCGGGAGATAGAACAGTGGTGGGGTAGTGCGAATGTGGAATAGAAGCCGACGACGTCGTCTACTACTCCGTCCTACTCGTTCTCACCCGCTCGCTACCGAAAATCGATTTTTGGCCGCACGGCCGAAAGAGATGGCGGCCTGCTGGGAAGTTTGGACACCGAAAATACAAAGCACCGATGTTGTGGATTTGTCGGTGCGGAGTGCAAAGACAAGGTTGATTATTATTCAATCGATTGTACACAACACACAGCCACACACTGCCTGTTGTGCTGTTTGTCAGCTCCTCCACCGTCAGACTCCAGAGCGAGAGCGAGAGCGACCGAGAGGGAAGTTCACCGTCCTTATCTTATCGTGTGCGGCCAGCCGCCTTCACCTTCGCCTTCTGCCAATAGTCGATGACCGACAACGCGAACGACATTGAGAATGGGGCAGCAACAACCAGGAAAAAGAAGAAGTGAATAAACGGTGCCGTACATCGACCAAAAACCGCCGTTGAGGATATTCCGGTGGCTTCTTCCTCGTGGCAGCGCCACCCACGAGAGCCGAGGGTGCGCTTTTATTAGTTCACGTATGGTGATGTCCTTGGGTGGGAATAAGCGGACGGTAGTAGTGATCCAACTAGAGTTTTTGAGTGCCCGGAAGCAAAATAAGACCGATAAAACACCAAAAACGCTGTCACCTAGTGAGCATCAGTGTTGGTGAGCGTGAGTGCGAACACGCTCTCCTGGTGAGGTGAGTAGTTGAGTGCGGGAGTGCTCCCACTTAAATAGAAGTGAGAGAGAGAGAGAAAGAGAAAAAAGGTACTACACCGTCTGGGTGCGCGGTGTGCTCCAGTGCCACACATTTTGGTTGGTGAGCTAAGTAAATAAACTGTGTAAATAAAAAATAAAACATCCCATAACACACACCCGGTTCTTCATACCCCACGACTCACACCGAGTTGGCTTGTTTGGGGTTCGGGGCAATGTGTGGTAGTGGCTCTCGTTAAGACGTAGACATGCGGAGACAGGGTTGGATTTTGTTCAAACACGTGGCGGGGTCCAACGGAGAGAGAGAGAGAGAGGACGGTGAGGTTGACCTTGAAATGCGACGCAGAAAAAATGGTATTTGAGGATTAAATTTAGAATCCCACTGACTGCCACCACCACCACCACCAGACACGCGAATTTGCTGTCTCTTTTTTCTCGGTTGGAAGAATTTTTGCAACTACCTCACCCCCTCACCCCACTTAGCGGAACTCCCGGTTTGAAGCTTCCGCCAGTGTCTGACAGGTATTATACGTATGGCAAAGAGCAGCCCGAAAATCGAAAAGGAAGTCAAACACACGCCGAAGCATATGGCGCATTTTTCTCGTTGTGTCACCCGGGGAGACAAGTATTACGCGGCATGTCTCACTCCCACAGCACCCCCCCCCCCCCCACGAGATGTGAGGGTGGCAATAATAACACCAATAATACATCAAATGTCACTTCGAATAATACCGCACACATCGTAATACGCATGTAACAGAGGGGGGAAAACGAAAAATAAACATAAACAGATTATTTCGGTCCAAAAATTCTATCGCCTGCTTACGTGCGTGTGTGTGTCCTATCAGTTGCTAATGAGCCACCCACACCGAATGAGTGGGGGAGGAATGTGTGCGAATGATATCTCGCAACCACCACCCGCCATCATTTCAAGGGCAACGATGGCGACCGATACCCCGCGATGGGCAGGGTAGGTGAGCGAGCGAGCGCGTGGAAGGCAAATAATAAAATATAATTCGAACGGCCTTGCGGCCTCTTGTAATCTCGTGACCGATCTCCCTACCCCTCCCCCCAGCCTCGTTCTTCCCTTCTGGCACATACGTCCGTTGCTATCGCTGGCGAGGGAACACACATTAGACATACATACACAGCCAGGGGAAGAAGAGGCATATAGGAGAGCGTGTTCGGAGAAGGGGGATCATACTGTGTTGGGCTAGGTTGGTTGGAAAGTTTGCGACACGTTCGTCACTGATGGAAGATTTTGAATACTTAGTACATCATGACAAACTTGTACTGAGATACTGGCGCATATATTTAATCAGGATCATAGTCAGGCACAGCATAGTCAGGTCATTTGTGTCGTGCTTCCCTTCCTACGTATTCTAGTTATTTCAATCGTCATAAATGCTCACAAATGTATGTATCTTGATTCTGATTTACGAGATTCGAGAAGCCTTCCGAGACTCATAAATCGCTTAAGCTTTCCGCCGAGATTCGTAATTCTTTGGAAGTTTCAAAATTCTTGGTGATTTGTAAATCTCATCGTCTGGGTTATCATCAAGTTTGTATCTTTTGGAATCTGGACATACATGGGATATCGTCGTAATCGAACTGCAATAGAACCAAATGGCTGAGAGGAGAATTTTGCAGGGCCGTTCACAACGTCGTAGAATTAAAGTTCATGGATTATCACGAGAAATCAGTTGATCTATCAACTCTTAGACCGACTCTACCTAGCAAGAATTGATTATTCCGAAGTAGTAGGCAGTAGTTTATTTAAGGTTAGACATTAGTTGTCCAGATTATCAACTTCAACTTGGTGGACCTAAAACAGTACCTTATGGAGTCAACCATCCGTCACTGTTGTGTTAGGATCAGTATTGAGAATCTGCCGATTTATGAAATCATAATTTCAATTGATCCATGTTTTGTTCAAAACCAGTTACAGTTACTCCAATTAGTTACTGATTCCAATTAGAATATCAATGTCTCAATACTGAAGTAATATTTTATGGAACAACGACATTGACCTACAACAGTTCATACTTGACGTATAAGTTACAACAAAAACCAGAAACTGAACCAAACATTCCCACGACTTTACGGCCTACCTATAGGGCACGCAAGGCTCGCACTCTGCTATTTGCACGAAGCAAATACTTCCATGAGCTTTCCGTGGTACCGTCTTCCGATTCCAATACGCAACAGAGAGACGGAAACGAGATTCGAAATCGTGGAGGTTTATTTCTGATAACGATAACTCCTTGCACACGCTACCCTCTCCAACGTGGCTCACACACACTCTCTCTCTCTCTGTCTTACTGCTTCACTACTCCATGTTATCTGATGCCCGAGGAGCAGAGGCATCATCAGAGACCTAGTCCGAATGTGTTTTTCTTCCCTATTGCTTCCCTTCCAAGCGCGACTAAGCGAGAGGTTGATCAACGGAGGCGACGGCGAAGGCACCGACGGCGAGCCGCGGACAACGGGTGGGATAAGGTGGATGTCAACGACCGAGATAAAGTGTTGAACTTTCTCAAGGATACATCCCCGCGCCGCTGGTCGATGGTGTGTCGCTCCCTGCCCCTTTGCTACGCAACAAACCCATGCTCGCGTTCAAGTCATTGCTCCACGGTGCCAATGCCATAGTAGCAGCAGAGGCAGATCGTCGTCTAATACCATCACGACACCATTGCATTGCGCCAATTCCCAAAGGCCCAACGCGCGGCGAGAGATAAGAAGCGCTTCTTGCTTTTGTTGCCCGCTGCTCGCGGGTGGAGTGCATTCTTTTTGCACACTCATTGCACGTATGTGTATTGGCCGTTCTCGGTTTCACCTACTTTTATCCCTTCCCGGAGTGCTTCAATCGGAACGCATTGCGATCGATGAAGACACTTGCAATTAACTTCGGGTTGATTTGTATTACATTTTGGCGACATTACATTTGGCTTCCAGTATCCATGTGGGATTTTTGTAATTTATGCAATGTGTTTTGACAATTAGCTCACGAACTGACAACTGTCAAGAAATGTTTATGAAATAGGTTTCTGTTTAACTCTTCTGGGCTCTGTTATAAACTAATTTTACTTATTTTTTTTCTTGAAGTCTTTTTCGTTAACTCTTGAATTTTACTTAAAAACTTTATGTTCTTTTTATTTTTCTTCTGATCTAGCGTTTTCAACAATTTAATCAAATTTTTTTTGTAGTATATGCTTTTATTTGTGTATTATATGCTTATATATGTTTAATATATGATCGGTATTATTCTTTTTTAATCCATATTTTTTCAATATGTTCACATAGAAATAATGTACTAAATAATGTGAAATAATGACAATTCTTTTGTTTTAATTTAATGTTTTAATTTAAGCTCACAGAAAAAATGGAGCGAATACTTATGAAAATTTACAATAATTTCTACTCTATGGTTTGCCTCCTTTTATTTCCTTTGGATTTATTATGCTTTATCTTTTTGTATACTTTTTTATCAGACATCTAATCTTTAACTTTCACGCTCTATGTGATTTCTTTGATATATTTACTAACTAATGCTAACTTCTTGCACTTTTTACACCTTTGTTGTTATGAGTTTAAAACGTAAAAATAAAAGTTATAATTAAAATTCGAGCCATAAGTTTCACAAAGTACATTATTGTTATTTACTTTCAATTTCCACGTTTCATTAATGCATTAATTAATAACTCTATTTATGAGTCTTAAGCTTTCTAATGAAAAAATAAATAAAATTTTCCTTTCGTTGCACCAGCTTTATCTCCCCATCGTTTACCAATCAAAGCAGACAAGAAAACCACCTTTTTGTATCGCAATAGAAAGCGAAAAGTGCACTTTCAAAAACGTTGCAGCCTGACCCCACGAGACGGCCGCGGTCAAGCCGGCATAAGGTTCGGGAGAAATTAAACGTAACGATCGAATAGACAGCAAAAACAAGAGCAATCGCTCGCCGCCCGAACGCCTGACAGCGCGAGTGAAACGAAAGACACCAACTCCACTGACCAAGTGAAACACACACACACAACAATGTAATAATACATCTCTAATTCCATCCAGAAGCAACAAGCGACCATAAGCTTTAAAAGCCCATTTTTTATCGCCTCTACACAGCGCTGGGGTTCATCATCCTCATCTAGGGTGAGGAGGACAGCGCGACAAGAAAAAAAAGGCCCGAGTTCGTGCACCCCGTTTTGGGGGTCGTCCCCACAGCGCACTCCCACCTCTCCGCGATCGTGAAACTCCCCAAGAAAGCGAAGCCATCTCCGGGCGCAAAGAAAGTGCAGCCGGTGCGAGCGAGAGCGGAAGAGATTGCGCCGTGCAAGAGAAAAGAGAAAAGCAAAGCGAAACAGAAACAGCCCGCGAAGCCCGAACAGACCGTGAATGCGCGAAGAAAGCTGCGAAGAAAGTGCAAAAGCGAGCCAACCGAGGAAAGGTAACACTTTCGCTCGTTGAAAGTGAACGTTGCCGTAGCGTTGCGTTTATTTGTTGCCTTTCCTTCTGGCGCTCGCCATGCAGCAGCAGAGGGAGCTTTTTTGAGCAAAAAAAAATCATGCGTGAGAGGGTTTTTTTCACTTTTTTTCTAGCTATAAGTTGATGGCTTGATGTTGATGACTAATAAAAAATGGGCAAATGATACTGAAAGTGATTCTTTTTTTCTGTGACAGTCGTTTTTAAATTAAAAAACACGAAAAACTGCTCAATTAAGAAGCAAATGATTCTCAAGAGCATAGCTGGAGCTTATGCGAAGATGCTGGAAGAACGCTAAAAGCGTTCAACGCAAGCGGCTTCATCCGCATTCGCACACTCCACCTTCGTCATCGTTTCCACTTCGCGCGGAAGTGGTTCGGCCAATTTAATCACCTCGCAGCTGGTTCGATTTGCACCGTGTTCTGTTGGCCTCGTTGGAGGCCAGACGCCGCCACCGTCTACAGTCCGTCCACTCGGTTTTGGGCATCTTCATATGAGATCATAGACGTTAAGGCCATCGGTATGTCTGTGGGTGACTTGTCGCTATCTCCCTTTCTCTCTCTCTCTCTCTTCCTCTTTTTCTCGCTGCGCCAACACGAAATGCCAATGCCACTAGCTGTGAGCCTTTGGTTGGCGGCGACCTGTGCTGGCCGTGAGGATTTTGCGCGATCGCGCGAGTTGAATGACCGTCCTCCCAACCGGCTGTGAGCCGAAAAAGAAGCACAACCCACCGCCAAAAAAACGCTGTAGTGTAGATCGCAATCAGCGGGGACTGTGTGTCCTCGGTCTGTCTTTGGTGCTAGGCCTGTTTTTGTGGGCAGGTGTGTGTGTGTGCTAGACTGGAATCTAATGACTTCGTTTCGTTAGAATGTCTGATGTCTGGGGCATAGCGAGGAAAGGTCGAATAAAACCGAAAGAAATAGTAAAACTTTACACTTTGAATTGATAAAAAAAAAGATATTTTAAATATATTTTTAAATAACGCACAAAGTAGAGCATAACATCACTGTTACTAAAACAATACAATACAAACGTGAGAAGACTAGCGAAAGAAATGAGACGAGGTAGAAAATAATCAAAAAGTACAACTTTAACCAAACGAGAGGTAAAAAACTTTCATGCCATTGCAAACAAACAATTAAAATAAATTCAATAGTTCAAAATGTCTGAAAGGTTCAAAAGAAACAAAAAAAAAAACAACAAAAAACTTATCATAAGTCAATATAATAAATTAAAAAATTTACTTATTCATATCATTAGTCTTACTGCTATCGTTTCAAATTTGCATATAGATTTAAAACAAAAAATTTCCTCCTCTACTCTTTTTTTCTCATTTCACTATTATGTTAATCAGTATAAACCTTTTTGTATTTCTTAATTTTACAATAAAAAGTATTAAACAAAAAAACAAGTCAAAAGGCTAGGAATGTACAGAATACTCAACTATTTTTAGAAAAGAGCATATCACATTATTCTACTTCTTTTTTCAAATGTTTTCACTCAATTTACTATTGTTTTGATTGATAATTACAGAAAAAATGTTATTTTTAGTTAATCCTATTTTCCTTTGTAACCAATCCTACATTTTATTGGTTTCTAATAATTTGTTTTCTACTTGTCCTTATATTTTGGATTTCTGTTTCACATGTGTTTGTATGTCATGTGTTTATATGTCAATATATTTAAATTTTATGAACAATTATTGAAACTAGTTAACCCAGATATTACAAAACCCAGGCACACGTTTCCACGTCGATCAAAAGCACCCGCGCCACCGGCGTGTCAAAACCTCTGGCCCTTGCTTCCTCTTCCTGTTCGAAATTTTGGCCGACACGCGCGTGTTACACATCTGGCGTGCGTCACACCTTGGGTGGAGGAAAGACCGATTTGAGCGTGTCGATTGCGGGAAACATTCGACTCAAGAACGCCAAAACGAGAAACCCGCTTTGCCCATTTTCGTTGCTCCGTTTCAAAAGCGCGACCACCCGCCAGCCACTGAACGATCGGCGGCATCACGATAAGAACGATATTTTTACGAACGAACTTTCCCGCCGCCTGTCACGCTAATGAGAAGCAAACTTTAGAAGCTGTGATGCGCGGTGGAGTTAGCCGGCGGTTCCGGTGATGCGAATGGGAAAGAGGTTTCAAGTCCCCACCCATATTAGGTCGGTTAGGGAGTAAGAGCTGACGGTGGCACGGTTCTGGTGGAACTGTCAACTCCCACTCAAATCCGCGAGGTAAAGATTCTGATTAAGAATCGGGAAGGTAGCAACGATTTCCGCGATATTCGGATGCACTGAGATGACTAAGAATTTGAAGAGGCGAGTTGGGAGGCCATTCGATACGGTTTTTCGTAATTTTTCAGAAAAAACGACGATATTTCAATAAAAATCCACAATTTGCAGTAAAAAAAAATGAAATTTTCCTAAAGAATAATAATTAATGTTTTTAGCAAGCAATGGTAAACATAAGAGAAAAACTTTTTTTAAATTACCATAAAGCTAGCTGAGAATGCATAGAAATTTTGAAAACCTGACATCACTCTTTCTAAAACTCAACAAAACATTTCTATTTTTCACTCTGGTGGTTTTAAAACATGTTTTTCGACTCTTCAAGACCAAGAGTAAAAATTTATAAGCTTCAATGTTAAACATTAAATCATTCAGTAAGGTCGAGAAACTGTCATAAGTTTTGTGTTTAAAATACTACAATCGCGATTACATACGATCCAATATCGGTTTTCAGAATTTGAGTAATCGGAAGAAAGAGATTATATAGTTTTACTCGGAAATTGCCTCGGCCAGCAGGACCATTCCATAAGCGATCATAGAAAAATCTCCGATATTTCCAATTTTTCATAGAAAAATCTCTGCTTTTCAAAATTCGAACTTTGAAAACTTTGAAAAATTCGAGAATTTAATTTTGTCGATATAAAGTTTGTCAGGCACGACTGGTTGATGGAGGACAATGATGAATACCGAGTAGAGTAAATTCGAGTATTTGCTAAAATTTCGCTTCATTTTGAGAGCAATTTTGAATGTTCAACATACATAGTGAGTAAAAAATACTTGCAATATTTACACCAACATATTTCTAAGAGCTCAATAAGCGATGTTTTGGATGACGTCAAAAAAGGTTCATACCTGGAAAGAGAGAGAGAGAAAAAGTTTTATAATTTTTTTGGAAAATTTTCAATCTTACATATGAAAATTTTAAAAATTCTTTTAGGTTTTTATTTCAAGATATATGTAAAACTTTAAAATGTTTATAAATATCGTAAAGATATTTTAGATTTTGAAAACCATCAAACCGCTGAAAGGAAACAAAGTGCAATAAAATCTAACTGAACCCAACTGCACCTTGAAAGAGTTCATTCGCTTCCAGATGGAGGCAAACAAAACACAAAAAAAATAACCGCATGTGATGCACATAATAACGCGTCTTCTAAGCGTCCCCCCGACCGAAGTCAGTCACTTTATCAGCTAAATGCGCGGAACCCGGGCTCAAACCACATCGGCAGTCGGTCATGAACCTGATTTGCCTGCGCACGGTGGCCTTCCCCGTCTGCCGCATCATCCCCTCGCACCGTGTCAATCACTTTTCCAGTGCGAGTGTGTGTGTGTGTGTTTGTGCGCAAAAATGTGCAACGCGGCGTTGCGAATGTGCATCATGTGCATCGCATCATCAAGTGCTGCGAATGCGAATGTGAGAGGAGAAGTTTTCTTCACCCACACACACATACAACACTCACGTGTGTGGCAGATCCAATGAAACATATTATTAAACACACACACACACTGCACTGCCCGGGGCGGCTGGGTAGGTTTTCGTTTTTCCGTTCCTTTCTTCACGCCGGGCGAGTTGAACGCAGGAAGACGCGATCGCATTCGACGCAACGCAGCGGTCATGAACCTTTTTAGCATGAGGCAGCAGCAGCAACAGCGCATCTCTTGCTCCAACCAAAGGGCTACAACACACTACTCCACAACATCTCGCGCACCACCACAAACAGCAGGCGAGCCAGTGCGAGGTTCGTTGACTCATGAGGGCCTCCCCACGCCGCGTCGACCCCGGCGAGAGCGAGAATCCACACAGTACGACGCTGTGACGCTGCCCTAGTACAGATACGTGACGCGGTCGTGGTGGCGTTTGCGCGACTCCACCGCGCGTTGCAATTTATATAGCTTTATTTGCAGTTATTCAATAGACGCGGCTCGTGCGCGCTCGTTTCATATAATCTCGCCCACAATCTTGACGAACGGCGACCGAAGAACCGCACGGGGCAAGAAAGGGGCATGTTTTATGTTTTATTAACCATTTCACCGACGTTCAGACAACCCCGGATCAGAGGCAAACTAGTTGAAAACGCAGCGATCAACTGTCGCCTGTTTGCGGCTACAGTAAATCATGCTCTCCTCTGTGTGCGTGTGTTGTGCGTGCGATTATTCTAAGAATAACGCGCACCATAAGAATGTGCGCACATTGTGCGTATAAGCGATGCAGAAGCTGAAGAATGCAGTTCGCGATGATCTGCTTGCGGGCGCTGCTGTCGAAAGAACATAAGAGCATACGCGAGTTATTTTTGCACTTTTTCTTTTTGTTAAGGTTCGTCTCTTATGTTGTGTGTACGTGCGACATAACGAGATGAGTCTTATGACTAAAATAAACATTAAATACGCTCGAAATTCAATTGAAATTTTCAATATTCATTGGAAATTTCACCTGTTTTCAATGATAGCTCGGCAATGAACTATTCAAAATTTCGAGCCACAGAAATAGTTCATATACTTGCTCATATGATCGATTTGTGGAAAGTTGATAATAGCTGGAACATACAGTGACGGTATTTTTTTTTTTTGTAGAAAATTAGAAGAATTTTAGAAGTTTGATGTAATAGCAACAGAATGCTATACAGTGAGTCATGTGTTACAAGAAATGCGTAACAAAAATCCTTCTCCAAATACTTCTAAATGCAAAAAATATATGAAAATTTAAATACACGAAGCTTGGCTTTCATACCATAAGAACAGCATAGAACGGATCGTGAGACCTATGAAAATAGTTTCAAATTTTGCCTAAAGTATAACTGTAATACCTGTCCTGGACGTTTGAACCTTCGTACATTTTTAAAGAATTTTTAAACGATTATTTGTCGAAAAAAAACTATTCTTGTAAGTGGTTATGTTACATGGAACAATCTTGTCTATGGCGAATAAAAATAGTAATCATGTTTATATTGTTCTTATTTTTATTCTTATTCTTATTCTTATTCTTATTCTTATTCTTATTCTTATTCTTATTCTTATTCTTATTCTTATTATTATTCTTATTCTTATTCTTATTCGTATTCTTATTCTTATTCTTATTATATCATTCTTATTCACCACAACTTAGCAGAGCATGACTTTCCTCTTTCTCCGAAAGTTCTCAGATAAACTTTTCTTTTTCCAAAAATACGGAAGGTCAAATAGTTTTGTTAGGCACTGTATTGAGTCAAATTAAACGAAATTTTATTGGAAGATCCTGTGCTTCCTTTGGGAAAAGAGGACAATTGGGAGCAGTTGAAGAATCTTCACGAAATCGTCGAAAATTCGTCGAAGTAATAGTAGTAATTGTTGACATTACAACGAACGAATAAAATTATCATCAAGTCATCCTTGTTCCAAGTGTTGACAATCGACCTACCAACTTTTTGTACGTCGCTTCTAGAGAAAAAAGAGTCAATATTCTTTAAAAGATAATGCAGCCATCAACTTGAATGTGATGAAACATTGGAATAATGTCCTTATTTCCGTCGGTGTGCCTAGTTGAGCAATATCCATCAATTCCAATATTGTTAATCCTAGAGCAACTTGATGAACAATGTACTGTTCAATGTATATTTTATTGAGTGGAAACTGCATAGCGAAAACAGAACAATTTGTATTATTTTTTCTTGCAATTTATCCACCAATGGCATAGCAAATTATATCTGATTTTGAAGGTACATTACATTTTGCAGTGTTTAAAACTAAAATTATGCGTTTATAGATTTGACTGGATCTTTAGAATTGATACGTAGAATAAAAAGGTGTTCTGATCTCAGGCAACAAGTTTTCCTATAAATAAAAGATAAATACGTTTCAAATAGCCTTTAATGTCTCCATTTAAATGCCATCTATTTTTAATGCTTCAAATTACAATCCCAACTCGTCAATGGCAAAGTTTAACCCATAAGCGCACTATGCTCCCGCAAAAGGCTCACATTTTAAAGACCGCAACCAAACCGCACCGGGCGCCCGCGATCGGAGCTACAACAAATCGGGCCAAAAGAAGCGAACAAAAACGAGGCTGGCAAAATGTGCCAATTAAGCCGAACGATTTATTTTCCATACAATCGACCCGCGCACGCCACCGCCGCCCCGGCGGAGAAATGTATATCACTTTCACTCGACGCCGAAATGGCAAATATTTATGACCCTAGCCACCTTCGCCAGCACCACCGCCGGTGGCGGCCACCAGACGCCGCATCCGTGTACCGGCGTTTTCCACCACATTTTTCCCCACTTTTGCCTTGATTTTTCAGCCGTCGAGTAGTGTCCTATTTATTTTATATCACCCTTTTCCCACTGCCATGCCCGAGCGAGTGCCGGCGCGCGTAGGAGGCTGGTCGGACCAAGAGGCACAGCAACCTTCACCGGGCCGAGGTTGATGTTTCGTCAGGCCCGCGCGGTCGTTCGGTCGCCCCGCTGTGTAAAGACGCTTATCTTTGGGACAGTGAAATTGCCCTTGGTAACCCCTCCACGTTCGTTTGCGATCGAACTGAGGAGGGTTTACTTTCTCAAATGTCACTTTCCTCTTTGGTGGGAGTGTTGTTGTGGCTGGGTGTATGCGTGTACTCTGCCCAAGGGGTCAAACAATTCGATGTCACGTCATTGGGGTCTTTACACCCTAATTGATCAAGTTTAGGATGCCCATGTAATGTAGACTGCGGATCGTACTCCGAACTCCCAGTGTGATTTTAAGAGTAGCTTCACCAACTGAAACTGTCTGATGTGATACATAAAGCCGAAATAAATATAATTACACTAAAACAATTGCTCAACACGACTAAGCGTTGCTCGAAATAAGCTTTTGAATAAAATGGTAAAATGTTGGTCCTTCGAACCGGATCGACCGCTCATATATTGCTCATTTATATGTTCACAATCCACTCATTTTAACGGGTGGTTCAAGCTCTAAAAGTTATTGAAATTAACCTAAAAAGTAAATAAAAACGAATAAATTACCTCCCTTTATTCACGATAAAGTCTTCCTAACTTAAATAGCTGCTTGCAGCTCAAAATCTTTCTGCTGTTGCGAGTCGTAGTTTTCCAATAGCTAGTAGATTCGGAATGAGATTTACATACTTCATCTGTTTCATTGTGCTTTTTTTATAAAGTTAATTGTAAAACATGTTTCTAGTTTTCTATAGCATGTTTGTCTGTTTTTTTTTATTACGTGTAGTACGAAAATATCTGATAGACGATAAGACGATTTTCGCCATACTATAACGATTTTCTATAAAATTTTACCACTGCACAGAGTTTTTTTTTAATTTTTAACATATCCTTTTCGCTTTTACCTTCAACATCTTCTTCAAAGCAGATCCTGTTTCAAAGCAAAAAAAGACAAAAAATAAGGAACAATTTGCTCGTCATGGTAGTAAGATGCATGAGGAAAAAACTATATACTCATTTTTTGTATTTCTCGTAAACAATTTCAAAGTTGAATATAATTTATATTTAATATTTTTTTACTGAACTTTTCCTTTGCAAACAACTTGCTTAGAAACTTCCCGGTCGAAGGATATAATACTAGCGCAAAATAATCGTTTAAGCATTAACAAAATACTTAATGTCTGGATACACATTACTAAACAGCTTCTAGTGTTAAAACAGGACGAAAAGAAGCATTAGTTAGCATAAACAAAAGCATAAATACGAACAATCATTGCTTCGGAGGAGCTTTTGCAACATTTTTCTCTTGAAGACATGTTGGCATACAAAATACAATGTATTTTCTCGATCTCAAACACGATAGCACTGTTATTCCTACTGCCCTGAAGACGATCCTCACGTGACACCGGTTGGGAGCAACACCAGCGCGACACGCGAATTTGTGAATGGCTGTCGGCGTGCAGTTTTGTGAATGCACTTTTTAACGAGCCCGATAAACGATAGCTCATCCCCGCTGCCTCGTCCCTTCTCGCCTTTCTCTTTCATAAACGAAGCACACCAGAAGGCGGTGAAAGCATTCGAGCTGGCGGGCGATATTTTCCCGTCCCGCCGATCGGAAACACGATCGCAAAGCACAACACTCTTCTGCTGCATACGGCGCATACAGACACACGGACACACGGTGCCGATATTGACGTGGATAACCACCGATGAAATCGCGATCGCGCGTGAATATTACACACGGCAGAAGAAAAATAAAACAGAAAATGAGGTAAAATTTTACCGAAAAAAAAACAAAAAAAAAGTTTAACAACACTCACTTCTTCCGCGCGAGGTACGAACGACACCCATGACCCACTGGCTTCCACTCCCAACGCCAGCTTAAAACCACAAACACACACACACACACGCCCAGTCAATCACCTTCCAACCGACGAAACTGGGAGCGAAAAAGTAAGCGGCAAAAATGCCACCAAACGCCGTGACTGAAAAACGCCAAGCGTGTGTGCGTTACAAGCGAAAACAAAAACCCCTGGTGGCGTTCAATTTCTCCTGCGGTTCATCGAACTCACCTCCCACCTCCATCTTGACAGGCGTGCCCACATGTGCCCACTACCGAAATCCCATCGGGCTAGTTGTTTTTTTTTTCCCCCGCTGCACACTTTTCATTATTGATAATGTTTCGTTTCTTTGTGCCACGGTATTTTCTCTCGTTCGGTTTCCTTATCTTACTCCTACTATCTCGTTCACTCTTTCCGATATTTTAACTTTGTTTTCAACTTTTTCTCTTGTTTTAGCTTCGGATGTGGTTCGAAGACGAACTTCGTTTTGTTTTTATTCCATTTATATTACCACGTTTCCTTGCCTTCGTGTTGAGGCTTTCCGTAGCTTTTATTTAGTGTTTATATTCGCCACCAAACGGAAGGAAGTCAAAATAAGAGCAAAAGTTTGTTAAAAATGTTATGAAGGAGGTATAATGTACACTAAATGAATCTGTAACATATTTGGAGAGCAAGCAATTCAAAACTTTACTCATAATCTATATTTCATTACATTGAGCAATAAGAAAAAGTTTAAGTGAAACATAAAAAAACAATAATTAAAATGATTACTACGAATTATAAACATAGGGACGAAAACGAGAGGAATAAAACAAACATGAAAACATCACGAACAAATGGAAATCCATCTCCGGCGCAGTTGGCCACGCGCAAGCCCATCTAAGCTTTAAAACAAAAGCTACCGAAGCTTCTGCTCCAGCACTACGAACGGGGAGAGTGAAATGAACGCGAAGAAAATCGCTCCACAATCCACCTCCCACACGGGCGGAACACACCATTTCCCTTTCAGTGCCGTGTCTCCCCGTCCGTTTCGCTTTCATCTATCTTTTCCGCTGCCATTCGCGGTTTGCACCGGGCGATCCCCATGCGCGTACCGGTGCTGCCCTCTCGCCGTGGATGGCGGAAAAAGTTTTATCCAGCCGCTTGCCGCCAACAGAGGGCGCGCCCGGCGTAACTTTCTCTCTCGCCGAGGAAAATGCTCTCACCGGCGAAAAGGGGAGAGAGCGCGCGCGCGCTGTAACGAAGCAGCTTTTTTGTTTTGGGTTTCAAATTTGAAACTAACGTTCGATCCAGAATGGAAGTTGGAAGTGCGTTACCGATAAAGCTTTACATCAGGGAAGCACATATAAATAAGGATAACAATTAATAGGAACATCATTACATAGTGTTTATGTGCTGTGCATAACGAAATATGTTTCAACGCTACTTTTACGAGCTACCGTATTTTCTCGCAAGTTACAACTCTTTTTTGGTAAAAAAAAATTAGCTTTAAAATGCGGTAGCTCTTATATGTAGAAGAGAGAAAGACTTTAACGTCTGGGACAATTACTATAATGGTTATAGCTGTCTTTATACGTCAAAATGGAGTTTAATTAAAGTTTTGAAATTTCCAGACCGATTAAAATACTTATAGTTACGCTAACCGCCAACAGATGGCACTAAGCACCATAGTTGCAGTGATACATTTTACCGTTCTTCAAGTCTTTCTTCAAATTTCTTTAGACTTTCTTCAACGGACGTAGATATTCAAGCAGAACTAATTAAGGAACCTTGGAAAACTATTTTTCTCTCAACGCATTTTACATTCTACCCACTCTTTACAGGCACCATTACATATTATAAAAACACTCTGTATTTTATCGTTTTGTTTATAATATATAACAATCAATATGCTAACAACACATCAACAGCATTTGCAGCTCTAATGTGAACAAATTTTAATGGTCAGAAATACTTGATTGATAGAAGATCGCTTCCAAGTTGCGAATGATTTACGCAAAAATAATGTATTTTTATTTATTTTTTCAACAAAATCTTTGATGGTGAGGCAATAGGTTCTTCATAATTTGTAGAATAATTCATGTATATCTGTGCCATTGCATGTACTTCTAGATTTTGTTCTACCCGTACCGGAAAAGTAATGCACGAGATTGTGAAATGTCTATCTTTAGGTCCTTCGAACCGGATTGCCGGTGCATATCACTTGCTGTTGTCCTCACGTCGTGCCCTTTTTATATAAAATTATAAGCTGTGCCCAAGCAAGACGGTGTTTACAAAGCATTTACAAAATAAGCCGCAGCGTGCAGTCGTATCACAACATCATTTCATTAACAAAAGAGAGAGAAAAGGCAAGAATTGCCGAAAAATCAACATCACCACAGCCTCAGAATGAAACCCCGTGCCAGCGAACGTGTGCGAACGATGGTGTGGTGGTACTGGCGAGGCATTGTAACGGGAGAAACATGAATTCGGCACGAGGAAACAACACAACACGTAAGCGAGCGAGCACAGCGAAGCCCTGTGGTCCAACATGCACCAATGTGCATGCACGGCCCGCACTGGAAGTCGGTCCTTCAATCCTCACGGTAAAGGTCACGGCAAAACCACAACAACAGCAACAAGAATAGCACTGCAACAAAAAACTATATCCACCTACTAGCACCACCACAAACAAATCATGCTGCTGGCTGTTCACTAGTGTCACCAAACAGTCGGTCTTTTTTTTGGTACCACATTCCAAACAGGAACGGCCTCGTCACTGGTGCCACAAAGCGGGGCGAGTTCTCGTGCGTTTGCCAAAATATTGTTGCCGAAAAACGCGCAGCCCGCTGTGCGGATTGTTTGCGCAGAGCTTTCACAGAGTGTGTGTATGTGTGTGTTTTATTTGTACACAATGCACCACCGAACCATCCGCTGGTAATAACGGAGTGTTTTCTCATTGTCGTGACAGTTGTTTATACGCGTTGACCAGAAGGTCCCGGGAGAAGATGGCACGCTGGCAGCAAGTAGTTGAAGAAAGGGAGGCAAACAAAAGTTGATGTATTAATGCACTTTTGGGGTGAGCTTTCTCCAGCCTTCCACCTTCGCAAACCCACCGAGAAGAGAAAAAGGATGACTCCGGTAAGGTTGGGGCCCGAACAGGCACGAAGGCACGCACGAAAAGCCCTTTTCCAAAGTCGTCGATGGTACCCCCGCTTTACCAGGTGCTTTTTCCAACAATCTCAAGGTCACACTCCATCCATGCACACACACACACATCCACTACGGCCCTAAACTCGTGCTGACCGTGTTGAAAGCGCATTGAGCCGTTTAAGGCCACACAAAGTCAAAGTGAAGGCCATCGCGCACCACGGCTGGGACGTTGCCGTTGCTCCGGTTCGAAGGACCAAGAATAATCATTGTGGATCGTGGAAAAGTGAGAAAGGGTAGGGGTGGAGTGAATCCAACCCACCTTCAACCCACTTCCAACCGTGCACCCGGGTCGGGCTTCAACCCTTTCGAACAGAGCTAGCAAATCTGCCACAGGTTACGAAAGAAAGGGACGAACGAATCTCGAAACTATTCCGGCCGGGCGCGGGGAGTTACGGAACAAGGAAGGCGAGCATCCAAAAAGCCAAGGATCAATAGCCATACTAGGGTCGGGTGTCGGGCGCTAGTATGTGTGAGTGGCACGACCCTGGGTGGAAGGATAATTATACATACTCTCCAGTAGCACCCGGCACCCGTAGTTGTGCTCGATTATGGCTTGGATTGGCTGGGTTGGTTTGTTTGGGAATAGTGGACATACATGCACACACAGACAGCTCTCTCTGCTTTCTTCGGTTGTCCTTGGGGTTGAAAAGTTAATTTAACCCAACCGACACACGATATGCCGTGCGCTGGGTTTCAGGGTAACTCGTTAGCTAAATCATATTTTAATAGTTCACAAATTATTGGAAGCCGTTTTAAGTTTCCGATCCTGCTGGTTCTGGCGTATGAAAGTAGAGGACGTTGGAAAATTAATTACTATTTTCAAATGAGACCAAATGCTATCCTGGATCTTTAGAATACACGTCAAAGATGACGGCTAGAGAGCTGTCACTTTTGACATTTCGCATTGTGACACTGGGCGCATGACGAAATGTAAAAACTATCAGACGCATCGTTTGCAGCATTATTGGAAGAGTCATCGGTATCTGTGAATGTGCGTGAATGGATCATATCTCAAAAATATCCTAGAGCATATTCACTTTGGTAGATAAATATCGTTTTTGAAACACTATCACTCCAATTTGACAGCTCAAATGTGTTTATAACACGTCATCGAACACAAATAACAATCAACCCCCCGGCACGACTCTAACTACTCTCAAGAAACATCTGCAAGAACATCCCCAACAAAAAAAAACAGATCTTTGGCCAAGTGCTTACGCGCGTTGGTATGTCAATTCTTAGTCGCCATTAAAAATGTTTTGCAAGCACTTGAGTTTTTGCAAAAATCCACGAGGATGATGCAGGGAATAAACAAACAAAAACAGCACCATTTGGCACATTACGCTCGTTAACGCTGGCCCAATATTAAATGCTTCCGCGTCGTAGCCGCACAGGTAAGACGACATAGTAGCCGTCGCCGTCACCTTCACGCTTATGAAGAGAGCGCGTCATCGACATACGGGGCCGGCTTCCTGATACGATCAACGACGGCCACGATGATGCGCGCGTCGGTGTGTTTAACCTGCTCATTTGCAGCTGATCTTATACGGTTTGCGATGCAGAGATGATCTGATGTTCGCAATCATTCGACCGTGTATGTCGGTGTGGAGTGTGACTAGACGTGAGGAACAGGACAAGGAGCACATGGAGGCGCCTGGTAGTTCGCATGAGTATACAGGTTTTCAAGGACAGGATTGGTTGATTGGGACAAGTCCAGCGTTTACTAATCTGGACATAAATGGGATCCATGGGATACGTCTATCCACAACTTGTAACGCTTCAATTATATGATTAGATTCGAAAAAAAAGTTGCAGAGCATTGGGAATAAAGAGTTTCAAATTTGTAAGCGATGATCTCCATGGTTACCAGCCATTGGACATCTCTACAAGGCTAAAAAAATAGCTAGGAAGTCTTTTTATAAAATATGTAGTTGAACAAGGTTTTCAGAAATTCTTCAAAAAGTCTTCAGAAATTCTTCAGAAAGTCTTCAGAAATTCTTCTGAATAAATGAAATGATGCATTCAGTGCATAGGATGTGATCATAATATTTCCACGTCTACAGAGCCATTTTTATTACAGAGACTAAAACTAATGGGCTAAACAATCGTAGAAACTTGCCATATCTTCAATATCTTCAGGACATAGAACATCTAGTGGAGTTTGTCTTGGTGGTAGTTCGTTCACGCACTTCGAAAAACTTCTCCAATTAAATTCAACTATTTCTTCCTGGTCTTCCAGACTATTGCAAGGTACTCACCTAAATCCGGCATGGAGCTGGACGGTTCCTCATGTCCTCCGCCACCCTTGGACAGCTTCAGTGGTGGCGGCGGTGGAGGAGGCTGCATTGAGGTCACGTGCCCGTGCTGATGATGATTGTTAGTCTGCTGCTGCTGCTGCTTGCTACTTGAAACCGTTGTCGTAGAGGTAGCCTGCGTTGGCGGCTTGTAGATGGAAGCGCGCTCGTTCGAGACGAGGATCGTGGTCGTGGTCGTAATGTTACTGGAAGTGTGAGGATGCTGTACTACCACCCCGCCACCACCATCATCGTGTGCCGAAGGAGAAAGGCGCCCTTGGTGAGGGGAGCTACGGCCACCGTTTGCAACAATGATGCTGCTGTGTTGCTGCTGGACGGGAAACCGTCCAGAGTTTGTCTCCCCTGCATGCTCCTGCTCGTCCAGATCTTCGTCGTCCTTCGTTTCGTCGTGAGGATCTTCACGGCGCGCCGCTAGAGCAGGTTGATAGAAACGGCCATCTTTGATCACGTGTACACCCGGCCCTGCGACGAGTACGCCACACTGCTGGGATTGTTTCTGCTGCTGCTGTTGCTGTTCTTGCTCCTGCTGATGGGCTTTGGACACGATTTGTATCCTTGCCAGCGTGTGGTCGGGATCGTCGGACGTTCGTCGCAGGGCAAGTGGCGGAGGGGGCACCGTGGTCGTGGGCGATAGTGGCCCACGCAGTCCGAGTGCCAGTTTGAGCGTTTTCTTCGGTGGAAGATGGGAGATGGGTAGCTGCTGTAGCGTCGACGAGGTGGTCGATGGTGTTGGTGAGGTGGTGGGTGTTGATCTTGCGACCGATCGTGCCCCATACACGATGCACTGATTTTCATTCAACATGAACGTTCTCACCTCACCGGAAGGAGATATGGTGGCCGATTGTTTCTTGTCCTCCTCCAAGTTATCTCCATTCCGATGATCCTGTTCGTTGATGACCACGGAGTCGTCTTCGTTGGCGACTCCACGGGAATCTTCCGTCTTGATCAGGATCTTACGTTCCACTCCATTACTACCACCACCACTACCACTCGCACCGTTGACACTTCGAATACAATGCATTATGTTGAGGAACTTACACTATGTCAACGACCTTATTTTCGAATCGTTTACTTATTTTTTTACTCGTTTAGGAATTGTCACTCACGTGGCTTACATTCGTTGGATTTTTTTTACTGTTGTTGGTTTGAGTAGTTTTCTTCTCGACATTCAAACTTGCCGCCCCCTATATCTCGTACTTGTCACTTGCACAACACTTCAATATTGTAACGCACTTTTTAGAAACGATTTGCCTGCTTTTCTCATAATAACACTCTATTGCTTGTATACATCTCGAATACACTAACACACGCACACACCAACACACTGACACTGATCCCGGTTCACGCTCCTGCCGTCGTTACGGAAACAAAAGGCAACGCATGGTGGTGAGGGGAGCTCGCCGAGTCGTACACGCACACACAAACACACACACAGATATACACGCTTTCGTCGGAGCTTATACGGAGAGCAACGCCACAGTCACATCCATTCGCAGTAACCGGAGTAGCAGAGGCAGCAACAGCCAGCAACACTGCCAACTTGGATGACGCACGTACGTCATTCCTCCACTGGAGAGGATACGCTTGGTTTCGATAGGATTGTGGCTGCTACCACCACACACACACATACAAACACACCGAGCCCGGTTCTGCAAATTGTCACCCGATCAGCATTTCCGAACGGAGCGCACCGCTGATATCCTTTACCAGCAGGAGGGAGGTTAGAAAAATTCAAGGTCTACTCGCTGCACGCACTAACTTACGGACACAAAGCAGGGACTCTGACAGTTAAAGCACACCAGTCCACATACACATACACACATAGCGCACACCGTGTTGTCGGCTCACGATGTCAGGTGTTGCTTGGTGGTTGTTGTTCTTGTTACTACCTCGGCCAGCCAGGGAACAGTGTTGACGTTTGATGAGCATTGCTGTGGACGAGAACCAACGGTGGTGGTGTTGGGGAAAATTATATTCTTTTGTTTCACTTTCACTTTTCATGCAGCCCGAAAAAGGTGAGTGCCTTTCCGTGTTCCGGTGTGTTTTTTCTCCTGGTTATTTGACAGCGGGTTTTCTTCTCAGCCGCACCATCTATAACCTTTGATTTTGATCCTTTTCGATGTCGTTTTTCTTTGGGTTGCTGGTAATGTTACATGATCTTCTCTCACACTCTCTCTCTCTCGCACACACACGCATTAACTGGCCGCCCCACGTGCGTATTTATTACGCTACTTGTACAAGCAATTTAATAATATTTGTTCCGTGTACGCGAGGCCACAAAATACACTGAGCATACGGCATTAGCTCAACAACTTCACCTCACACGGTAGTTGCGCGCTAGAGGAACGAGCCGTTCGTCTTGCGTCAACAACAAATCGACGCACACAGGCACACACACGCGCGTACTTACAAATAAGGGGACCGAGAAACGAGCTGCCGCGGGAGGCAGGGTGCAGGGAGCGAGACGTCGACCGACAATCTCGCACGGCCGAGTTCGCTTGTCAAACGCGGCCGAGTTCAAGGTCAACATTTTCGGCAATTCAACAAAACGCCGCATCCAACGCTACACCACTACAGCGACATCGACAAATCGACGGGCCTCTCACGAGGAACTCATGCGCCCGACTCTTCCGCATTTCCTTCTCAGGCCGCTTGCGAGCGAGAGAGCGAGCGAGATGGCAGGGTGCCACCGCGAGAGAGCGACCGAGAGGGCGCGAGACGGTCGTGGCCGTGAAATCCGTTCGTTTTGTGGGTGACGTGGGCGCGGGGTGTTGGAATCGGCACGCGCGTGAACGGCACGGTAGGTTATGAACGAGAGCGAATTCAACATACACGCACGCACACACACCTACTGGCCCACTGGCCTCTCTTTCTTTCGCGCCGCTGTTGTGCAATTGTACACACTCTTCGGATGCTTCTGCCGGCACTCAGAGAGAGAGAGAGAGAGAGGAGCGTGAGCGAAAAACAGCAGCAGCTCGCTCGTCTGCTGATCTGTCAGATTGACGTCGATTATTTTGGCCTACTGCTACATACTGCTTTTCATGCAAAAAAAAACCGCACTGGACAACCGCTCCAAAAAGCAGGTTTCGGGGTGTACCGCTCGTGTGAAGCAGTGTCGAAATAGATTTATGCAAATTTCCTGTTACACCCCGTTACAATTGGTGCGGAGCATTCGAGGTTGGGTCTCAATACAGCGAGAGCGCACGGGCCTCTGTGCGGATCTCTGACAGCCGCTTTGGCGCGTGACGCGTTTGCAGCTTCAAGGCCAGCCTGCGCCGAGCTCGACGAGGAAGCGCGAAGAACAGCGCGGGGAACAACGGCCTGAACCTGAACCTCCACCTATTGTGATTGAATCAAACCCGGAACATTGTTGAAAGGTTCGCTCTTTCGCGAACGGGGAGTGACCCATTGCTCTACTGTGCGGATGGGAGATGCTTTACAAGCACAAGTAGCCTGAGTGAGGGTAAACTCTAGGTGTTTCATCTGGTTTGGAGTATTAGTAACTTAGTAGCTATAAATCTACTAATATCATCAACTGCGGCCGACCAGTTCTCTGCTACATCAGGCTTACAGGCCGCTCGTTCTATGGGCCACGATGAGATCTCATCTCATCCGATACCTTCCCCATCGCCGTTCCGGGGTTGTGTGTTATTCGTGGGAGCGCACTCATCAGCAGTAGCAATAGGGAAAAAGGCCTACCAACACAGGCAAAGCAGGTGTAGTTGCCGTGCACGGATGGCGTCCACATGGCCTTGGAGTCGCACGCGTCACGCGCCAAAGCGGCTGTTGTTAAGACACCCCCTCTGGAACAAATTGTGCCGGGTATTGGAAGCTTCATGCTGGACTCTCTGGTGAGCACACGGCCACCACCCATGTATGCATGATAACTGTGCAATTGCAAAAGCAAAAGTTTTGCTTAATTAATTATTTATATGGTGTCACAACCGCTGCGAGCTATTTGCACTGCAGTTGCAGAAATCCTTGGGATCGTCGCTCTTGGGAACTTCATTGACGTATGTTTCATGAATTAATGTTTGCTGTACCCATCCACGAAACAAGTTTGGATCTACTATATCAGTTATCACCCATGATAATTTAGCTCTTGATGATATTTTTAACCGTTTCATCGTGGTATATGTTCCATGCCGGTTAAAATTCTTGGTTGGAGAAATGTTTCAACCAGTTGAAATAATCATTACAGTACCTATTTAAACATAATCTCTAAGATGTTAATCAATAGAAATGCAAAAGAAATAGGATGTAAATCAATAGGATCACTTTAACATAACTTAACGTATCTGTCATATTGAAAATTAATTGCACAATTTCTTAACGAATGACAATAAACGGGAGTGGAGACATCACACTTTCCTCAGATGAACTTAAGCTATTGGATTCACAAACCCAAATGGATCCCGTATGGTTCACTGAACCGTACGCAGCTCCCATCTATCCAGATAAAGGTTGACGTGTAAAATGCAATCAAAGAAAGCCAAAAAACACACAAAAAATGCTAGACGCATATGATATAGGGATCTATGGTTTGCGGTTCTCATATGGAACGGATGCCTGCCATTGGATCAAACATAGAGTTTATGGTGAAATCACCATAACATACTACCCTCCCATACCCTAGGATTGGCAGTAAAAAGTGCTGATCCTACCACAATACAGAACTTAATAGATTGAACTAGCAATCCAACTACCTTCATTTCATTTGAGTTGCGAAATAATGACTCTCGGCTCTCTTCCGGCCATTGTGTCGATTGATGGAGGATTTTTGTGCATGAGTGTAGTAATAGATGCTCCAACCACTGCAAGGTGTAGTAATAGGAGCTGATGAATAAAAACATTCACATTATCTTACATAACTTGAAAATCGACAGCACACATAGGAAATCGATCAATTTTTAGTTGTAAATGTACCGATAGAGGCACTGTGCGAAACTATCCCAGCAAGAGGATTGAATTTTTATATATCAGGCTCTCTGACTTACATTGAGAGTGTTCTAAATTATTATTCTATTCCTTTAACGATAAGGATAAGGACCTTCAAGGAAAAGATTTTTATCTTCTAGAGTTTTTGTAATGCAGTGAACTAAGTCTATTTCTTCCTGGTAGCAATACTTTTCCATCTGAATAATTTTCGAGACCATAATTGTACAAGCACTACGTTTTTCTGCGATTCTGTTTCATTTTGATTTTTCGACAATGCGATTAGGCGAACAAGAGCATTGACTACTAAGATGATCTGCGCACTAGTAATAGCCCACGATGTGGCGTTGTTGACTGTTCTTATCGATCATGGCCTACTATAGAAAACGTTTTCTGTATTTCAACAATTTCTAGATCAAAGGTTAGCATAAAACCAACGCCATTGCCGTAAGTAGGTGCGTTTGGACTTGTTCAAACGACTTCAAAGCTCTTCTACTACCATAAAACGAGTACTGATGAAATCGTCCCACTCACTGATGAAATTCTTCAAGAAAATCTTGTAAGATCCTTTCAACCACTCTGTCGTAACAACCAACGTGCTCATAACTGTCTGTGTTACGGCTGAACAGATTTATTTAAACCACCATAGCAGGATAGTCATCGTGCCCACACTATATCGTCGGTTATTCCAGTTAAATCTTGAAAAGTCATCTCTGGGTGAAGCTTGTCCAAACTCCGGTTTGGGATGCTAATCGTTACCTTTTGATTTGGACAGCGAAAGCCCAGAGCGAAATGGAGGACATTTCCGATTTGCACCGGAGGACATTTCCGATGACAGTTTTGAGCGCGCAGAGATCAATCGTGTCGAATCGATCCCGTCATCGATCTAATTATCTAGCATACACTCACACAATTGAGCACAAACAATAGAAAGTGGAAAGTCAAACTTCCCCTCCTGTTTGCCGGAAACTTCAAAACGCCCGTAAACAGAGTGTGAGAAGAAGGAGGGAAGAAACACTAGGCTGCTGAGTTACCACGGAACTCTCTCGTACATCCGACCGGGAATGCACACCAACAAACGCTCACACACGCACACGCACACGGGTCAACCGGGAGCGCGCGCGGGAGAGAGAACCGGTTGCTGCTGCTGCTGCTGCGATTGGGCGAGAATTCTATAAAAAGACACACGGGAAACGTTTTTCATGGTCAACATTTCACCTTGAATAAGTTTATTACTTGGCGCAGATGTGCAGGAGGGGACAGAGGCGTTGATTATAAAATGTATTTGGCATTGTCGTGCGTTTCGGTTCTGGAGCGGGTCTTATCAAGCGACGGTGGCAGCAGCAGCAGCAGCAGCAGCAGCTGTCAACTCGTGCCTGTATGTGTGCCCGTCCAGCAGCACCGCACCGGCTGTCACGTTGATAGCGCGCTTATCACGGGCTTATTTAATAAATTTCACCTTCCCATTCACCTTTCACCGTGTGTGCTGGTGATGGTCAGGTGAGAACGGAACACTGTGTTGTAACCGAAGCACACAAACACAAACGCTGATGCTGCTGCTGCGGCTGCCGCTCCGTATCACACGTCGGAGCAATCATATCTGGGAGGCACAGAACACAAAACTGGCGACTGCGACGGCGATGACAACGACCGACGTCTCCTGCGGCCCGCATTTTGCGCCATTCTTCGACTTCGAAGAGGGGGGCCCGCTCTCTCTCGGTTTCGTTTTTCAACATTTCTATTTTGTTCTGGGCGTTCTCGCTTTCATTCTCTCCGCCGGCGGTGCACTCACTCGCGCACTCACTCACACTCGGGCCGCTTCTTCTTCGGTGGCGCGTTTTGTTGCTCCTGTTCTTCGCACGCGGCTTCATCACCGGGTCAAGGCCCTGCCGGAGCAAACTCAAGGCCAACCCACACACACACACGCACACACACAGAAGATCGAAGAACGCACCACAGGCTGGGGGGAGCACACATACACACGCACCGGTGCGGGATGACAGTTCGCAGTGTGGATGGCAGACAGGAGGAAAATAATAATAAACGAGCCAACGAGGCCGAACCCCGACAAGTTCTGCTCTAGTGATCTGCTATCCCAATCTCCACATTGCACACACTATTAAAATCACACACAAACACACACGCGGACGTGGGGAGAGATGTGGAACGGTTGAATGTTTTCTTGCTTCGCTCCCATCTCCCATATTCGCAGGAAGAAGGTTGCACCCAGCAGCAAGGGGTGTGTAGAACACCCAATGCATCAATATATCGGAGGTTGCGAGATTCGGACACCGTCGCGTTGTTCGCGATGCACATAAATCCATTAGCAACTCGTGTGCCTGTGTGGGTACCGCGTTCACTGTGTTCGATTAGACGATGCACCGACCGTGTCTGCACAGTCCGTAATATCCGTAGCAACCACCTTCGAACGTCACCGCGAGATCCAAGTTACCATCGTTCCAGAACTTGTTTGACAGTTGAGGAAACACTGCGTTCAAAGTATCCAAACCAGCCTTTTCGTACCTTTTTCCAGAACCAGAACGGAAAACAACTACCTCGAACACCGGCAGGAAACGGAAACAAACACCGACGCACCGGTGACAACCCGCGACTTGCTAGTTCGTCGTCGTCGTCGTCTTCGTCGTCGTCAGGAGGTCCACAACGACGACCGCGTCCAAGCCATTCGAAAGATTTCCTGTTACTAATTTCGCTTTCGTTCGGAGTGAATGCGTGATGTACCCGGCGCGCACACCGACACTGCGCTCTCGTGCCTCTGCGTGTGTATGTGTGTGTCTCTCAGTTCTCGACCAGCATCACCCCATCTCCCCCTGCGCAGTCCACCCACTGAAGGGCTCCGTTCCTGGCGCGTTCTATTTCCGTTCGTTCTTGCTCTTTCGCTCACCCGGAGTAGAATGAGGCACGTTCAGGGGGTCCATTCCAGACACACACACACGCGCACGCGAGCGTTGCGCTTTCTCACTAGAAGGTGGTGCATCTCCTGCTCTCTGCGCTCTGCTGCACATGCGGCGCATGTCGGTGTTGTTGGTTTGTGTTTTTTTTTGTCTCGATTTTTTTTATACGTTTGTTTGCTCCCCCTGGACCGCTTCCCGCTTTCACGAAACCGTATGTACAGAGTGTGGAGTGTGTACTTTCCGTTCGGCTTCGGTTGGCTCCCTCGGCGAGGGTTTTCCTTACCTCCGGCCCGGCACCTAGAATGCACCACTCGCTCGCGCTCTTTGCGTTTGTACCGCGCGGTTGGAGTAGAACTACAGTGAGGGGCTGGTTTTAGGCGATCGGAAGAAATTGTGGCGCAAACGCTTGAGTTTCCATAATGATGTTGTATTTTTTGCACTTTCGGCCAGGCAAGGTTCTTGGACTTCGAAATCTATAAAATTAACATTTGAAGCTTTCATATTTAATTTCGAAAGAATCCGAAGAATTCATGAATCTCATAAGAATATAAGAAGATTCATGAATCTCCGAAGATGCGTAAACCATCTACAAAAAGAGTTGAATCATTGGAGATTCATTGGCTACGTTCTTCGAGGTAAACAACACTAGTGGTAATTTCTTGACGTTCCAGATTCCAGAACCTGGAGAATCAGCACCAGTCTTAGAGTGCGAAACGTGCGAGCCAGATACAGTACTTCATTCGCTCAATAAGACCTCTTTAGTCTCCTTAAAACTGTGTTTGCATTGTTTGGAACTACTTTATGAACTTTGATTTATAAGTTGCAAATGTGCGAGCACTTAGCTTAAAAGTTTTATGTTGTGTGTGTGCGTAAAAGACCTTTACCATGTTTGATTAAAAATTGTGGAAAAAAGGTTATGCATTATGAACTGATCGACAGAAGGACAGACTGAATTTTTCGGTCTCAAAGTTATCTGTTTAACGATATACGCTACAATCAAAACAATTTTGGCGCGTTTCTACCCAATGTATATTACTATGTCCCTCCTATTATGCCCATAAAAGTTCGATACTACTGTTGAAAATCTCTGTATTACAGAGGCATAAACTAGGTTATTATACATCTCTTAAAGAAGTTAAATATCGATAAAGATGAAGATACTTCCCGCTGTCCAGACGGATGCCAGACGGAACTAAGAGAACTACATAATGCATAATGTCCCAGCCGTTTTGTATGAGTGTTTTATCATCTGTATCAGAACTTTAAATTACATGAGGTACGGGCAAAAAGAATAATAGTCCTCTGTTTGAGATCCTAAGACACGGTGAGATCATATAAAAATAGCTTTATGAAGATGGTCATAAAGTAACGAAAAAGTAAAATTTACTCCCTTGATTGTAAATATCCATATTTTAATGTGTTAAATCTCGTTATTTCACCGAGATTTTGCGTAATATTGATAAAGTATTTGTCCTGAAAAAGCACTGCAATGCTATCGAATTAATCTCAATGCGATTTAATATAATTGGAAGAATAGTTAGGCATGCACTGTTTTCCGGCCGGCCAAAACTCCACTATCTCTCCCGCTATTTCGCGCTCACACACTCTCATCGCCAATTCTCGATCTCGATCTCTCTCTGTCTCTCTCTCTCTCTCTCTCTCGCTCTGATTTTCCGGCCGGCTTCGACCGGGTGTCCTGTCGGGAGTCGTCGTCCCGTACCTACTCACACCACGGTTTCCCTAGTTTTTCCCCCTGCTTTTGCACCTGTCCCGGCGCTGTGTGCGTTGTTTTCCAGCGGACGCGCGCGCGCCTGTGTCTGTGTGTCGCTCCCTTTCTCCGCGAACGCGCGACACACGCGACTACCCGTGCAGAATTGCACTTTATGCTCAATTATGCTGGCTGTCACCTACCGCGGGGCAGGGGGTGAACGGATAATGCTGAGCGTTGCGTCTGTGTGGGTGTCTGAGTGTGTCTGAAAAAGGATACGGGTGCCTCCTTGTGTTCCTTCCGTTCTGTCTGGTGTGATTTTTTGCACAATTTTCCCTCTCGAGTGTTGCATCCATACATACGCAATGCACTTGGACACTAACACTCACACAATGAAAGAGGGAGAGAGAGAGAGAGCCAGGATAATCAGGACTGTTCGTCTCTCGTTTCCGTGTCTCCTATTGTGGCAGGGAGCGTTCCAGGGAAAACGCAAGAGGCCAGGGGCCAACGAACGTCGATGACGACGACGACATCAACCGTTCCCGCTTTCCAGCCTCCATCTCGCGCGTCCCCGTTCGGAAATCGGAGCGCAATTATCCTTGCGGCAGACGAATCCTGGAATGGGGTTGCGTTTGCGTGCTTTTTTGCGCCATGTTGTCCCTCTCAGACAACCATCGCTTCCGCGTTCCAGACATGGGATTTTGGGTGGCACTGCTACTGCTGCGGCACTTCTTGGCTTGGCCGGGCGCTATATTCCGGTAACGGAACGTACTTCTCAAGTACAGCACTCGACGAAGTGTTTCAAAAATGGACGACAAAGAAGGACGGAAGGGAAAGCATATTGTGCTGGCAAAGCCACATCATTTGTTGCAAGTTTGTTGCAAGGGATCGGGGGGCGGGTTTTGGGCTCTTTTAAGTCGAATCTCCTATTTTTAAGTCACAGTCCAGAGTCTGGCGGGATGCTTTTACGTTTCTTTTGTCGAATCTCGAAGTGAAAGTGTGCGGATATTGAGCTGGGGAAGGTGAGAAACAAATCTTACTTCAAGATATACAAATCAGCGCGCCTGAGTTTATGCAATCAACTAATTTTTTAAGCAAAATGTGAGTTTCAAGATAACTTTATCATAAAGTAGTGACTTCGTGGAAAGAAAACCACTGTATTAAACGTTATCCAACATGAGTTAACATTATTTTATGACCACAAATCAAACAATAGTATATAGTTGTTTAGAACAATTTGGTCCTTCGAACCGGATGGTATTGAACGGCGTTCGACATCCGACTTGAAGTAAACTTTCCTCCCACACCTTGCCCCTCCAGCAGCACGCGCTGATTACGATTTACGACTCACTTGGCCGACCCGAAACGGTGTGTGTGTTATCGATCCATACATTAGGCCAACGTCCACGGTGAGTTAAAAGGGCGCCTCGGTACGAATGTTCACCTCCACGTTAACCTTACACGAACCCGCAGCAACCGGAGAGCATGAACTCCGCCAGAAGTGTCCATCCATAAACATGGACACTTATCACCCTCCATCACGCTTGCTCAACGTGTATCGGCCCCGTGTTGGAAGGGAAAATAGTTCGGAAGCGGTAGCAGTTCCTTTGGGTTGGGTCATGCATAACGCATCCCTCAACCCGAAAACGCGTGAGCCGCAACGCAACGTAACGAGCAAGTGCAAGGTCAGCGCTAATCGACGTACGTCATCTAACCGTGGGATCGGAGCGATCTTCACCCGCGCGCGTGACGTCCCACCACGATGGCTCAATCAAGCTGCGAAGAAAGGCTACGATCACGTAACCTTGTTAGACGCGAAGTGTTTTGTTTGGACACCCGTGTTCGATCAGCCGGTCGGGTCCGCTCACTCGCACTCGCACGTTCGCCCGAGAACCTGCAGCTAGTTTATCAAAACTCGTTTGACAAAGTTTTTCTTCTCGGCTCGGCTCACATTGTACTGCCCGGCGCTGCTGTGTGCATACAGAATGCGCAACAGCAGGCGTAATCGGTTCCACTGATCAGCGCACGCCAATTGGACGGGTTGTGTCGGGTGTCGACACACATCTCCATCCTCCTTTCTTGCCACAGCGCACATTCGGTGACATTTTCCAGCGGAGCGCTGGAGTGCCGCCGTAAATAGCCTAGTGGCTGTGATCAACGGCAAAGTTGCGAGTCGCATAACCATAACTTAGTTGCCTAATTAGCTTTCTTCTATTGGCGTTCTTTTTATTGTATTTCAGGTGTTGTTGCGATCATATAAGATCAGGCATTGTTGGACGGAACATAGTTTAAAGACGAACAACCAATGCTGACATACCTGTAGTTACGCTATTTGTCAAGAGATGGCGCCACATAAGCAAGGCCGCAGTGATAGTGTTTACTGCCTGCACCTGTTACACTGTCTGTTAAAAATGTTTTTCCTCTGTGTTTAGTACATATTCTCCATGAAAGTTCCAACATTTTTTGTTGTGGTCTATAATCTAGTGCTGTGGTTCGTGAATCAAACATTCATACATATGAACCTTCAGGAGATTCATGAGTTTTAGAAGATTCATAAATTACTGAAGAATCATACTCCTAATGCATGTCAAGATTCATGACGATTACTCCATTTTCAAGATAATCCTATATTCCAATGAAACGGTGACAAATAAGACAAATATTTTCCTGAACTCCTTATATCACTCAATAAGGAAACAAACTTAATGTAATTGTTTTCTTTTCTTTCCAGAACTCATCATTCTTGAAAGAGTTGGTTGGTTTCAGGGAGTTGTTAACCATCAGATAGTCTTAAGGAGTCTCAGTTAGTGTTAAAGATCTTCAAAAATTAGAAAAATCTCAACAGATTCATACATCGCCAAAAACTCATGAATCCTCAAAAAAACTTTATAATCTCCAAAGATGCATAAGTCTTCAAATGTCCAAGCATCTCTGCGTGCATAAAAATGAAGACGCCACTCAAACCAAGTGACAATTTCGTAACGACTCCAAATGACAAACATTTCAGTATAGCTTACTCACGATTGAAGCTTAGCCTCTTTTGGTCTTTCTCATGACCGAGTGAAAGTGAACGTAAAATGTAGTTATTCGAACATATTTTACAAATTACCTAAAATAAATAGAAATTTTGAGCACAAAAACATGAAGAATTCATTTATCCACATGCTTGCGTTCAAATGTTATTAAAACAATGTTAGTTTAGCACATTTTCTCGCCATTCCCCGTCCAACAATCCATCAATTTCATCGTGGAGCTATTTAGAATGTTCGGAAAATGTGTCTCATTCACTATCACTAGTTTGCTAAAGTAAGCTGTCATTATATGGACTATACCATCAAAACTCAAATCAAACAACTGATTTTTGTTTATTAGTATTATGGATCAAATTTCAGCTCGATGCAGCGTGATCATTATGTATGAATATCTTTTGGTCCTTCGAACCGGATAGTATGCAGATGAAATACTATTCTTAGCTAGCAAAGAGGACAAGCAGTTCGACTAATTCTCTTAATTCTCATAAGCAACACCAATCCATCTGAGGATGATATAGCAGTTTCACACCTTAAACAATTGCTGCCGGAGTGGTTCCTACTAGAGGCAACCATTGATGGCGATCTTATCTAACGTCGAACGCGCTAGACTACGCCAACCATGGCCTACGACATGTTTTCTGATCCGCTACACTACACCTGCTCTCCATCCTCGCGTGCTCCCTCTTTCGCACACAAACACACGTACCTTCTGCACCTATGCACGGTAGTTGCAACACGTTTTACCGTTATGTCGCGTGGAAAACCTTGACGCGCCAAACCCGATCGCAAGCCCGTTCGCTATATTTATCGGCCCGCTCGTTCGCCCGCTTGCTCGATTCCGATCGCCGGTGGTAGTGGTGTTAGTTAGCTGCACGCGCTTTCCGGCAGTAATCGCACCACTAATCACAAGCATCACCCACTCACATACTCACCCTCTCTCTCTCTCTCCCTCGCTACCTCTAGAAGCGGATGGTTTGTTGTTATTGCGTTAGAGAATTAGAACGCAACCCGTTGGAGGCGGCGAGAGAGTGCGAGGCAAAAAAAAGCGAAAGTTCTTCTCGATCTCTTCGCCCGAAGGCGCACGGCTGCGCCGCTGGATTGCGCGATCGCCCGCTGCGCGGTGGCGCAGCGAAAGGCACAACAGAGTGTGCGTGCGAAAACGGTGGTTGAAGGTCGCACCACCGCGTCGGACGATCGCTGTGGCAAAAGCCGGACCGCCGATTCGATGAATGAGTGACGGCATCGCCGTTGCGTCCGCGAAACCCTTCGGGACGGCCCGGCTAACGGGGATTTTATTTTCGCCGTATTTTGGGCCCCCTTTTTTCAGCCACCGTCTGCTGTGGATCGGTTCCTGGCGCTAGAATCTAGGCCTTCTCGGGATCAGAACCTGTGTTCCAAGGTCGATTGAGCTATCTTTTTTTGTTTCGTTTTGCTCGAGACGAGCATTCGTCTGAGCGGATAATGGGACTTCAGACGAAGCCGTTACGACTGGAAGGTCCTTCGGTTTGCAGACGAAATGTGAATGGCCTTGAGGATCTGTCTGGGCCACGGTGCAGATGGGATGGACCGATTCTGCGGCCGGCTTTGTGGAAGCGCCTTTGTTCAAAGTTATCAGGAAATGAGGTTGGATCACATTTCATTCGCAAGTCTGACACATATCTGAGGAGCGATTTTCGAGGTTTCTTAGAATGTAATTGAGAACCTTCACGAACGAACTTGTCGTGTTCTAAGAACCATTGGCTAACTCTCGCTAGAGCTTACAAACGGATGAATCCACTCTTTGGTCTCGGAAAGATTTGTAGGGTTTAGAGCTTAAAGAAAGCTGGGATCTTTAAAAAAGCTCGAAAAACTAGACTACTATTAAATAGCTTCTCGAGATGGCTCCACTTGACCAAGGACGCAGAGATGGCTCAATTACATTTGAGATCAGCGATACATCTGAATATAAATTCCTGAGGGATGAACAGAACGAAGATCAGAAGATCACCTAAATCATCTAGATCTAGACGCTACCTGGACTTAACGATGAACGATGTCTGTCTGAATCGGCGTACGAAGAACTGACTATCCAGCTTCTAGAACATGAGAAGGAAGCAGTAGAAAGATTGTCATAAAGAACTCAATTTTCGTCGCCTCTAACGATCCGGTGGAGAAACGTACTTTACTCGAAACGTTCGTTGCTAATTGGACTGGATCCCCTTACAGAGTAGCCTCATCGTTACACAAACTACACTTAACGTTTTTGAACTTTGGGCTTTAGTTCAAAATTCAAATCTATCACAGACAGCAGATATGTTTCTTATAACAAATCCATAGAAATCCAAATGCTTAAAGGATGATGCACTATTCCTTCTGTTCATTCCTACCTGTAGCTTATTCTAATTTGGCGAAAGTGTTTCCAGTTCAATCATAAATCGAATTTCATTCTTCGTAAGAGCTCCATCAAACAGAAGACAGCACGTGGATGGGTGCTAAACATGAGAATAATTCATATTCGAAGAGACAGCGTTAGTAGAAATGCTTCCCATCACCCTCTAGGTGAGTTCAGCTACCTTCAGTCACTGGCGTTTTCAATTTTCCACGCATCCTACAAGGCGTCCATCTTACGCCCTGCTCCTTCCTAGTGGCAGAACACGCACACACGATTTACGCACCCGGGAAAACGTGGCATGTATGCGGGCCGCAACATAATTGCAACATAACCGCGCGGTGGAGTCACTGTCGAGCCCGTTCGTTCCCGTTCCAGCAGTTATGCCCTATTTCGAACTGTCCGTACGCTGCTACGGAGGTGGAGATAGGGGATAAAATACGCAGCACTTGTTCCAGACATGTTGGAACGTCCCTTACCCGCAAGGGGGCTTGTCTCTGGTTCCTAGTGTTAGTGGCAACGTTTTCTGGAACAGTATTTTGGGGGAGACGGAAGAACCTATTTTGACTTCGCAAAAAATCGTCTTCTGAGTGAACGAATCTCGAGCCAAGCCTATTCTACTTTGTACACTTTTTATTCCTGTCCCCAACCCCAATATCTGCTAGACGTCCAAAACGTCTGGAACATCCATTCCGCCCCATGCGAAAGTATTCCCTGTATGGATAGAGCAAATGAAGAATTCAAAACAAAAAAACAGTACGCCAGCCACCAGACAGTGCTGGTGTGAGGCGATCCTGGTAGGCCTCGGGTAATGCAGACAACATGCAGGAGCACCAAGTTCACGGAACGGCACCACGGCACACCACGACCGTCGCGTTGCAGGAGGTCGGCCCGTTTTTTCGCCGATGTCCACGACCCCGGCGCCCTAGCACTATGTAAAAGTAGGTCTTTGGGTTGGGGTTTTGGCTCGAACCGAGGCCTACCGAGTAGCAGCAGTAGTAGTAGTGGCAGTGGTAGTACTGGAACTCTCTCCGCAGGGCTTCCACGTACCAGGGAATGAAGGGTGAGTAATCGCAGAACGCCAGACTTCCTCCACGGACTGTTTGTCCACGGACACAGGGAACATTCCCGGGAAGGGGTCATGCGAATGCCGCCGGATGTGAAGGACGCGCGCGGAATGGTGGAACGGCTGGATGGTATAAACTCACGCCGCACGCCGGGGTAGTTGACATGAGTGCTGCAGTTCCGTGCTCTCCTGTGGGCTACAAGAGGTTTGTGCTGGTGTTGGTGTTCGCCAGTATATAGGAACAGACAGAACCGAACCGGAACTGGAGGCGCGCAGCAGGGCGAGGGGCAAATAAATAGCCCAGACTGGAGCGGGTGCCGTCGTCGTCGTGGTCGGACCAGACCAGACTCTTCTCACAACGAGCGGCGGCGAGCAAGCTCTCGAGTGCGCATGTTTCGTATGTCCTTGCCCTTGGTACAGGTTCATCGTTCACGGTTCGTCGACGGACGTCCTGCTCTGGCTGGAAGTAGCAAGATATCCGTCAACGCTTTCTCCATTTCTCCCTCTCTTTCTCTCTCTCTCTTTCTTTCCTTTATGGAGAGATGTTCAACATTTGGTGCGAGATAGAACCGGTATTAGAACCATTTGTTCTGCTTTCGATTCGCTGGATGATTTTCGATCGAAGCAGGCTGCTGATGATTCTGCAAAGTGTCTGCTCGCAGCTCCACATAGTAGGCCAGACGAGCGTCTCGACGAGGGTGGACCATCTTCATCTCCGTCTAGTCGTCCGATTTGACCCCTTTCGAGTCGTTGCCCCGTTGTCGTGCTAGTGTTGAACGCTACTTCCGATCGTCTCAGTGAGCCAACGATCCCAGCCAGGTGCCAACGGTGACGACACGACATCATCGCGTGTAAGCCAGGAAGCTGAACCAATTTCCCGGTCCATTTGCTGCGTGTCCATGTCTCCCGAGCCCAATTCCAAGAATGTCCATAAAAGGCTTCGATGTATCGAGGACCAACCAGTTGGAAGTTTCTCGACCGTCCCAACGTGCATAACACGCTGGAACGCCGGGAAATGGCGTAGCGTAAAATGCAGCGCACGTCAATAACCGAAATCTAGGTGGCTCGTCCTGCGCAGACACGGAATATCCCCCCGTTCTCCGCTTCTTCCGCGACTTCCACCGAAACGACGCGCTTGCGGGAGTAGGGAGCTTGTTTTGCACACTGCCATGGTTAGGTGGTCAATGGCAGACAGACAGACGACGACCTGCTTTTGCACCACCGCGTCCATCCGGTCGTGTCCTTCCCGGCTCCTGGAACTGGATGGTGTATCGATACCGTCCACAATGGATTTCCGCACCAACTTCATATCGCTCCAGTTGGAGCTTTGTTATATGGCCGTTCACAATCGTGCCCCGCAGTTGAGCTCCTGCTCCGTGCTCCCTCTGGAGCATGTGAAATGGCAACAGCAACAACGTTCCAGTTCAGCTCGCTATAGTGAGCCAGAGGGAGACTGGAGTACATAACGCCGCGGCTATGAACCCGGACGGTGGAACGTAAATAACCATAATCTCCGTCGGGTGTGCTTGTACCGGCAGCACTGGAACAGTTCAGGTGACAAAAATAACGACCACCGAACGTAAAATCCAGCGTACGAAACCAGCCAGGCAAGTGTCCCAGTTACTCTTCTGGTTGCGTCGTTACGCCGCTTGGGGGCGCCACGGTACGCGCGTTCCCGGAAAACCACGTGGCACGTTTGCGTCGATCGCAAACCGAACCCGGAAGCGGGAAGTAGCTGGCAGCACTGGAAGCTGGCCTGGCTGATGAACTGAACCCGTCTGCGACCTGTTTATTCGTTGACTCGCATCACGCTCACTTCGGTGGGGTCGACGTACGTCTTAGAAATGGGGTGACTTTTGAGGAAGAAGATATTCCACGCCGGTTCAATAGCAGCGGACGAAATGAAGCAAACAAAAACGACGAAAAACAAATTCGGAGGCTGCGGACCAGCGTCTGGTGTCGATGTCCTGCTTTTCCTATGTGCCAACGCCGACTTGACGATGATCGAAGATGTCCCAAGGGCTGGCTGCCTCTCGGGGCGAAGCGCGAGCGATGGTGGTTGATTTTATAGCAATCCTTTGTTCTTTTGCCACCGGCACGGAATTCGGACGAAAATCTGGTCGGCTGCGCCGGCAAAACAAAAACAAAACAGTTCTGGCTAGACACGCCGGAGATAAGATCCGTGCGGGTTACACGTCTAGGGAAATGAGACGACGTCTCGTTAGACGCTTCGATGAGTGCGAATGATTGCAGATGGTTTGATAGTGTTGTTCACCTTTTTCGAGTAGGGTATCGAAACATGCGTCTGACTTGTTTCAGATGGACATTGATACATTGAAGGTTATGAGGCAGTACGTTTTCCATTTTTTTTATCAAACAAAAAAATATATGCAGGCTTTCCTATTCACGATAATAGTACAGTATTCTTTTCGGTAGCACAAAGAAAGGATCCAAGGGGAATTGTCTCTTGTTCGTCTTTGTTTTGTGCAGCCATGTTGATATGTATTTCTACCCAGGCCACAACAAGTGATTCAGGAGCTATTTGCTCTCTTTGGGTTGTAACACTGAATAACACTCAATAAGACATGAATATTTGCATATTTTAAGATATATCCTGTGACCTTGTAAGCAGGATATATATAATCAAAGGAAAGCCAGAAATGCTAGTTTCAGTCAACGAATTGGATGAAGAAGATCACAAAAAATATGAAACTTTTTCAAAAGAAACGGAAGGTTAAAACGGTAAAAATTTCATTCTGATTAGGACATAAACGCACAAAGAAACCAACAGGAAGATCAGTTTCTCAAGTATTAACTATTCGATACAGTTGAGGATAACAATCATGGAACAAACTCAAGTAACTTCGAAATTCCGAAATACGAAAAATGCAATTTTCTGCAGTCTAACTAAAACGAGATTTGTGTTCACAAACTTGTTAGATAGAATGGAAAAAAAATCTATTGCAAACTTGGGAAACCATTGAGCAATATATTCCAGCCAGTGTTGAAATGGATAACGAAACTGTAGTTTCATAAATAAATATGACCATGAATGTTTGTCTCTCAAAGAACTAGAAAGAGCTTTGATCCTACGATACATTGCTTAGCAATGTTCATTCCGTTAATTCCGACCAATGTAAGACAAATACGAACGAATCAAGAGGGTAAATATTCGCAACAAACCAACCAATCTTCTTATGGTGCGCGCCCTCAGAAAAGCGCATCGTGCATTAGGCTCGTGAGCCGTCCGTTTTCCTTCGGTCCTGCCCGAAACATATCTTTCCGAAGCGCCCAAGAAGACGACTCGATTCGACAGCGCCATTGTTGCCGTGGCGGAGGCCAGTATCCCGATCGCGGTAGGCAGCGTTCACGTGCAGCCGTGTGCTGCGCGTATGTAATGACCTCAACCTGGAACAATCAACTCTGACGCGCCCGTGCCCGCATTCGCTGCACACATTCTCGGAAGCGGTGGCACGCCGGGTTCGATGCTGGTTTTAAGTGTTCGCCACGCTTCCCATGCCTTCCCACTAACCTCCTTTCGATGGGTTGCTTTGTACAAACACACACACACACACACACACATACACCGTCGCAGCAGCTACAGTGCGCGTCATGATGGTTTGCGAAAGTTGTAAAACAAAACAAAATCCGTAAGGAGACGGGGTTTGGTTGCATGGCTAGCAAGCATTGGCTTGCATGATGAACCGGACGGTTGAGCTTGACGTTGATGGGACTTAAACACACACACAGATACACTCCTCACTCGCCAGCCCTCCAATATGAGCAACCGAAGAACATAAACATTGGCCTTCAACGTTGCATTTGTTTTACATTTCTTTGCTTCTTTCTTCGTGCTGCTTTCGCATGATGATTGCTCGTTACGTTTTTCCACAAAAAGGGAGGTGTAATGTGCACTCCTGTTTCTTATGTGATTGAGAGACGAACGGCTGTGCAAAACGTATGTCGGAAAGGAAGTTTTTTTATAAAACATTTTTTCAAAGTGATTGAAAGATAATCTCCAAATAGTTTAAAGCAACAATAAGTAATAGAAGAAGTCACAAAAATGCTTTAGAAATAACAAAAACATTTGAAACAAACCGGTTTCACCAAAAACCGGGCCCATTTTCAATCGGTTAACACCTTTTTTCTTGTCGAAACTGTAATCACAAATCGACCGCCGCGCTGCCTGGTGAGTTGTTGCTGAGTGTTTCATCTCGTCACATGCGCACTCACCGCACCACGCAGCCTCGCCGAGTGGAGTGAGTAACCAGCGCGTCACCCTCACACCTGTGCGGAGGAAAATTTGCAACGCAGGAAAACCGAACGCGTGCGAGCGAGAGCGTTATGCCGTGGCATAGAGGTGAGCGAGCAAGGGAGCCCTCTCGGAGCAGGCGAAGCAGTAGGCGACGCAAGGTTCGGTTGGGTTGGGTCGGGAAAGTCGGGAAGCGTAGTGTGCCTCCGCGTGTTTCTTCCTCGCAATGCCAACTAGACGGGGAGGAGTACAATTATTCTCGGTCTCCCTTCTTGCGCTGCTGTGTTTTCCGTACGAGAGGGGTTCGCTTCGGTTTCCTTCTCGCCCGCAGAACGTTCTTCCAGACCGTATCGGTGTGCGCGCGTCTCGTCTCTCGCTCGGGCGGGTCAGGCCCAGACGTCGGGAGGATGAGAGGTTTCCACGTCCCAAGGTCAATAGACTTTCCTCCCTCGGCGAATCCACGACGCGAAACGACGGATTCGCCGGCATCGTTGGCTGCCGCCGCTCTCTAAGCTACCGTGTGACGGAGTGCTGGACATAACGCTCAGAGGCTGTGTGTGTGTGTGTTTATGTGCTTTTTGTTTGTATCGTTTTCCTTTCTTTGAACTTGTTTATTATTTGTTGCATTGTTCTCGTTCACTTTCATTACTTTTTTATTTATTTTTTTTACTTGGCTTGTTTGGAAATAGAAAATGTACATTGAAAGTCTCTTTCGAAAAAAAAGAAAAAAAACTTAAAAAAATACATAGAAAATAAAAAAAAAACAATTCAAAAACTTCAATTACAACAAAATGTGAACAAATAGATTAATGCAATCAGTATTAGAACAGAAACCAAACCAAACTGGCAAAAGAGATGAAAAAAAAAGAGAGCCTAACACGTTTATTTGAGATGTGTTTAGAAGGACGTGTATAGAAAAATATGTTGTAGCAACATGAGAATAACAAAATTATTTAAAAAAAGAAATAAAAACAATGTAAAAAAACAATAACAAATCTGAATTACTTGAAATGATATCAATAATACAAAAAAATGTGATATAACTGTCTCGTTGTTTCGATTCTCCCTTTACCGGAGGATGAACATTCAGACAGCGTACCAACTCATACTGCACAACACATACACACATGCACACGTACACCCTCGCATGCGTTGAATCCGCAAGCGTCGAAAAAGTGTCCCGAATCCTTTGCTGCACATACACACACAAGCACACACACACACACACACCGCATGTCTGCGTGTGCAGTTTATCGATTATTTTCCCGGGACGGGCGATTGCGCCTATGTTCCCGAGGGCTATTGCGCCATTTGCCGGGCCATGGCACAGGAAGCATCCTTGGCGTTTGTTGTGGTGAGCACGTCGTGCAGGCAAGCGCGCGAGTGCGACGGATGTCAAGGACGTGCTGGAAGAGGAGAGCGATGGGTTGCGACGCGGTGGGATGGGTCGTTCTCGTTCCGGGAAAACTCAAACCCGACCCAACGGGACTACCCCGGCGCTTCGTTCGGCGTTCTGGCCATATAGTGCGCCGGGTGGCGACCGGGAGGTGTTGTCGTTCCCTCTGGTGCGCTAGTCGTTGGCCTTCCATCGCACATGCCGGTGCCCGTTCGGGGTTGGCCGGAAATTCGAAACGTCCCGACTCGATCGGAGACGGATGACGATGGTGAAACTGACTCGAGGTCGCGACACAGCAGTGGTTTGAATAAGTATAAGTGCACTTTCAAATAAAACAATTTGAAATGTGAAATGAAATTTGAATGTATTTTTTATTTCAAAATGTTATTCTTAATGTTTGCTTAGGTTGCCCTCAAGATTATATTGAGCTGGTCTGTACTAGGTATAAGTTAACTTAGTTAAAGACGTAGTTAATTAATGGATGTTAAGCTTACGAGAGGCGTACACGTCCACATGGAAAGTGTAAAGGAGAAGTCGAAAAGCTTCGTCGTAATTTTAAGAAAGGAGGACGTATTTGAAAGTTGCTGAACGAGACATACACACCAAAAGGCGAATGAAATATTGGAGTATCAATAGAATGAAGAAGACTACTTGCTCTAAATGAGGTTTGATGCTCGCCGAACCTCAAGTCATGAAAGTCTATCGTCTGTTATGTCCAAGTATTTCTACGATTCTGTAATTAGAAGAATTTTTGAAGGCTTACAATTATAGTTAAAGTTATACTTATTACACAGAAAACACCAAATGCTCATATCGTCATATCTTCAAAGCAAAGACGGTCTAATTGGTTAGCACGCCATTAGAATCCAGTATAACACAAATGGTATATCATCGAAAGACACGCTAAAACTAAAAGATTGACTTAAAATATCTCTCTGGTGTGAAAAAGCAGCCATGTGGCCTTTTTGGTCATTTTTTGTGCTTGGTAGCTGAATGCAAAATTCCAAGGAATTTCGAGAATTTAAAAAATGTTCAGAAATGCTTCGATCACGACCAGAAGCTATCACCGCCGTCATCATGTTATAGGATGTGCTAATAACTTAAATGGCACTTTCAGGAATTGGCTACTTCCAGAATCGCTCGTACGCCAACACCCACCACTGTCCGGACAATATCCGACAAAAAAACGCGCCGGGACACTTCACATCGTTTCAGACACTTGCCTGCTGCATCCAATCGTGAGTTCGCCAGGGGGTCATCCATTCATCGCACGGTGAAGCTTCCTCCCGTGCAGGAGACAACGACAACGACTCAGGCCAGACATGTCTTTGCTTTTGTCATTGTTTTTTTTTTGTTTCCTTCTGGAAGTCACGTCGCCAGAAATGACGAGCCTCGGTTTCCTGAAGAAGGAAGTGGAAAATTACAGAAACTAAAAGAACGAAAAAAACGCGGATGCCAGTACGTCAGGTCAGGTCAGGTGGAGAAAAGGACCACAATCGTATGTGGACGTTGGCCACGGGAGGACGATGATCGTCGAGTTCACGACTATACAGATGAGCGACGTCGGGGTGCCTAACCTTTAGCCAGCACGTCGCAAACGAGTTTTGCTTTATGACACACAAAATCTGGATAAAAAAAACTGGATTAACATTAAGTACAACAAAATACGAACACCAACTATTTCCCCGCGATAAAGGGATCATTCTTGGCCAATTAAAAAGAAGTTATCGGCTATGTACCGTTGGACAAGTCCTGCTAGTCCTGTTAGCGGTCGCCGTTTGCGCCATAATGACCATCGCTCGCACCGACGTTGGGCAGGAATAATAAATCGCACCCCGACTTCCGAAACCGGAAGTCGGCACATGAATGCAAATTTTGGACACTCCAGGGGGAATGGGTAGCGAGCACCAAAAAAAAAATGTGCGAAAAATATAACCCCGGCCGGGAAAGAAGTGGAATGTACGCCCGGAGGGAATGTCACGATGGATTTTTTGTTGTTGTTGCGTGTGTATCGCAGCGCGTTGAAATCGCACACTTCACCAATACCAACGACTGTGCTGTGGTATTGTGTATCCTTGCTATGTTTTCGGCAAATGCGAGTGAATGTTCTGGAGAAATCTTTGCTGCTTCGCGGAAAATAATGGACCCTTTGAAGCGACTTTTGAACCAGAAATGAAGTTGACTGAACCGTGAAGGGGGACTTATATAAAGAAGAGAAATAAGGTTGCTCCAGTGAAGCAGTTTGCTTTTCCTAGGGTAGGACATTTCACATAATTTTAATAGAAAAATGAAACAATAGAATGAACTATTTTTTATCTTCTAGTGCGTATTGATGTACGTGCCATTTCGGATATGTCTATAAGATGATGATGAAGATAGAGGATGAAGATAAGATAAGATGAAGATAGAGGTTATCCAGTTTAAATAAAAAAAATCAAATATGCACTAAACTGTTGGTATTTTTAATCACAATTTTAGAGTATCTTGTTCATACTCAAACCTAAGTGATTTTTCAATGAACAGTGAACGGACAAATGTCGCAAGAACCACAGGAAAAAGATACCAAAAAGCAACCATTGAAATAACTTAGTTATGGCGCCATCTATTGACGGGCAACGTAACTATCGAAATTTTCATATTTTTCATGATTTTAGTACCATATAGGAAACTTGGAACTAAACCTTTTCAATGATATAGATATAGATGAAGAAAAGAAAACATGAAAAGGCACACATACATATTTTCATACATACAAACACAAAGAGATATGGAATAAATATCTGCAATCTATTTGGTAAAACCTAAATTGACCTAATGAGGTGCTTTGGTAAAGTACTTTGAAAAGGATATATTTCAGTAGAAAAATAATAGACAAAAATAGAATGTAAACAATAGCTACACCACTTCTAAGAAGAAAAAAGCAAAACCAATATAACTACTTAACAAAATGCATAAAAAATATTTGTAATCCATCCTTTAAAAGAACTAACATTTTTATCCAAAAACATAAAAAAGAAAAAAATTATAAATAGAACACTTTATATAAATAAAACAAGTGAATCATGTAATATATTGTATAAGAAATATCTCATACTCTCATACAAAATGAAGGTATGAATTGTATGTAATAGATATTTAAAAATCAAACAAAACAGTGCAACCTTTATTTAAACAATTGTTGCAAAATGTACATAGCGTCTTGTAAACCGTCTTGTCACTCGATAGGTATCATGCTCAGTTTTCATTCCATGATATACCCCAAAAGTATTAACCCCTCAATAACACAAAACGATAGTTTTTTGTTGTTGACGTTAGATTGACATTTTAAAAGATTTCTTCAAAACGACTGAATCAAAAATAAAGCACATTGTCAAGTTAAACATAACGTTCGATAAAAAAAAAAACATACAAAAGCTGCGGCAAAAAAAAACAAAACATGTTGGCATGCCTTCAACGTCGAACAGTTTCAAATTTATGCCGCCACATAGCTATAAAACAATAATCACGCTCACTCACACGCTGACACACGCGCACACACCGTCATCTTGGCCGCAGACAGCCCGCGGGACCCCGTCCCGGTGGACCGGGTAGGCCTCTTCCGACACGGCCGGCCTCTTAGAAAGTAAAAATCAAACAACAACCTCCTCCGGGCCTGTTGTTGAAAAATAATTATTTTCCATTCGCAACGAAGCAACCGGGGGAGGGTGGCAGAAAGCAAACGGACAAAACGAACAAGAGAACGAAAGGAGAAAACAACAAAATCAAACCCCGGACGGACTCACTCAGCTAGAGAACGATGGGTGCCTTCATTCTATGGTCTGGAAGCCTAACAACGTGCTCCGCGCCTGCTGCCGGGGCGAGGGAAAAAAATGGAAAATCACAAACGCACGGAGGAACAGAATCCCACTGGCCAACTGGCAGCGCAAAGTGGGCGAAGCGGGAGGCCGCCTAGTGAAAATCCGCACGCCCGTCCGCTGTATGATGAACGGGCGGCGTGAAAGAGATAGAGCCGAACGGGAACGAAACGGAAGCATCGATGGAAAGTGAATCTGTCTGCAAAGCGGGTGGGGAGTTGGATAGTGGAAGAGGAGAAAGGAAGGAAGAGTAGGCGCTAAATCGAAGGGCTTACTCCGTGCCGGTAGAGCCGGCACTGGAGTGGAAGCAGGTGAAATTTTCATTCGTGTTCTACGTTCTGGAAGGTTGCCTATGGTATTTAGCTCAGTGTGTCTGCCTTCGCTGTGTGTAGGTGAGGTGAGGTGAGGCGCTGAGGAAGATTGGAGAAGGGCCGGGAGGGCGGACAAAACATAAAACACATACACACAGGGAACGGCCCGCCGCGGTTCCGGAAAAGGGATAAATTGGAGGGGAAAAAAACTGACACTAGTGGTTGGGGGTAAAGTCATGTAGCCACAGGGATAGCAAAAGACAGCACTTTTGTCTAGACTCCAAAATGAAACTAGATGGAGCTAGCTATACACACTGAATAGTAAAGAAGTAACATTGTTTGACAATGTGTCGTAATATGATAAATATTCAGTTGTTTTGTATTTGTTTGTTATGCAAGATCTGCAGGTCTTCAAGTTCGATAATTTTCATATGAGGAACATTTACTTCTATGTTTAATTTTAACAGTAACAGTGAAAATAAAAACAAAGCAAATACTATAGAAAATAAAGCAAATAACATAGAAATACCAATACAATGATGATACAAAAGAATTATGTAAAGTTCGAGCTCAAGTATAGATATTTTATGAGGAACATTTACTTTCATGTTAAGTTTTAGCAGTAATAGTGAAAGTTATAACAGAACAAACAATACAGAAAATAGAACAAACAAAATAGAAATATTAATACAACTAAACTTGTGCAATTTCTATCTCATGAAGTAGCAGAAGAGCGAACGAGTTGTTTGAGATTGTTCACAGTATGCTTTCTACACATATGCTAGAGTGTACTTGTTTCATCAAGTTTTTATAGTTTTGGTAGGATTTGTTAGCCTTTCGTTTTGTTTGTTGACTGTTTTTATTTCATTTTTTGAATTTACCAAAATAACATGCTTGGAATATAACGCAACTGAAATCATACCGCTTGTTTGTTTCAGTTTTGAATATTTTTATAACAATATACCGCATTTCTATTTCTTTCTTGCGCTTTCTCTTTAGTGATTTTCACTTTTATTTTACATGTTTTATTTCACTTTCATGATCTTAAACTAATTGAAAAAAAAACTAAACGTAACATCGTGTTGGTTGAAACAAAAAAAAATATTGATTACATTTTAAGAAGCAAACATCGCATAAGCGGTACTGGATTAAAGAGAAGATAAAACAGTTGTTTATTGTTGATTCATGTGTGACTTCCTTCTTTGTTAAATACAACAATTGTCTACGTAAAGAAACAAAACAATGGAAAAACATACAGTATGATTCAGTAGCAGGTTTAATGCAGTCAACAATAAACAATAAACATCATACACACTAATAATAGAAATATCGTTTTGATAATTTTCAATGTTATACACCTCTATATTGCAGAGCAGGTGGAATGCTTCTGCACACAATTGTTTAAATTATCATCTCTATTTACTGCCTTTCAAAAAGTTTTTTGAAAACATTACTAAGATGAACTAAAAACAAGGAAAGCCGTTCAAAGCGCCTCTACTAATGATGGCAACACGAGTTTCCCCCCATTACCGGCAAATGTGTTCCGATCATTAGACGGTTCTAAAACCCAACAAACCGGGAGAAATCACAAATTCTACGACGCAAAACACCTTCAACCGGGTGTCGCGTCGGCATTGAAGGGCGCACGGTGTACATAACGCCGTGCCATCATCCCATGCCCCAGCCGGGACAGCCTCGGGACGCTCGGTTCGAGGCTTGAGGAAGGCCTCGTTTTGCTTTTACTTTCCCGTTCCGGTGGTCGGCTTTCCGTGGCGGACGAAGCTCGCTGCCGTCCACGGGCGGCGGCTAAGAAAGCCTACCGAGACGCACACAGCGTACAGCAGGAAATACGTTGAGGTGGCCCAAACACATAGCGCCACGCAGACGTGGCGCGATGTTCCCGTAGGAACGAGAACTCTACAGGAACAGACGGGGAGGTTGCTGATGGTTTTTTTGGTTGCCGTTGTTGTCGGTACACCTTCTCACACCCTGAATCTGCTCGACCAGTCCCGGTCCCGGACAACCGCAATCGAAACAGGCTGCCACCACCGTTCGATGTTTGCTGGTTCGCGTTTCCGTGGAAAATGGAAAACCGACCGTTCCTGCCGGAGCCAATCGCAAGGGCGTAACGCCGAAAAGCGCACGCCACCAGACACAAAACACACCGTCTGGAGCTATCGATTGTTCAAACTCCACGATGGTTTTGCCATTCCGGCGCTTTTGCGACCGGAACCCACCACACCGAGACACGCCGTACGACACGCGCGCGCTCGTGTGTGTGTTTTTGAGACCGTAAGCCGGGTGGTTTGAGATTTGATGGTTTGATGGCTACTTTATTTTCGGTTTTTTTTTGCTCCAACCGAGCTTTGGAGCTGGATATGTCTGGCAATTTAGTAGTGCGGAATGGAAAATTGAAAATTAAATATTAAAACGTGAACTATTTGTCGTACGAGAGGCGCACAGAGCAGATGGGAGTCAGTGGAGGGCCGGAGGTTAAACATAAAGGGCAGTATGAAGAACTAGATTGGCTAACAGATTACATTTATAAAGGAGTATTAACAACCGGCAATGGCGGCTAATTAACTGACCTAAGGAAGTAACCTCAAGCGTTATTTACTATGGAAACATAAATCGGAAATAGTGCGTTACCAATGTATTCAGAGAGGTGATTGTATACTTTCGAGCTGATGTACTAAATGTGCGCCAAAAAGTATGCAAATTGCATTACACTATCGCTTTATATTAAAATTAGGAGGAAATACCGCCAGGAATACTTAGTTTTTTTTTCTCGACAGATGGCGCTATCTGTTAATGTCAATCGTAGTGTACAGATTGAAGGTTTCGATATGGTTTCAGTCTACATTATCGTTCTGTCGTTTTATAGTAGAAACATTCATTAACATATTTTTTATAACATAGATTATTTAACCATCAGATGTTCGTCTTTATTCAAAACTAAGTGAAAACAATATTGGTAAGTAAAACATTCTAGAACAGCAATAAAATATGCCAAGTTACCAACAAAAAAGAATATAAATAATACAAAAACAATGAAAATGAACCAGTAAACATCCATCAAAAGCAAAGAAAGACAAACAAAGTCAAAGAGATCTACCACAGATTCGATTACAAATGAACCGGCATTGTTATTTCTTACAATACTTACTCTTACTCTTTTACAATACTTTAAACATACTTATATTGCTCATTAAGTGTAGTTCAAAAGAAAACTCTTTCATTTAATTCTCGAAGAGTTGAAATATGTTAAAAAATAGAGAAAAAAGTATTATAACATTTTGAAAAGATGAAAAACAACATGCAAGAATGTATAATAAATATGCAATACACTTTTTTGTAATTGAATGATCATCTAGGATGCGAATTACCAGGAACACACTAGAAAAAAACACAACAACTAGAAGAAACCCATATATTATAGCGCCCGTAACAGTAGCATCGTGAAGCAGCAAACCGAACCGTTACGCTCGCTGTAACGCCATCGTTACAGCGTAACGCTACGATTATGCGTCCGCGTTATGGGCCTCCCATTTTTAAACAATCCTCCTTCCGCGATATGGTGGAACGGAGCAAGGGAGACGCGCCATACTGCAGTCACAAAACGCTAGACATGGTGCAGCGATACACAGTACACGGCGTCTCCTGGTTCGAATGGGATGAGTGCAGCAGACACACTCGCAGATGGCGTGTGGCGCTCCCGGAGGCCGCACGGCCGGCCCCAGAAGGATCACTCCCGAACCTGAACCTGTCTGTCTGCCCTGTCCTGGCCCACGACCAAAAAGCGGGAAAAGCATTGACCGTGTGGGGATGAGGTTGCGTTATAAACAGCAACAACAACAACAACAAAAAGGCCCCTCCACACCAATGCAACCGATGTTGGCGCGTCCGGGAGAGTGGGTCGCTGTACCGTCGGTACATATTTCCGCAACATAAACGCAGCATAGCAGCTCGGAGTGGCTCGACCTCGCAAACCGGCACGCGCCCTTATGTACAAGCGTTCGCCGACCTTGCAATTTCGAATGTAGGGCTGCGTAGGGGGCAACGACAGACGGCGACGGTGGGAGAAGCGGTCTGGGCGCGTGCGCATTCCGCACCGTCTGGAGTGGGTCTGGGTCGGGGTTTGTGTGGTCGCCTTCAGCTAGCCCAGATTCGACGGCCACCAGCAAACACAAACACGCACACCGACAGACGCGGTCTCGCCGACGGCGATGCAATTAGCGGAAGGATAACCGCTGTCGGGCGTACCGGCGGGAACGACCGGGACGCGAAACAGGGATTATAACGCTCTTGTATGTGTGTGAGGGTGTGTGTGAGAGAGAGAGAGAGGCATAGAGAGTAGGAGAAGGTTGGGACGGGTGTTGCACTACTTTTCCGGCAGGAGCATCAGAGGACTTGGTTGGTCCAGAGGTGGACGAGTGATAGGAAGAGTGATCCAGACGGAGCAGAATGTAGGAACAGGAGGTCCGGGTGCTACTTCCGCCTCCAAACCTCACCCACGCACAAGTGCCTCTGCTCTAATTCTATGCTTACCTCCACATCACGATGACGTACTGACGGGAATTTGTTCGGTGTAGGATATTTTTCCGTCGTCACTAAATCGCCGCCAGGAATGAGGTATCTCCCCTAGAACTCGTCTCCCTGTAGAGTGTGTATGTGATAGAGAGAGAGAGAGGGCGAGTGAGAGAGAGAGGGATAACATCGTCAGGAGTTGGGAGTTTATCGTACTCCAGGAAAACCCCGGGTCAACTCCTCGTAGTACATACCCCCGACTCCGGTGAAGTTATAGCAGGAAGTGCGCTCCCGTTTCTTGGCTCCTCGGCGGGTTGGAACGGTTCCCGTGCAGACAGCCGAACAATGTCCTCCCCACCCAGTCGGAGAGAGGGTTGTTATAAATAGTGAAATATGTCACGATGTAGCCGTCAAACCCCGTCGATTTCGGGGAGTCCAGTGAACGGCACACGTCTGGAGTGGGCATCGGGAAGTCTTTAGTGCCCCGTCCTTTGGTGTCTCTCTTCCTTTCTCGCTCTGTGCTCCCTATTGATCCAATTTCCATTTCGGAAGTGAGTGCGATCGGGCAAGTACACTCCAGCGAGTGAGGACACGGACGCCAGCGGACCCTGGAAGAATATAGTTCACCAAACGCTATTTATTACTCCGCAGCGGCGAAACAAGCAAGAGTGAAATCGGTCCTCTTGAGATCCAGGGAGAGAGAGAGAGGCGGTGGGGAGGGGGAGCAGCAGGAAGTCTGTCTGATGCAGACAGCTCCACACAACTTCCTCACTCCCCGATGAGGATTCCCCGGTCATGGCGAGTGAATTGAAGCGAACGAATAAGCATGATGACCGTCTCCGTTCGGAAGGTGGATGAAGTGGAAGTTGTACACTGAGGAATTGCCTTCCTTTTTTCTCCATTTGTTGGATCATTGTGGGTTTTAAGTAACTTCCGGTCCGGCGGCACTAGAGCACTTGTTTTATTTCACGTTGCACAAGGGAAAGTTTTTGCCAGAGAAATTATTAATTCAAAACATCTTTCAATGCGATCTACTTGTTCTACGTTACGGTTTGTTATGTTACTAATGTTTGACAGCTGTCAGAATCGTAACTGACATTTATGATGCTGACCTGACAAGCCTTTACTGACAACCACATGCTGGTGTAATCCAATACAATCCAACCCCCGTCCAATGTAATAATAATCATCTACTAAATGGCCGCCTACTAAGGAGAATTAAGGATGACTTTGACGATCAACCCATAGAAATATTAGCGCTCAAAACGTCTATTTGAAAATTCATCAAACATGTGTTATTATCAATTTCTAAAACACATAAGTAGTGACAACTACCTCTGTATGCCCATTTCAGTACTGTTTATGAAGAGCTCAATCAATTGTAACAGTATGTTCAAACTAACACACCAAAAGGAACACTATTAGTGCAACATTATTAGTAGATCATAGCACATTTATTGCTACTTCCAGTGCTCCAGAGTTCAGCAGTTTTATTACCATTCCTGATTTTGAGAAAACACTGTTACCAACTCTTCTATAATCGGTATATTTGCCCTGATTAACTTGTGGCTACATGTGATTACAGATAAAGAACTATGAAGTGACAGCTGTCATCAAATATATTGAAGTCTTCAATTGCCACTGACTTATAACCAAGGTTAGCCTCCTAAGATCCATCTGTGTATTCATAAAGCAATCCTTTCAAAGGAAAGACACCGCATGTAAATTAAAACAAATAACCATAACAATCATTCATTCCAGAACTGAGCCCAGGAAGCAGGAAGCAGTCCGTCTGGCTCATCGCCCTCATCAGTAGCGCGGCATCAACGCCATCAGCATGCCAGGATGTCCTGCCCTGGCGCACCGTCTCACTGTCTGCGTGTTGGTGAGATGTTGATGTGTCGCACCATCCCATCCCACCGCGGGCGCGTTCGATGCGAACTCCGGCACGTCTGCCCATCGCGGGTGTGATGATTATATAGCACAAGGTCTACGATCTCGCGCGGCATTGTGTGCGGTGCACGCCGGCACCTACACCATCACCGGAATATCCTTCCAGCCCGGCCCCGATCCGAACCGACCGGGATGAATGCGGAATCATCGGCTCGTCTCGGCCGAGGACGTGGACTCCGTTGCGTTGAGTCCTGGGTTATTCAAGGTTGCCGACTTGCCGTATTCGCTGGTATTTGCCAACGGTCGAAAGAAACATGGCGGAAGTTTTATGCCGCAATGGCTGCCTGCCGGAGGCAATGGATTTATGTGGCTGAGGGAGTAGGTTATGTTTTTGTCGGAGCTTTCACACAACAATAATCTGCAGATAATCTCAAATTGGATCGAATAAGTTATTCTGTCTCATGAAGCATCTTTTTATTTCGAAAACATGTTTTTTTGTCCTCAATTGTATCACTTAGTTCCATTAAGCACACTTGTATCTCTCTCGCTCAATGTGTCGTTTTCAAAAAAAGCAGACCCATTCCATGTTCATTCCATGTTCAGCCGGGTTTATGTGAAGTGCATTCGCATGCAATATTAATCTCATCTGCTCTTACTGCAGTGGCACATTGACCGATAGTGGGCCCCGAATTCGTAACGCATCGTTTCGAAATTTGGAATGGAAATGTAATAAAGCAATCGCTGCAGTAGAGGCAACTGAAATGTGAGTCATAGAGTAGTTTCATGGGTTACCACAGAATATCGAATTTTCATTCAAACTGCATCGGCAAGCACCACACAAAATTGCTCAAAATGCATTTCAACGCGTGCTTATCGCCAGCCGGGAGCTTTTGAGCAAAACTGAAAGCTTCCGGCTGGGGGAGCTTTCGTTCGTGGAACATTTCAACGCACGAGCAGAGCAAAATATGTCAAGCTTAATTGCACTGGTTTCATATTTGTGAATTTTGTGAAATATATATAAAGTTTGTTAATATTTTTATATAAATAACATTCTTCAATACACACGCACAGCATTTTGGTTTACTACATTATGAACTGTAGGGGATTTGACTTTGCTATTTTTGACGAATTTTCAGGATTTTAGGTTTCAGCAATCTGCTTGTTCTCCCCAAGTCTCTGTGGAAACAATCTTGGCGGGATTAAACAAAAACGGGAAAAGGCGAGAATGTTGATGTTTCATTGCAAACTAGAAAAAGAATATAAGAATAGTCCTGAGAAATACTGACAAGCACATAAAAATGTCGTAAACTTCAGTCTAAAACATAATTTTTCATCTCCAAAATCATATTCCGTTTCTTCCAATGTTAAACTTCGCTTAAGTCAACTTGACCTCCTCTGGTTCAGTTATGATTGAGTATTAAAAATTGTTTGCTCATCATTTTAAATTATTTTGATTTTTTTTGCTATTATTTTGATAAAAAGAAAATTTTGTTAATCAGTCCCATATAAGAATTGCAAAAAGCTAATTTTGATAATATTCATTGTAAATATTTACTAAGGACTAAGGATATTTACATCATATTCAATATTTGTATTTTATGTTTATCTATACAACAGTTAGGAGATTATTATTTATTAAATTTACAATAATATTTATTTTTTTATCCTGCATCAATAAAACAATTAAATTACTAAATACTTAAATGATATTACTCTTGATTAAATCGACGTTTTATCTTCTATAGCTTGAAGCCATAGTTGAAAAGTGTTGCTAGGAAACCGAACAAGTCAAGTTGAGTCGCGCCATCTCTTGGTTGGTAGCGTAACTATTGAATCTTTGAGTTTCCACGGATTTTACATATTTCTAGTATTTTTATATCTCAATCTCAACAAAACTTGCCCAGACTATCAAAATGATTCATTCAAATCGTGGCAGCCGTTTTATAGATCTACACAGACGTTTCTAAAGGCGATCTATCTAGAAAAGATGTCATGTTTACAAGTCAAGCTCTTGTAATGCTATCAATTCGTCCAATAAAATAGTAATTTCTCTTTCAAATTCAAATTTCTTTATCAGCAATAATTCACTTTCTATTACAGAAAGCAAACACATAAAACAACCGTCATAAACAGAAGCATTGGGCTTATGATTCCATTTCTAATTGTACAACAGTGCAGCCTCTTCTAGTGTCCTTAAGACGGTTGCAATAAAAAAGCGTGCACCCTAAGTGCGCGCCCGTAAAATCAATCTGATTATCCCACCGACTAATTGTGGGATACGACAACGCTCCCGAATGGGTTCAAGCATAGCAATTGTTCGCCCCCACCCATTCGTCACCCACGGCCACGGAGGGGAAAAAAGGTCAATCGCAAATCGTAGCCTCCTCGAGGAGGGAAATAAAACGCCGGTCGAGCAAATTTTGTCGCTCCATTTATCGCCATAGAAATCAATCTAATCAAGCCCGTTTTGGGGCGACCGAGCCAACCGAAATTCGCCACTCCCACGCAAGCTGTTTCCTCTCCTAGGAGAAACAGAAAGGGAATAATTAACACCCCGGAATACACGTGCATTCCGGGTGCAGCAGACGGGCCGAACGGGCGAGGGCAGGCGCACCACCGAAGGGCAACATCAATGTTCGGTAGCCTGCGGCGCGCAAGGAGTCCAAACGTCTTGCGTCCTGCTGCGTTATCGCTTTGCGGTTATTCGTTGGGTCAGCTCCGGGTGCTTCCGGTGCCGCTCTGGATATCTGCCGCGCAGGAAACAATTCAATCAATTTTTACCGAAGCAACAGCAGCCTTACGTAAGGTGGCCGTTTGCGAAAGCAATCGCCATCATTATCCTTGGCGCGTTCTGTGGCGCGAGAAGGACGCCGTAAAACGAATGGCAAAGATTGTTTCTGTCATCTCTTCTCGTCTTTTTTTGTCGTTTTTTGTTGTTGCTTGTTGTTGTCCCTCTATGGGTTTGGTTTGGTATCATCTCTTGCGCCATTTGCCGGTTTGCTCACTTAGGGGATCCTTCCTGAATGATCCTAGCGCGTATGGATCGTCCGGAATGTCGTGACGCACGGCCGAGGGACCCGGGATGTGGTGGAATTTTGCACACAAACAAGAAGAACCTTCAAATATGTAACCAGAAGAGAAAAAATGTATTAAAAAGGATCTTTGTTAAAATTAGGAACAGAACACGCAAAAAATGCAGGAAACATAAATAGAGAATACAGTAAGCTAATGTCCTGCATCACACAGGAGCCGTCATGCACAGAAAGGTAAAGTTTTAAAGCGAAACGGTAGAGGTTAAAGCTACAATGTTCTGGTGAGGTTAATACGGGGCATTCTCAACCTTCTCGGCATCCTAGATGTAGATGTACGTAACAAAGTACAATTCATATAAAAAATATTGAATTATGGATAAATAGTTATAAGAAGTAACAAAGCTGGATTTTGCAACACCTGACAAGAGGGACAGAGATGGAGATATGTCTTTCTCGAACAAATGATTGAGAAGAATTATAAAAAAAATAAATCATCATGTGTTGATCCTTCAAATCTTGAGCCAACAATGAACATATAGATGAACACTCACTATTATACAGTCTGTTTTCAAAATACGTGATTTTTGCCAAATTGACAGCTGACATTAGAGCTGACATTGGCAACTGAAGTAAAATATTAGTTAAACACATTCGAATTAGTAAGGAAATAAAAACAGAAAACGATCTTTTAAGAAGGTAATAATCTTCATTCGATTGACAATTAAATGTGGGACAATAACATTAAGAAATGTGAGCTACAAAAGCAGTATCATACAGCAAAGAGAAAATGATCTAAATCAAAGGAAAGGAAATGAAAAACAGTGACGCAGGACAGAAAATACGCAAAAACAGTAAGAATAAAAACCAAAGTATGAAAATACTAATAGCAACGAACAAAAAGTAGACAATCGGAAATAAAACAGAATATAGAACATAATTCTAAACGAACTACGAGCAAATGAAGTAAGTCTAAAAAAGCATTATTGTTACTCCGGAGAAATTCATAGACACTGGAAAATATTGAAAGAAAAAAAAAATAAAAGACTGAAATCTGCTATTGGAATGAAGCGAAACTAAATAAAATAGATGAATAAAGAAAAAGTAATTATGATTAAGCGTGTAGAAGAGATAGTTCCAGATGGTAGAAGAATGTAGCGAAGATGTAGCTAACATAGCATTGCCTAACTTATCTGTGAGGTTTTTCGTTCGTGAAGGTTTAGAACAAAAGATGCTGAAATCTGCATTTCAATGTCATTATATGCCCCTAATGAAACTTCAAAATATGAAATATGAAACCACATATTTCCTAGCTTTCGTTATTGGTGCAAGTGCGTTAAAAAATGTAATAAAAAACTATAGTAAATAAACTTTTAAACTAAATATAATGTAAAAAAAAGTCATAAAAAAGCAGTCAACAAATGTGACATCATCAATGACGACACCCATCCGCTGCAGACCGCATTAGACGGACGGGGTGTTTGTTGAGATTTTGGTCGACACCAGCGCACCTGCTGGAACGTGATGAACCGGCGATACAAAGTCCTGTCTTCGCCACATCGAAAGCCACCGTCGTTGCCGTCCTACAAACTCCCCAAGGTCACCGAGGAAGCAAAAGGCCCGCATTGTTTCCCGCGAATGAAAGGAGACATCAAATGAACGGCATGAACGGCCACCGGAGAGTCCTCTTCGATCAGGCTGCCAATCGGAGGCAGACGAACGCAACAGGTACCAGTGTCCAGTGTCCGGCACGTGTTAAAGTCACCATTGGATGGGATTGTAAAATCAATTACTGGTGGATCCTACCCGCCACGAACAGGTGGTCGCTGAATGAAATGATCCCGCTCCCAAACGGAAACCGTTGACGGATTGTTGACGGGCAGCACACAAACACACAGGCAAAGTAGTGGCCTAAAATAAAATCCCAACCCCGGAAGTGACGGACTGATTACGATCGCGAGCCGCGAACAATTTGTTGCCCCGGGAGCCCTCGCTAGGCTTTGATTTCAGCGGCGTTCCCGGATTTGGCAGTGGGAGCGAGTGCCAATAATTAGTGCCTTTCACTTAGCGCTGGTGCGACGGGTTGCCCGGTTGTGTCCGTGGCATTAGGATTCGTTTGTTTTTACGACACAGCGCGGTTTGCGCCACCCCGCGAGCACTTCAAACGGCAGGGAGAATTTAATGGGCCACCAAACATTACCGCCACCACCGCCACCGAGGGAGTCGAGTGTTACATTTAACGACGACGGGCCATTTTGTGGCCGCAGATGCGATTCCACCGCATCCTCCCGAACACCCGAACTCCCGATCAGCCAATCGACACTCCATCAGTGGCTCCGTTTCCGCACATCCGACGCTTTATCGCCCGGCGCTGACACCTTTTTACGACACCCTTTGCCTGACCATGTGTCGTGGGTGGGAAGCATCGGCGCTCTCGAGAAGGTGGAAAAATATTGGCTAATTGATAATTTAATGCACTGGTGCGACAGATTGTGTGCCATTTCTAATCCACCATCAATCTGCGTCCATGACATGGGTCGTTTTTCTTCTTTTTTTGTGTTGCTCATACCCCACAGAAAACGCTGATGCGTGGGTTGCGCTGGTGCTTACTGATAAAGGCGGAACGGCGGAACGCCGTTCTTCGCCAGGCTTCGGGTTAGGTTTTGTGTGCGTAATAATTTTAATATCATAACCACGCACACACAAAAAAACGTATGCTTCCGGTCCGCTCGTTTTCAACACGCACTAACCGACACCTCATGTGGGCGATATTTGGCATCGTGAAAGTGCGCGAATTGAATTTGCAGTTTAGGTAAGCGAATTAGGAAACTGGGCGCGAATAACGTCGGTGTACGTAGAACGTCGAACGGGTCGGCTAAACGTGTCGTTTGATGATGAAACGAGCAGCAAACGGTGCTGAAAAAGAGGATAAAAGAGGCGAAAACAGCTAGGAGCGAGCAGATGTACAAACTTTTGCTGGTAAAACACAGCTCTTGTTGTTTTAAGATGCATTTAAGGTTTTGTTCAATACCGGGAGTGTCTGATGAATGAGAATGCGTTATCAACATTTTAAGTAAAATAACAAACAGTGAAATCATAAACAGATAACACAAATAACCGATGTGATATGCAAATAAATTTGGAATAAAACTACAAGAAAAATCTAGTTTTTACTACTTTTTTATTTAACTCTATTTATAGATAAGTAGATTAAAAATTGAATACTAGTTTCACGAAAATTTTAAAAGAATACCACATAAGATCCTGAGAATACAATAAAATAAAACATTGAGACAAAACAACTAACAGCATAATAGCCGACCTAGCTAAATCTAAGTTTCAACCATTATGATGATGATGATGATGATGATGATGATTATGATGATGATGATGATGATGATGATTATTATTATTATTATTATTATTATTATTATTATTATTATTATTATTATTATCATTATTATTGTTATTGTTGTTTTTATTTTTCCATTAACAATTCGATAATCGTTGTTGAGATTGTTAACTTTACTAAATTAAGATAAGCTCTCTCTTTTCCTTCTCTTGAGGAGTGTAACTTAACCAATGTTTCCACCATTCTTACTCTTTTTATAGAGATTTTCTTTGAATTAAAACGAATAAATGAATTAAATGAATGACGAATGGTAAAGCTCTCCAATGCTATACACGCAGAATGTTTAATATTAATTTTAATATTACGCTGTTTTTTTTTGCACGAAGTGCGGAAAGCAATCATACCATAAAACATATGGTCAAACGCGCGTCAAACTCGAATGAATGGGTCGAGAGCAGCTTGCGTGTTTTTTCTCCTTTTCTTCCCTGCTTCAATTAAGCAATTATTCATATTTTCCTACCACTCGACGGAAGGCGGAAGGAACCACACGCAGAAGAAAAAAAACAAAAAAGCTTCCCATTATCTCCTCTCTGTGACCAATCTCTATTACCGCTTGATGAGTGTGTAGAAACAATTTGCTGAAATTATTTCGTTAATCCAACCATTTCCGCCATTTCCACCGTTCACTTCCTTTTCACTCTCCCACAGGCTGTTTTGTTTGATGCTCCCAGCGGTACGATTTACATTCGGCGGCTGGATGATGTCACTAGGAACGTCGCTGGATGCCGACGGATGGACGTTTCGTTTCGTTTGTGCGTGTGGGCGGTTGGCTCGACGTGCATTCCTCGCATAGCACAATTCGATGTTTTGAGGGCAAATCGGACATTTTTTGGAGAAGGAAACCGCGAAAAAGGGACCGTACACTAAGTGACACGGCTAGCTTATATGTTGAGGAATCACTTCTTTAGGGAAACTAGAAGAACTGATGCCGATTTTCTATGTTTAATTCAAACAACCTACCGCATCCAATCTGACGAGAACAAATTGCAACCGCGAACATTCCCTCGCGGAGCACGGTAAGACAGTTGTTGCCAAATCAACCGCCGACAGCGAACCGGGAGCATAATCATCGCATCAAGCGCGAGACGCGGAATGCAATTTTCTCAAGTCAATGCTCCCGGAGTTTTGCATCTTGATAGATATTATTATACTAATCATCGAATGAGCTTCTGCAGCTGATACACTCAATGTAGCAATGGGAAGGGGAAGTGTTTTAAAAAGTATTTTTTTTGTTAAAAAAATACTTTTGAAAATTTCATCACGACAAACTTATCTACAACGGAGGGCTAGCTTAAATTAAAAAGTATCAAATATACCAAAATGAATTGTGTAACTGCTTTAACGCTTAGTTGTACAAAGAGAAAACGCACAAAATTATAAAAGAGATAATAAAAATAAATACTTTAGATCGGTTCTAGATCAATCATCTTTTGCATCTCGTACAAACGAATATATTTTAATACACATCTGGCTAGATCATCTCTAAAAGTAGTCTATAACACAATTTATGCAATAAAATGTATTAAATCTGGAATATGGAATATAAAACTAAACCAGTAAAAAGTTACGTTTAGTAAACATAACGTACACATTAGCTGCTACAAATACTATCTATATTCACACGATAGATCAACTTTTATGGCAGACATCAATCGATTGATTAGTGTTTTTTACGCAGCGCCATCTATGAGAAAAAATAGGCAACAAATTCTAAAATGCGGTCTGATTTGTGTTTATAGAGAACGTTTAAAAAGGAAACACACATATTTTTATCAGTTTACTAATGAGAATTTCCTTCCAAAGGGCAGCATACACTAAAAGCCAGTGGGGCTTGCATACAATTAAATTCTTCCTTTTCCCAAAAATCTTCCATTACTGTACTACCACTCCAGGACGCGCTTGGATGTCAACGAAGCAACCTGTTTTCCCGTTCGCATACATATCTCGTGCTGCTATCGCAACCCACCTATACCGAGACGGCCGCCCCGCTAGTGAGCGAGTGAGTAACGGTGAGCTCGCAATCGCTCACCAGCTCACCAGCTCACAAAGCTCACGGCAGCGACCAACGCTGAGAAGCGACGAAAGAATCACGCAGCTGCCGTTTTATCATCGCAGCTCCCGCGTGCGGAAATCGGGCAAAGGCGCCATCGGTATAAAAGCATCGGCCGAGCGCCGGAAAGCGCAACAATCGTACGCCAGGCATCAACCGCTGTACATCGCATCAACTCTTGTAGCCAAAAGCCGTTGTTGAGTGTTTAAGGGCGAGCCGTTTCAAACAAGCAGGACAATATTAAGCTTCCAGTGTGTACGTTCTAACCAGTGCGAGGAGAATAAACAGCTGGTTGTGCTTGTTGTGCTTGTGCAGAAGTGATCCTCTCTCGCAGCTTCCGCCGTTTTGTTTCCTCTTCCTCGCACCAAGCAAGCAAGTGATCGTAGCCCCGTCAGTATGGTGAAGCTTCATCTCGTCTGTGGCGTGCTGCTGTTCGCTTTCCTCGGCTGGGCCCACGGGCTGCCGGTGAAGGATCAGGAGCTGGAGGAGGTGCTGACCAAGCTGCAGGAGCTGAAGCGGTTGAATGACGGTAATGATCGGCGGGTGCTGCTCCAGTACTATCTTACAGTTGTGTTCCTTGTGTTGTGCTGTCTCAACTAAGTGCTGTCAAACAAAAAAATAACGTCTGCGTGTCCTGTGTCCGTTTGTCTTTCCCCACCATCATGTGGCGTTTCGTGCACTGTGATCTTCTGTAGCGTTTTATGTTCCATGGTGTTGTGTGTTTTGTCCTCACCCAAAAAAACATGTTCTTCCAACCGCCCCAACAGGAAACGTACCTAGAAGAAAAAAAGAAAAATATTAATTCAGACCAAAGCAAATGAAAAGAAATTTTCGAGCCTTCAAGTACCTTCAAGCCTTTAAGCCTTCAAGTGCCTTCAACACTCGTGGCTGCCAGTAATTAAGAGCGCCTTCCTCCTAATATGCGCCAACGTAATGGAACACCGCTCATTTCCGCAGCCACATCCGCCAATGGTGGTTTTCCGGCCCGCCGGAAATGCGTTTCCACCCAACACACAGAAAGCGTACTTGTTGCATCGGATTCAGCTCGGAACACTGAGGTGGCTGGTCCCTTCCCCGAAGGAATTGGATGTTCATTTTCCTTAGCAGCAGCCGGAAGAACTGGAAATGCTGAAACGAAACAGAGACACCACCCGTCCGTCGCCCAGATGAGTGCATTGGTTTTACATTTTTTAATCAAAAAACACGGCACAATCATACATCACGGCCGGCGGGTCCCTCCGAGCAAGGGTCACTGCATGCCCGCCGGGGAATGGCTTCCCGTTTTTTCCTGCCCTGCCCACGTGGCACGCGCTCCCAATCCATCATCATGGAGGCGCCCAGTCTTTCTTCTCGGTCCGGGAATGAAATGCATTAGAAAACGAAACGCCAAGGAACAACCTTCCCGGTGATAGATAATTGGAATGCGCTCCGCTTTCTCTAGGTCACACTGGACACATCCCGAGGTGTGTGTGTGTGTGTGTGTGTGTGTGTGTGTGTGACGGGGTGTGGAAGGCCGAAAAAATGAGATACAAATATTCGTAATGGTCCATCGAAGGCTCGGGCAGTGGGAGAATGATATCATGAGATCATTTCTGCACGAACAGCTTGAGCGGTGCTGGCCTTGTTGCGCATTGTAGAGCTTTATTTAATTCGATAAACATTCCTGCCCCAGGCCCCTCTTATCCAGCAGCGGGAAGAGTACGGGGATGTTAATGTTCCCATGTTAGGGGTCAATTTAAAGCAGAATGGACGGGGCGAGGAGGAGATAGAGTTCGGGCTAGCAGCACTCTAGCGCGTTGCGTGATGAAGCATTTGCTATTTAAATTACGTTTGCCCCACATTCGATTGTTTGTTTTTGGAATAATTGAATGTTGTGTCTAAGTTGTTTCAAGATTTGTTTTAAATAATTTTCTTAACAGCGATAGATTGAATTGAATATAGAGGGCAATGTTGAAGGAAGCCTATATTAAATTTTAATCATAAATGATTTACGAAACAGATAAGGAATATTAATACCTTTTGAAAATTAAACTTTCTCAATAAAATTTTACCAGATTTCTTCCATTTAGTCAAATTTAAACATTTCTCGACTAAAAAATGCATTTTTGATGCATGGAGAAATTTCTTAGAATTAAACGAATTGTTAAATTTCATTGAAAAGTGGTGGGAAGACATATTTCTCCAAAAACCATAGCAGGCATAGGTAAAATGTATAATTGCTATCATGACGCCATCTGTTGAGGAGTAGCGGAACTAAAAAATGTTGCAATATAAAGCGATTTGTACAGCAAAACCTTCAATTTTTTCTTAACATTTTAAACCTTTTCCCGTCGGTAGAAGTAGCAAAATTCAAGTATAATAATATTAAATAATCCTAGTAAAAAGGATTCAAAATTTGTTGAACATAAAAATGATAATTTACAACATTGAAAGTGGGATAAAGAAAAGACGTTTAAAACAATTTTTTATTTCCACTTTGTCTCTGAGCTTATAAGTCCTTTATTCCACCTCACTTGCCACCAGGAAGTGCAAGCTTCCAATATCCTTCTCCGCTTTTGTTTGAGGTTCCAATAGCTCTCCTGCAGGAACAGTGTTTAATTTATTATTTTAATAAATTGTCTCCTACTCCCGAGGCAATAGTGGCAGCGGTATCCACATCTTATACCCGTGCGTAAATCGAATTCGAGAGGAGATAATTTGCATGTAACAGCCTAACGCAATAAAGGATAAGGATGCAGCTCGCCGAAGCGAAATGGAGGCGCCCGGTGTCGCACACGAAAAAAAGTGGGAATATTTCCCTGCGGAAGGCACCGGCACCGGTGCTTCCTCCTCCTGGGGATTTATCCTGTGTAGGGCGCGGTGGAGCGCTTCAATTTCCCGCTTCGCTGAGGCATTTTCCGGTCCGGGCACGATTGACGGAATCGCTCCCTTGTGTCATTGTGTGTTTTGGAATGCGGGAACCACGAAACAGGGTGGTGGGGGAACATTTTTGTCTTAAAGAGTGTTGATGAGCAGCGAGCGAACGATGGAATGGAAGCATTTCGACGTTGGACATAAATTACACACAGCAATAAAAAAAGGGAAGAAGTTCAATTGTGAAAGTGCACTCCGACAGCGGCCTACAGCGTGGAAAACCCTTGTTTCGTGCTCTCTTTCTCTATCCCTTCCCATTGCCCTGGCAGCGCTTCCGTTAAAGAGCCGGTCGGATGCCGTAGCTTCCGGGTCAGATTATTGTTTCGTTGACCGAGAAACCAACACTAACCTCTCCAAACAAACTACACCCATACATCATACCGGCCCGGCTGAATGACCCGACAGGGCCGCTCAATGATTCTGATTTTTACCCCGTACCGGCCGGCCGTGCCTAGGACCGGGTGGCACGTACCGCGCCACGAGAGCGGGAAAAGGGGCAAACTTAAAATTACATGAAAACATCATCAAAGCACGCAGCATGGTTGCCATCGGACACGTTCGGTACCGTTCGCCTGCTACCGGCGGCATGTGTACGTTTGTGTAACGTGCGTACGATTGTGGCAACGAGCCGATATGGTGACGATGGCGTCCAAGTTCCTCGGCCCATGGTGGTAGCAGTCGTTGCGTGATAATGCAATCGAAGAGTTTGTTTTTTTATTCACACTACCAATAGAACGAGAGCAACATATTCTCTTGCGAAAAGCGTTTTTGTGCTCAACGCTCGTAGGGATATCAAGTAACTCAAGAGCTTTCCACATGCTCTGGCAGAAAAGGGTTTCAAAAAACCGAAGGTATCGGTATCATCCAAGGCTCGAATGAGCAGATCACGCACTGGTTGCTATCTGGAACAGTGAAGCAAAAGAACAGTAGTAAAATCAATTCAAAAATAGTGACGAATAGTGATGATGCGTTTCCTTCCCTTTGTTAGCAATGTTGCTAGACATATAGATAGCCTATCTTTGCTATCAATCCATCAATCCATTGAAATTTAACTTTAATTTTATACTAACCTCATAAAACACGATTAAAAATCAGATCATCTTAAACAAACTTAACATTAACAATGCATGAGCAGCTATAATAGCTTCTGTTATTTACGCTACGCACCAACAGATGGCGCTGCGTTATCAAAGTAGGCCAATTTACCTATTTTTGCATGTATATTTATCAGATCCAGTATCTAGTTTGCCATGGACCTGGTTATGACCTTTAAATTAAATGAAATTGAAGAAATTCAACAAAAATGTAAACTATTAGCAAGATTTCGATATCCCGGATGGCATACCCACACGAAAAACTGCCAGAACACTTATCGTACTTTGTCTTGTTCGGCGGCAACTAGAGTTTTGCCCCAAACTGGAGAGGATAGTTGAAGACATTCACGTCGAATTGTACTTTCTTGAAACATCAGACGGATCTTGTTTGTTATGTACATTAGATTGATTTGTTAGCGCATCTCATCAAGAATGGGATTACGCTTTTAAAATATGTATCTTTAATTTTCACACTTCAAAAGTAGCGTATTCTCAACTCTTTTGTATCAAAAAGAGTTTGGAATATTAGGATATTTAAAAAATAGTAATGAAATGGATACCATAGGTTGGAATAGACATAAGATTATAATATTTTTATAAATTGACAAAGAGAAAATCATTTTTTTCTCAGCGTACCAACCTTATTTTCGTATCTCTAATAACTGATATAAACCCATCAAATATCGGTAGCTAATGTGTACATAGTTGTGCCCGTTGAGACTAATAGCAATCACATGTTTACATCGGTGCCTCTTGATTACGAACAAACCTTTCAAACTCTACTCAACCTTGATTGAACGCGACTTCGAAACTTTTGCTCCATCGACCTTTACTACATCTGGAACGGATCGTTGCGAACGAATCAACAACTTTGCTTCCGAACACATGTCCCGTTCTAGCACCACGCACGTTACAACGTGCCAGGCTGTTGCATTGTACAACGGCGCCAAGTCGAATCATTTGTTGCACACTGTTTGAAATGCACGGGTACGATTTCCGGAAGGTTGGGCGCTCGAAAAGTTTATTTATTAAGTGATGCATATAACGAGAGAGAAAAAAAACGCGTTTTGAAGATTTCAGTATCTTGTTTTTCTTGCGCCATAATCACAACGAACGGGGGCAGCAAAAACTTGACCGAAAGGATGCCAATAATGTAGCATAAGCGTATACCATTTCGCATCCCTTCTCCACTGTGAGTTGCTATCCTACCAACTGTTGCGTTAGAAGCGGAACAATTTCATCGTCGAATTGTACAAACTCGCTGCACGATAACGCTGCCGTTTCGTTTCGGAAGTTCGGGTATTTCAAATTACTTCAATCAGCACCGTTGGGGTCCTGATGCTGGTGGTAGTTGTGCGATTGTTACTAAGTAATTTTTAGCATAGAACGCAGATAGAATGAAGCTTCAAGCACTTATGCCTGCCTTCCTCGTGTGGGTAACCTGCCGCGATAATCGGAAGGTTAGTATCCGTGCTAAAAACTTCTCTTCCAAACGGGAAGTAAATTTAGAACACGTATGCCCAATAAGGAATGCTTCTCCCCGGGCGAATCGGGCACGGCATCTGAGTAGGACATTATTCAATTATCCCACTGTAAACATCAGTCTTAATGCTCCTCCTTGATTTGCCTCCTCCAAATTGTTTTCAACGATAACATAATCGGCGCACCGAGTTAGGACGCATTACTTTAGGGCGGATGTGGCATGTTATGGGATTAGCTTTAAGAAATGCATATTGTGATTAGTGTTTTCTACCGAAACTGGTGAGTGCCTGCTTCGCAGAACACATGTCTGTGCAAACAACATGCTCTAATTCCCGAGAAAACGCAGGACCTTCTAAAAGAAACGTTTTTACAAATCGTTTAACGTCACGCCGGCTTCTTAAACGTTCTGCGAACATTGGCCAAAACGCGCAAACGATGTTCTGAGAAATATTGCACCACTAACAATACACTGAGCTAGAGGTCTTCCTAATCTTTCAAGCAGAACAGCACGCCACTACACCTTGCCAGTTGCAACTCCAATTTTCATGTTGTTCATCACGTCAATTTGATCGTCCCAAATTGCGTGTACCGCGTGCAACATCGCGTAGATTGGATTACAACGCATCCCGAACCTAGAAAGAGAAGAAAAAACACAGGAACGCCGTGTTAACGATTACCCCGCACATAAAAACTTTGTTTTATCGGTTTTTGTACCGATACTCAAAGCGCCATCTAGCGCCATTTTTGTGAACGTGTGTGTTACGTGCGAAGCGCCATCGTTTATGACGTCTAGTTCGACGATTCTCTCTGCCGTACGCTGTGTCATCGGAGCACAATCGGTTATTAAACGGGCGCTTGCCAATTTGTCGTTGTTTTTTTTCATCTCGCACACGCGCAAAATTTGATGCCACGCTGGTGCCGAAACGAACCCAGCTGATGCTCAATTATTCATGGCTTCATTCTATTATTATCGTGCCAACGTGCGGCGCTGCATAATCATAAAATCCCGTCCCGTCATCCGGCAAGAGGGCCAGCGAGTGCTTAATTACATCAACCATAATCAATCACCTGCCGGAGGTGTCGCAGCCGGACGGAGGTGTACGCTCCTGTTTTTTGTGTGAATTGTGTGTGTATTTTGTCCCGTCCAGTGTATGTGTGTCTGTTTGTGAGCGTCTTCTAAAGTAACCGAATGTGATCCTGGCTACATGTTATTCCCCTTGTGTGAGCGTCCAATGTCCACGTCACTCCGTCACGCTGTTGTCCAAAATGTCCCTCATAACCTCAAAGTGGTCCGTCAACATCCTTTGTGCGTGTCTGTAGGTATTGGAAGGTTTAAGATCGAAATTAGCTTCAATTAATTCGCGGAAACTTTGCTCCTTCTGACCCAACGCGCATATCCCAGAGTACCTGTTCTACAATCGCTTCCTGCTCAACTCGGCCGGCATGTACGACGGTTCGTTCTCGTCCGTTCCGCGCACCGCCGTCGGCAGCCCGTTCGGGCGGAACCAGCGCTCGCTCGACTCGATCGGCGGCGGGAATCTGCTGAAGCGAGCCTCGCTCGACTCGATCGGTGGTGGCAACTTGCTGAAGAAATAAGCACGCAAACCGACGGCCCGCGGCTGCTTAGTGGTGGCGGGAGAGCGCAACAGGTACCTCCCAGGGATGCTGCAGAAGTAGCAGCAGCAGTAGCAGCAGCAGGTGTGCAGCAAACAACGAAGACGAGTTTTTGTGTTTTCTTGCCATCAACACGGAGAAAAGAAATTAATTTAACGAGCACCTGTACATCTTTGTGGCTCGAATGTTAACACAACGATCACACAGACAGCCTGAGTTATACCGCAACATTATTCACCTCTTTGGAGCAGCATCGGAGCAGCGTTCCTGGTTTGCCGCTACAGCCACAGCTATCGTTTCACTCGAGAGCCCGTTGCATTGTTTCGGTGTGCGTGCGTGCGTGCGTGCGGATATAATCGTAGCCTTCACAACTTGCCCGCCTAGATACGTAGGACGAAGATGTTTGCAAGAAGAAACTGTTGAGAGAAAAAAAAAACGGAAAAGACATACAAAAAAAATTAAAAACAAACAAACCAACCAACAATCAAAACACAATGTACAATAAAGCCCTGAATGCAAAAGTCTCACCAAGTGCGAGTATGAAAATATAGAACATAGCCCGTCGTGCCTGTTGTGTTCTAGTATGTTGCATTCGAAATATGTGACATTTCTGATCCCTCCCCTTTTTTTAGACACTTCTTGACACCTGTACTCGTCCGTCAAAGCTCTAAGCAGCCATTAAGCAGCATAAAATGTTAGTACAATATTTAGAATATGTATTATACTGTTTCCAGCTGTTGCAGACAAAACAGACTTACTACAAACGTACTTTTACGATATGAAATAACAATTGTCCCTATTCCTTACTTCGTTACATCCATTCTTCAAATGTTTTTTTTTGTGTGGCGTTCAAAGATCGAACTCGTACAACTCTGTTCTTATCAGTTTGACGTGACCATGTGTACTATGGTAGAGTGGTTGGAACCATTTGATACTTCCACCGCTATTCAGCGCTTAACGAGCTCCATTCCAATAGACATGAGAATAAAATAGCCGGCAACATATACCAAGCCCAGGGCAAAACGATCATCCGAAAGAACTGTGTTGTTCTTCTACTTCCTGTTTCTTATCGTACCGGTATGCCACCCTAACTATCGTCTATATTCACCCAAACCCACCACGAGCATAGGCCAACTGAAACAAGTCAACGTCGACGAGAAGTTGCAGCTCAGCACAACACCGAACCAACGGGCGCCGCCGGGAGCTGGCGCCGGGACAACCGCCGGCTACAAGACGAAGCGATCGCTCAACAACTCGGACCGGCGCACGCTGCTGTACAACTACTACTCGCGCGGCCTGGCCCCGATGTACGACAAGCGCAACTTCGACGAGATCGATCGGTTCGCGCGGTTCAACGGCAAGCGCAATCTGGACTACGAGCCGTCGTACGCCGGCTCGATGGACCACGGCTACAACGGGCGTTTCAGCAAGCGCAACTTCGACGAGATCGACCGTTTTAATGGTGAGTGAGGAAAGATTATTTCAACAACAACCAAGCACCATTTTCACAACAGACATTTTCAAGAACAATCAAGCTTTGTGACACATTTCCTTGATCAAAGATTAAAGATCAAAGATGAAATGGGAATTAGATGTAAGAACTTGTATGCGCAGCGAACTTTTGCGCGCTATTGCCAAGACTAGATGGAATTCTAACATATAATGAATGTTCATTGATTTTAACGTAAAATTTATGCATTTTAATATTTGCTCCAACATTTTTTTTATCTGTAAATGCTTTAAAGAGCATCGGACAACTAAGCAGCTTTTGAGCAGCCCCTAAGCAGCTTTAGATGTTAAAGTACTTATTTGTATGCAATTGTTGGTTCCTTCCAAATGCATAGTCATTTGATAGACCTACCTTAACCCTTTGTGGTCAGATTGAAAAACCAACAAAAAAATCATTTTTAAACACCATTTACTTTCATTAGCAACAGCTCCCATATGCTGCCCATAATCAGCCTGATGAAGATATTTTTAAGCAACTAGATACTAACTTTAATTTGATAAAGCAACTAGAAAGGTGTATGTTGACCTGTATGTTCGTTCGAGAAAGGTGTATGTTCGTCAAACCTGATATGCTCGTTTTCGAACATATTAACCACTAAGCAGCTCCTAAGCAGCTTGAAAGGCACAAATACTTTCATCAAATACCCTTTTACTTCCTTCCAACCAAACAGCTGGCTTCAACTACCGCCTGAACGGAGACGATATGGGATCGATCGGCAAGCGAAACTTCGACGAGATCGATCGGTTCGGACGGTTCGCCTTCAACAAGCGCTACTTCCCGGAGGTGAACGAGCTTAGCGCGAGCAACAACCTGAAGCACGATCTCTCGGAGGATATGGCGGTCATCAATGAGTATTCGCAGTAAACCGGCTAGGCGTGATGGCGAGCGCACACGGTACACAGGACTTCGCACACACGCGCAAGAGACGGCCGGAAACCACTCACCACCCTGCACCAACACCCTTGTTACTGCAGCACCGAAGCATCTTCTTTCGTTTCGCGATTGGTAAGAATCGCCTTGCCAGCCAGCATATTCTAACACAACGTGTACACGAGCGGATGATGGCAATGGAACTGATGGGCAGAGGGAAAAGCGAAAAGGTACTACGCCGAGAGTGACTACCACCGGAGGAGGTAGTAGATAAACAAAAGAAACGAACAAAAATACGCGAAAGGACGTTAGGCACGCTTTGCGTGTTTTATCGAATGTTTTCTCATAGAAACTAGTGCACTAATTGTAATAAAAAAAAGAATCCCTACCTACTTTCTAAAACTATCGATGGAGTGATACGAGGCCGGCGGGTGGGTAAACATACATTACACGGGATAAGATGTTTGAACATAAAAATGTAAAATTCGAAACAAAGCAACAACTAACAACGTCGAGAAGGGAAGATTGAGCGAGGAGAAGAAAATGGAAAAAAGAAACAAAAAAATAAAAACCAACTCTACGAAACTACCGATTGAATAAACAATTCGCTACTTAATGTGTTTGCAGCTCTGAGATGTCGAATCGAACCTTTTTCATTCACGCCAGCGGTGTAAAACAGAAAACGAACATCGACAAGCAACGGTTTATAAACGTGTCGTAACAAATAGATTAAAATTTCTTTCACTATCTACCGATGAAAATGTACGTTCCGCATCTTAACTTTTTGCACCGCGTCGGTGCGTTTCTTGCAGCTGGTAGCTGGCCGTGTTTTCGCTTTATTTTACCACTTCCTTTGCTTTGTTTTAATGCTGCGCTACAGTATAAGTGTTTTAGCTGGATTCTCTGTTCTTTTTGTGTCGGTAATAGTTTCTCTTTTATCTGTTATTATCTGCTTGTTTGTTTGTTTGTTCTGTTTCCCTTCGTTACGTTTTATCTTATACGTATCATGCTCGATTCTGATGTCCAATGCTGTGCAGTAAGGTGCTGGTAGGTTGCGCTTTCTTAATGTACATACACACACGCACTTGCCATCGCCTCCAATTCTACTGTACATTGCAGGCGTTTCTCGATCGAAGCGTGTACAGCAACGAAAACCACCCGAGTTGAGACGGGTGAAGTTGTTCTCGTAACGGACGAGAGGAAGATATTTACTCGGTTGGTAAACACTGAATTTTCGTAGAAGCACTTTCAAAGATTCTTCCCAGTCTAGAGTGTTATGCAGTAGCTATAGATTTGAGGATTAAAGACTTCGTCTTTAAGACATGCGTTTGTGAAACAACTTATCAATTTTAGCCATTAAATAGTTACTCAAACCAGCGGGAATTAAGGTAAATTTGTTGCTGCCTATAAAACGCAAAAAAAAAACTTTTCAAGAAGGCTAGCTGATACAAAGCCACCAAACTTGAACTTACGAGCTACGTTTTTCAAGCTCAACAAACGAAGGAAAGCTGGAAATGACAGGCTTAGACCTACAACAAAGGTTGTTGTGCCAAAAAGCTGGATATTTTTTCTTCTGCCTTTTCTCTTCCGAAAATCCCCTTGAACTCGTCGTGAGTCATACATCGCACCAGATCGAGAAACCCTGTTAACACGACTTTCCTTGCTGCTTTTCATAATTTTCCTTCACCTTAACAAGAGTATATATGCTTCGACTCCATCAGGATGGAATGAAATACCAATCCACACGATGAAAGAAACCGTTTGTTGTCCACCCTTCCACACACACAACTGCTCCACTACTGTGCACAATGTGTGTGTGCCGTTGCTTATGTCATGATGCAAGTGTTCCTAAACATTCACTAGTGTTTTATTCTTCTTTTCCCTTTAACCAAAGCTATCTCAAATCGCGGCATGGATTTGGACCGTCGGGGGAAGAGTTTTATTTTTTGTGTAATATAAGGCGCACAAAACACTCCTTTACCTTTATCTCACCCTCTCTCTCTCGCTCTCTATTTCTCCCTCTGCTCTGGCAGTGGTCTACGACTCCGTTCAGCTGACAAGCGCGCGGGAAGTCCATGACGCCACTCGGTGGCCTCAGCCTGCCTGTCATTTGCTACCGATCCCGATCAGGGCCTCGTCCATCAGGTCGTCGTCGAGCCCGGGCACGCCGCCACCCCCACCGCTACCCCCACCGGCCCCGGCCCCCCCGTGGCCGGACGAGGCGTTGGAGTGTGGGGAGGCGAACGGCAGGGGCGACGGGGCGGGCGACTTGACGATGTGCACCGACACGGACGCCGGCGACGGCAGGTTGCCCAGCAGGTTCGACGCGTGATGATGGAGGTGGTGATTGTTGAGGAGGTTGCTGGCGGTGGATGGGAGAACGCCGCCGCCGCCACTCTTCGCCGCCAGTGCGGCCATCATCAGCTGCTGTGTCGTGCTGGTGCTGCTGCTGCCGTCGAGTGGTATGGTGCCGCCGGTGGCGGACGATTGCGCTCCCGCGCCACTCATCGCGTTCATCAGCATCATCGAAGCTGCGGCCGCTGCCGCCGCCGCCGCCGCCATTGAGTTAACACCGGGCGGGGTGTTGGTGGTGGTGGTGTCGGTGCTATTGCCCGTGCCATCCTGCGACGAGTGCGAGTGGTTCGATATCGTGCTGCTCGGACGGGACGGCGGTCTCATCAGTGCGCCGGCATCCGCATCGTTCGAGGCGCTACCGGAGATGGGCGAAGGAAACGGGGGCAGCACCATCGAACCGGTTGCCGTCGGGGTTCCCGGAGCGGAACCGGACCGGAACCCATCCCTGCTGGAGCTTCCACCACCACCGCCACCACCGGAAAGCATCCCAGGCGAGGCACGTCCGGCCGAAGGAAACATGCTCCCGTCGGAGCTGTTCGATTTGCTCTGGAGCGTGCCATCGCTACCGAACATCTTCTGCACGATGTTGGGCAGCAGAGGATGCAGTGCGGCGGATCCGCCAGCCCCATCGACGGACGCGATGCCACCTCCACCCGGGCCTTTGGAGGCACTCTTTGCCGCCGCCGCTCCGAGTAGATCCGAAAGCAACCGGGCACTGGCATCCCCGGAAGGGGACGACGCCGTAGTGAACTGGCGCAACGGTGCCGGGCCACCAGCACCGGCAGACACCTGTGCCGCGGGCGAGGACGATGTGTTGGGCTTCTGTTTGCGCACCGTCGCGTCCTTCTGTGCGCTCTTATTGCTTGATCCTCCGTCACCCGGATCGCCCGCCCCGCTGGCGCCGGCGCTACCAGATCCGCCGCTGCCACCACCGCTGTTCGATCGTGCGGACAGCTTCGGTATCTGGAACTTGGTGTCGAGCGACTTCGCGAACCCCTCCATGTTGCCCATCGAACCGGTCGGGTAGCCGAGCATCTTCATGATCGAGATCGGGTTGACCAGCGCGGAACCGGAACCGGCGCCGGCCCCGGCTACGGCACCTGCAAGCATCGCACCAGCCAGCGACGAGGCGGACGACGATTTCGACGATTTCGACGACTTGGACGACGACGATGAGTACGACGACGAGGACGACGAGCTGCTGCTGCTGCTGGCCGGATTCGACGCAGACTTCGGGGAGCTTACCTTGGACGCTTTCAGGCCGCCGCTACCCGTCCCGCTGAGCGAACCGAACGAGTTGGACTTCTGAAACGGTGCCTTCGATGAGGAGCTGCTGTAATGGGGGCTCTTCGTCGAGGACGGGAAGGCTCCGCTGAAGGAGGTAGTATGGTTCTGTTGTTGCTGCTGCTGCTGCTGCTGCTGCTTGGACGACGCAGGACCGCTGGACACGCCGGACTTGAGGCCGGATTTGTTGCTGCCGCCGGATTTGTTGCTGGACCCGCCGCCGCTCGAGGAGGAACTCTTGTTCGAGCCCTTTTTGTTCTGTATCGTCAGCTTGATGCCGTCTGAGCTGGGTTTCACCATATACTCGGACGCTTTGCCACTGGTTAGGGCAGCGGTTAGGGAGGGCGCACTCGTCATGGAACTGGGTTGGGTTGAGGCTGGAATGGAGTGTTTTTTCACGAGAGAACAAGAGAGAGGATGAGTATGGACGTTGAGGACACACAGGGCGAGGAACTAATCGACTAAGATAGACATACAGTTTCTTTGTTAACTCTTTCGTGCCTTTAAAGTAACAACATACTCTCATCGGGTGGTTTTCAAGATCAGTCAAGCTGCTGATTCCGCTCCATATATTTTAAAGATACATCAGATGCTTACAAATCGTCGCCAACAAGCACAATTATACGACAATTAGATTGATGCAAACATATTAATAATGTTGTCTCCACATGTTGTTGTCTTTTCTAACCTCACTTACACTTAGAATTGTAAGATGCATTCAACCAAATGGATGGTTCGACACCTTTCGTTATGGAATTTTTACTATTTTTTTTTACTATACACTGGAAGATTTCGATAATTTAAATAGCTTTGTAATTGAATAATCTTCAACATGGTCCACTGACTAACATGACTAACTTGGTTGTTTGGATGCTTTAGATTGTTGTCAGGATCGCAAACTAAACAGATTGTAGATTTAGAATAGTTAGCGCACAGCTGGTGCATATTTCATCACAATCGCTCAGCAAATACCAAGATCATTCGTAACGTTAATTGACACAAAAATCCTAACGCAGTACTAGCTAGCACTTCAAACATTTTGGGATTTGAAAATTTTGGTAAAACTTTTTAAAACAAACAAAATATACGACTTGAAAACCACATCTTTACCGGTAACTATACCGGTTGTACAGGAGGTCATATCGGATTGTACATTCGCTGTGGAAGGAGAACGTTCGTTTCACAGGTTTGGAATATAGTATCTTCAATAATGGCTGTCAATTCACTCTCTGACTTTCTTTGGCAGTGGACTAACATGACTAATAATCGCTAATGTGAACTCTCTAATAGAATCTTCTTGCGGGTTGAGCATACTCTCAAGTGCTTTGGTGAGTTCGTTGATACTAAATTACGCTGATCTCTCATCGATTCTTTGAAAAGAGTAATCGAAGGTAGAATTGCATGAAGAAATTCTGAAGCATCAGTTAATTGACAGTCAAGTAGTATGCCTCGAAGTATCTGATTCTAATAAGTCCCTTCCAGCGTTACTTACCGGCACCGATCCCCGCCGCCGACGAGACACAGTTGGCGAGCGTCCCACCACCGGAACCACCCGTCGATGCCAGAAGCCCACCACTTGAAGTTTTGCTAGTATCTTTCAACGTTCCTCCACCGAGTGAACCGAAGCTGCCGATGTTGACACCGAGGGCGTTGCTGCTCGTCGTTTGCTGCGTGATGGTCATTTCCGGCAACACTAAAACGGCCCCACCGTCGTCGTCTACCGACTGGGCTGACTTGAGCTTATCGATCACGGCACTCAAGGACCCACCCAGGCCACCACCACCACCGACGGTTCCTCCACCGCCACCGCCACCGGCCGACGATGGTGCTTTGCGATTTTTGGCCGCCTGCAGTGCCTGCAGCATCGAGCTGGCGGTGGTGGTCATTCCGGTGCCGGGAAGTGATCCCTGCTGTGCGGGACCGGACGATCCAGTGAGATCAATCATGGGCGCGACGATGGGCGAGCTGGAGCCGGAGTCGCCCGTCATCGAGATCGTCATGGAGGAGCCGGGCGCTAGGTCGAGTTGTTTCAGCTTCAACCCGGACGCCTTGGAGCGGGACCCGGAGTTAGCGTTCGAGGTGTTGCTGCTGCTGGTGCCGCCGCTGTTCGTGGTGGAGTTGCCGGGAAACTGGAGTGCCTTCTTCTCCGAGCGGTCCTTATCGCGTTCCTTGGATGAGCTACCCGTGGCGGAGGTGTTCGTTCCACTGCTTCCTCCGCCGCTACCTCCACTACCTACGCCGCTCGGATCCGACGGCTTGGAGCTCGGTGAGTTACCACTAGCGGCGGCGGACTTGAGCGCCGACATACTGGGCTTCCCGCCGCCGGTCGAGCTACCGCCACCGGCGTGCATCGGGTGCTTCGGGGACACGGACGGCGAACCGTGCTTGGGACTGTGAAACCCCAGCGCTCCTGCAGTGCCCGCGTGCTTCGGGCTGCTGTGGTGGACCGGGCTGGAGTGTTTCGGGCTCGATCTACTGCCGCTGCCGGACGTGGAGGAGGAAGAGGAGCTGCCGATACCGCTCCGGTGGGGCGAAGATTCACCCGATTTGAAGGGGAGTTTGTTCGGCGGACCCATCGCTAGGTGGCCGGAGCCGCCGCCATCGTCGAGTTTTCGTTTCTTCTTCTTCTCCGACTTGCCCGAACTGGCCCGGTCCGTTGCATCCTTGCGATGTCCGCTCCCGGTGGAGCTGGACGAGGAGGATGATTTTTTCGGCGCAGAAGCGGACGTAGAAGCCGGTGAAGGCGTGGAGGTGTTGGTGGTGCCTTGTGGACCCGCTAGCGGCGTGATGGTGACGGTCGCCGCAGGAAACCCTCCCGCCAGCATATTCGGGCTCACGGTTGCCGTTGTCGTTGCCGACGTCGTCGTTAGGGGAATTATTTCTAACCCGGCTGGCTTCTCTATACCCGGTGAGAGCACCTTCTGCAGTGGTTTGCCGGACGACGGCACCTTTACCGGCGGTGTGCACGCCGTCTCCGCGAAGAAGCTGCTCATTTCCGCCTCGACCAGATCCACCGGCTCAACCGCCTGCTCGAGCTCCGCATCCGACGCGCCAGATGAGCTGGAACTGCTCGAACTGCTGCTGGAGCTGCTACTGGAGCTGCTGCTCGAGCTGCTCGAACTACGGCGCCGCTTCACGGACGGTCGGTCGGTGGGCGTGGGCGAAAATTCCAGGCTCTCCAGCAGCAACGTACCGGCCGACGGTGCCCGTTCCGGTGGCTCACCGGATGCAACTACTGCCCCGGTAAACCCCAGTGACGCCGCCGCCACCGATGAGGAGGAAGAGAGAGAGGACAGGGAGGAGGACGAGGACGATTGAACCGGTTTGACGAGGTCGGCGTCGGGCAGGTGGAGGAGGATCGCATCCGTTTTCAATGCCGCGCTGGCAGTGGCGTTACTAGTGGTGGTAGTAGTAGTAATAGTAGTAGTAGCGGAAGTATTAGTTGTTCCACCCAAAGAGCTGCCCTTACCATCGACGACCCCGCCGCCGGCCGGTGCAGGGGTCGTCACCCGTCCGTCAGTGTCCTCCTCCGGTGCACCGACGGGTGGTTGCTGCGTGCGCTGCTGTTCACTCCTGCCAACCGTCACCACCAAGCCATCCCTGGTGGTGGTGGTGGTGGAGGTAGCCGTGCCGGCCATCTCTACACCCTCGCCAACACCGCCACCGCCACCAGCGCTAAGGTTGCTATCACTCTTTGGGCTCTTACAAAAATCCTCCATGCGTCGTTTCTTCGCTACCCCGCCCGCCAGCGGTTCCGGCGGTTCCCGGCCACCGTTCCGGTCGGTCAGCATATCACAAAAATCGAGACCGCTCGTATCCACCCCGCCGCCACCTCCATTCATGCCGTTTGTGGTGGAATTGGTGCCGGTTGCGTTGGAACCGGGTGTTCCGGCGCCACCATCACCCGACGAAGGGGCTGCGGCAGCCGATCCACCGCCCGCGAGGGACGAAAGATTGAATCCGTTCATGGGCGTGTCTTCGGAGGAACCCGCTCCACCCGTACCGGACCCCGTTCCATCGGGGCCCGTTCCACCTCCACCCCCTCCCGGACCCCCACCGTTCGTGGAAGGGACGGCTGAGCCGAGGACGCTCGGCTTAAACTTCTGCTCGTGCTCCTCCTCCCAGTGCTTCATGAGCGCGCGCAGCGTCACCGGGATGGACATGCAGCGCTGCAGCACGCCCGAGATGCGATCGAGCGTGTGCTGGTCGGTCGCTTGGCCCTCGCCGCAGTAGATCCGGACCGCGATGTTGGCGATGTTCGCGAGATCGAACTCAACCGTCGCGAGCGATTCCTCGTACGGGTGCATCAGCGAGACGGTGATGTACTGGCAGGAGAGAGCGCTTACCTCGAATACGAGCAGCCCGCCGAGCCCGGGCTCGTGGTGCGCTGCTCCACCGTCGAGCAGCTGCTGGAGTGCACTAGGCCGTCCGGTAGAACCGAGTGCCCCAGTGCTAGCCGTAGCCGTAGCGGCGGCAGGCGGCACATTCGTACGGATACAGCTCGCCAGCAGCTGATTGAATACGACCTGCTGCCGGAGGTAGGTAAGAATCTTCGGTACGTGCTGCGGTTCCGTGAACGGGATGCTGCTCACCATCACACCACGCAGCGCCGGATTGTCCGTGAGATGGTAGCAGTGGTACTGATCCGGCAGCGACACCAGCAGCCCCTTCGCTAGGTCCTTCACGCTCCCACCCGAGGCGTGGTGCGCGATCAGCGCTAGCAGCGACCCGGGCAGCCCGGTCGAGGAGCTGCCCGCTCCACCGTCACCGCCCGCTTGCTCCACCGCTCCACCAACGATCCCGCGGATCGCGCGCATCATCGCCCCATTAATGGGCATCGGTTTGCTCAGCCGCAGCACGAACGACGCCGGCAGTGAGGTAGAGTTATGCTTCTCGATCGGCGTGTAAACGGGCTGTGCGGCCGCGCCCCCACCACTCACGACCACCAGCGGCTGGATCTGGAGCTTGTTCGCGCTGGCCGCCTCCAGCACGACCGCCACGCTGCACCCGATCCGTTCCGCCGCGATCCGCTCCGCCGACAGCGCGTTCAGGGTGCGCGCACCGAGATCGAGCAGCTCGTACGGTGCGACGAAGTACGTGAGCCGCATCGGGTGACCGCCGCGCCGCTTCTGCACCAGCCCGAGCGGTGCCTTCGCCAGCTGCGACTGCACGTCCGGGTAGTGGGCGGCCGACAGCGTGTAGAGCGTGTGCAGGTCCGTCTCGAGCGCCTGCAGCGCCACGAACGCGTTCACCTTGATCTTCTTCTCCGCGTTCAGCTGGTAGATCGAGGCGAGCCCCTCGAGCTGGGTGGTGAAGTCGGCAAAGTCGCCCCGCTGCAGACAGGCGACCAGCTCGCTGCAGCTCTGCTGCTTCATTTTGCACTCGTGGTGCACCTTCACGTCCTGCACGGTGCCGCCGGCCGGGTCGAGGATGATCTCGAGGTAGAACATGTCGGACGAGATGAACAGACCGGACGTGTCCTCGCTCAGTTTGAGGCTGTGAAACCAAAAACGAAAGCGGCGGGTTAGCGGAGCATCCGACAAGGACACGCTGACGCTTAAATGAGGCGATACTTTACCCGAGCTGACGCGTGAGACAGTCGAGCCGTTCGACCAAACCCTGGCGGGTCGTCACCTTTATGCAGTACTGCATACTATCGAGTGTTTTTTGTAGATTCGATTTTTCCACCGCATCTAAGGCGTATCGTTTTTCCTGCAAAAGTGAAGAACAGAAGAATTAGATTGTTGTTCTTCCACAATTAGGTTTTAACGGATATCTCCAAGCTTCGTGCTGTATGACTGTATCAAGCTGAAAAGTTCACAATTCGCGTGTAAAATCTAGATGATAAATGATTTTTCCAATGTGAATTAGTTCTTTCCTGTATTTGTTTGTACTGTCTCACAATTTGTTGTAATCTTATCACAATTTATAGACTATTTTTATATTTTGGTTGAATAAAACATTGAATAAAATTGTGCAAACAGCTAGGAACGTTTATAAGACTACATGAAAACTATGTTGTGCTTATTCTTAACTATTCCCAACAACCAAATCAATATTTTAAAATATTCTCATACATAAATGGTACTGAATTCACAGCCATCGCCGTACAATTTCGCGCTCCTTCACAACGCTCTTACCAGCAGTGACATCCGCACCGATTTGGACATCTCCGGGAAAGATTTGTACTGTGCCGACTTGGCCTTCGTCCGCAGTCGCTCCATCAGCAGCTCCATCTGCCACGTTTCGTGCTTGTCCCCACCGAGCAGCACCTTCCCGGTGGTGCCACCGCCCGTCCCGGGGCCCCCACCAGGCCCACCAATGCTGCCGGGCGGTTTTATGTCCGATTTGCCGAGGCCCTTGCCCCCGGCACCACCACCACTGCCCCCGTTTGCCATCAGCAAGGCAGGGAGGGTGCCGCTTACACCACCAACCACTGCCGCAGCTGTCCCGGAAGACGACATCGTGTGTCGTGTACGCGCGTATCTGCCTGTTTTCCTTCTGTTTCCGGTCTGTGGCTTGAACCCTTCCCTCTTCCTGCTCTAAACACTCTCTACGGGGGTGGGTACGTTCCGGTCTTCCCCTGTCTGCCTCAGCGCTTCAGGCAGTCCCACGCTCGTAGTCTCTGACACTGCTGCTGCGGCTGCTGCAACTTCCACTGCCGGTGCATCGGTCGGACATCATGCCGTGGTACAGCAGCCCATCATCATCTGCTTCGTGGCTAAAGTTCACGATTGCCGCCGGATGCATCTTCCCCTCGGACACGACGGCGTTCCGAACCGTTCGGATCCGGTGGCAGTGCGGTTGGCAACAGCTTCCCGCAGCTTCCGGCAGGCGTCCGGGGTGTGCATTTAAATACTGCTTGCTCGACACATCACGACGTACGGGGAACACGAAACGCACCTATGGAACTTTCCCTTCCGCGAGGTAAAACCTTTTTTCACAGCCAGCGAGACTTGCACACGCAGCTTCACACGCACGCACACAAACCCCAGGGGTCACGCACGCACACACACACGCACTCACGTCTGGGTTCGCACTGCACAGGCCGATGAGGGTTTCCACAGGCAACTCACGGCGGACCGCAGGACGATCACTTTTATTGGCCAAATCACTTCACTTTGGCGAGGACTACTCTTTTCCACAGACACTTTCGGGGTGCCCCCCTGAAATCGGACAGGGCAACAAACACACGACACACGCACAATGATTCCTGCACCCTCTCTTTCCCGAACACATACGCACAAGCACGCACGCTACGACTAGCACTGTAGCGACTTTATCTGGCTGGCACACATGCCTAGCAGCAACGTTGAATGATTTCTTCAACCGGAAACGGTGCTTTAATGTTTTTCAGTGAAAAAATCTACCTTTTTAATGAAAACTCGGGCAGCGCAGCAGCGTGACCTCTCTACTCTCTTCTTCTTCTTCTTCTTCTTCTTTTTCTTCTTTGCCTGCTCTTTTAACACTTTGCTTGTGTGTGCGTTTTTTGTACTGTCACCGTGTTTATGATTATGGCCTGAATTCTTAGTCATTGTCATGGTTTGTTTAGCTGGGGTCGGTATGTTTTATTTGTAGTTTTTTTGTTTCTTTTAGAAGGTCGTACTGGTTTACGTTTAGTTTTTAACGTAACTCTTTATAAAATATTCCTCAAAAAGTTTCAACATAAGACAGTACCAACTTCGGATTGCCTGAAACGCATTTGAGCAGAGCTACAGTCGTTCAACATTGACCCGGTACACGCTTTGTTTGGCCGCCATTGTTTGAAAAGTGTGCGATTTGACAAATAAAACCGTTAATATCGAGTTTGTTTTAAGATTACAAACTTGGTCAATGAAGAAATAGTAGGCTTTACAGCCATGTATGCCAGTATATCTCGCCGTTTTGAATAGAATTATATGTTTGGTGAAATCTGTTGAGCAATCTCATTTTTAAAAATGTCTGAAGATCAAACTAATACACGCAAGAAAACTGCTATAATACAGGTAAGAGATCAGCATAACCTTCGTAACAAGTATACAATAACTAAACTTATTCCAAAGAAAATTAAACGAAAATCATCGTCACTGAAACCCGACGATGTGTTCGATAGGAAGTATAAATCAGCGGTGAAAGCGTACCACAACTATATGGAGGGTCTAAATTTAATTCTGAAAGGAAAAGGTAAGATCGAATTTCACGCAGCTTTTAACCGTTCTCGTATTTAACTGCTCCTCTCTTTCTAGAGGCAAAAATTTGCAAAATTCTACGTAACCGCAGCGTTCCTCTGTGGTTTCAAGAGCTAACTGATAAGCAGTGCGAAACCTGTGACCAGCTGCTAGATGCCATCGCTGACGATACGGTGGAACGAACGTTTCACCGCACGGAGGCACTGGTCAGGGAACTTGGCGTCTATCCGGTGTGCCCGAAAAGAATCCTCCGTACTGCCCTGATCCTTTGCAACGGGAATGATCTGTCGTTTCTGTGGATATTGCTCGAGCTGTACTACATACGACGTCCCGGGAAGGATGCTGCCGTTCGGGTGAAGGAGTACACAATCAACGAGCGTTTGCTGTTTTCGGCCATTGCCCATATGGATATGATGACAACGTTGCGAGGCCTGGAGAAGATTTTGCCACCAAGAAAAGCTCCTACTACGACGCCAGACAATGTGACCGAGACAGAAACACCTCGTCCAAAGTCATTTAAATCTCCTTACCAAAGACCACAGGAGGTGTTTCACACTGGATTCACGGTTCCGGTTCGTATACACCCGCATCGCGATGCGTTTCTTGGTCGATATGAAAAATACCGCGACCCGGAGCATGTTATAAGAAGCGAGGATACTCGTTGGTTCATGCAGTGCGGTGGATCTCAGCGCAATCTGTTCTCTAGTGAGTATTACTTATCGTCTGAAGATCAGCAGGACAGCCGATCAAAAGATTCCACGACCAGCGCAAGTGCCGTCGTACGGGCGTTGTTGGAAGATAACATACGGAACATGATAGCAAACGTCGAATGCTGCCAGATGCTTTGTCCCAAGCACCATAAGCTGGATGAGCGGGGGGATCACATTTTGGGGCTACTAAAACGAAACACTTCTGTGCGGGATGTTCTAATGCAGGCGGTACGTGCCCAGTGCGCACAATGGACGGAGCAGGAACTGATTGAGGATGGGAAGCGTCAGGTGGAAAGTTTACTGAAACGACTGGTCGATGAAGCAGTGACGATGGCGATTCTGGAGCCGGCTAAACAATGTCCCGAGTGCCAGGAGCGATTTGCCATGCAGCAAAAGCTGTTGAAGGGACAGAAATGTACCTGTGCGGAGTCTGAAAGTTCCGAGACCCTTGTTTCCGAATCGGTCGCACAGCTGAAGCAACGTTACTTCAGATTTTGCGACAAACCGGTACCGTTTGAGTTTGACCACGATCAAATTATGGGCAGAGAGAAGCACCAGGAGCCAGTATGCCCCATTAAATGTGCCATCCAGAGGGCACTCGGAGTGGAGCAAACCGAAAGCGGAGCGGATGTTGATCAAGCGATCGAAAGGTTTGCTAAGATGACTTGGGACGAAGAGACGAAGCATTGGAGGGAGCAGATGGCTAGAAAGAGTGTACGGCAGGAATCAACGTCGGCGACAACCGATCCACTCGAGCTGGACTACTTTGATACGAAGGATGTGTCTGTATTGCAGGAACTTTTAAAAGTAAGCGGCCATGTTTTGCTTTTTCTAAGAACGTCAAACTAACGTTCTGTTTCCAAATTCTACTCAGCGTGCACTTCGCAGGCTTGCCGACCATCCGTTGTATTTGCTGGCATCCTTCCCCAACGTCGATCAACTGCCAATATTGAAGGCATGGATACGAGATCGGTATGGTGTACCAATAACCGCACAAGAACGGAGCATAGCGTTGCTGGAGAGCAAGCATTTTTGGGACTACCTAATTCCACGTGCCACTGGCATGCGGTGGCCTACGAGAAAGGATACCGGATTACGGCTAGAAGTTAACTGGGACTATAAAACGAAACTGGAATCCATGGTAAGTGTCAAGGATTTAGGTACGATTCAGTCCACCGAGTGTTCCGTTCTTCGTTCTCTCCGCAGGCAGGCAGTATGATGTACAAGTTCTACAGAAAGTACAAAACCGTCCAAATACAGGAGGGACGCCTTTGGTGGACCAGCATGGTGCCCTATCATGCGGGCCCCGATCGATTCCGGCGAACATTTTCAGCCTACTTTCCAAACTGTGAGCCGGAATTGTTCCCTCTGGTACGCCCGTGGCGTCCATTCGAGTACCGCGCGATGCCGACAGTTAAAGGAGCGAACAGCAGAAGCAGGTTTTAGGAACATTACAATGAAGGGAATGTATTTTTTTGTCTGATTTTCTAAATAGAATCTCGAGTCGAATGGATAGCTTCGATAAAATGTATGCTTTGCGTAGTTCATAATAGCGCAGATGAATGAACGGTGACGATGCGATTCAGAGATCTTCGGTGTAGAATAAGCGAGTAGTCAAGCTATTAGCATATCCATAGCATTAAACTTCACTGGAATAGCCTTTTATTTCTTCACTTCCGCAAACGACACGAACAAAACTATCCACATTAATATGGAATGTATTATGGCGGTTTGTCAACAAACCTACAAACTGGAATGTCCACACCTGATTTGTGGTTAACACCACATCCCACGTAGAGTGGGCACATTAATGAAGTACAGTAAAATATCACATACAACAGATGTCCGCTTCCCCGGATTTCCCGGGAAGTAAATTTACCCCACCCGCTGCTTTCACTCCTTCGACTCCAGCGGAGCACCTTCCTCGCTCCCGGCGATTGAGCCCTTCCCCACATGCTTCCGGTTCATCCAGAGCCAGTTGCGCTGCCGGAAGTAATCCTCGATGTCGTGCAGCGTGCGTCCCTTCGTTTCCGGCAGCAGCAGATACAGCAGCAACGTCGCCCCGAACGAGGCGAAACCGAACATAAGGAACAGGCCCTGCGTTTTGAGGGCGGTCTTTGCGTACGGGAAGCCTTTCGCCACGCCAAACAGCAGCAGATTGAAGATGGTGAAAAGGTAGCCCGCAATTTGGCCTCGAATTTTCGCCGGCAGCAGCTCACCGATCATGATGCCGGGCATGGTCATGAAGCCGGTGTTTGCCCCGATGTACACCAGTATAAGTACGGCCGCTACGTACGTATCGAGCTGCGTCTTCGGTTCACCGGCACGCACGTACATGAACGCGGCAATCGCCACACAGCTCACGCCCGAACCGAGCCCGCTCAGCGCGACCATCGTACGGCGGGGCATCATCAGCAGCAGGAAGCAGTAAAGGAACGTGAAGGCGAGCCGCACGATGGCGGTAAGCACTGCCGCCTGGATGGAGTTGATGTCACTGCCGCCGAGGTCGGAGATGATGTCCACCGCGTAGAACACCACCAGATAGGTGCCGGACAGTATTTGCAGCACGTGGAACGCGTTAATGATGATGAGCGGCTTAACGATGGCCGTTTCGGTGAGCGAGCGCCACAAACGTGACGGGCGGCCGTTGTTTTCCTGCTGCTCGGCTTCGAACCGCTCGGTTAGTTTATGTAGTTCCTGCTTCGCTGGCACCGGGTTGCCCCGTAACCACGTGAGTGCTTTGAAGGCGCGCGCAGGTTGTTCGTTGCGAGCCAGCCACACGGGTGACTCGGGGGCGAAGAAGAGCGCGATGAAGGACAGCAGCGGCAGCACCGTGCCGGCCCAGGCAACGGCGCGCCAGTGGAACTGACTGCCGAGTGCGTACACGAGCAGTATGCCGAGCGAGTAGGACACGAACGGTGCACCGATCAGGGCTCCGCGCAACCGTGGCTCAGCGATTTCTGCCAGCAGAACCTGGGGAGTTGTAGAGCATACATCAACTTTGGGTTACGCACGTTTGAGAATATGCGATACGCCTACCTGTGCTGGTGCGGCTATTAACCCTACAGAGATTCCTGCCACAACACGGCCGAGAAGTAGGAGAAAGTGTGAGGTGGCGGTAGCTAGCAGCACCCAACCGCTGAAGAGTGGTACGATGGCGAGTAGTAGCGCCGGCCGGCGCCCCCACCGATCCATGATCGGTCCCGAGGCGAATGAGCCAATCGGTGTCGCCAAGCTGTGGACACTGGCTGAAGATAGCAGTAAAAAACAATTACCAAAAGAACTCGCTAGATGGCGCTGGCAAAAACTCAGTGGAGCACTTACCGATCCACGATCCCATCTCAATGTCGATTGCAAGTGATTCGTTGGCATCGTACAGCTGTGGTAGTAACACAGCAGAGTAACCAATTGGCATGCCACAGGCAGCAGCTAGGAGTAGCACGGCAGATGTGAGCAATAGCTGTGGAAGAAGAAAAACTGTTATCTTGACAATACTAAGTACTAGTAGGTGAAGTATGTTAAGCAAAGAAGAAGCAAATAGCTCTGCGTTGTATATAAAACATTCATTTTTGGAGAATGTGGGAAGATCACAAATCAAAAGGCTCAGAAATATCATGAATACTCCCGTACCGGTGCTGCCATCGCAATCTTTATATTTCAATAATAACAGAGCATGAACCACAGGCATACATGTTTGTTATTCAACCGTTAACTAAAATATATTTACCATCCCCAGCACAGTTCAATCAGAGACAATCAAGTGTCTCTTGCTTTTGACGCGCATCGATTCAGCGACTCGATTGCGGCAATTAAGCGACCGAGACTGCTCGCGTGACAAACAGAAACCGCATTCGCCGGCAGCGTAGCAATCACCATCGGGCGCATCAACGATAGCGTCATCGCAGTCAGTGACGTTACAATACGATCGTTGTATACGCATTTATTTGCAAATAAAAGTTAAACGAAACCGTGCGCAGTTGTTATGTTTCGCTTCTCATTAGTTCTAGCTGTACTTTACGTGCGCTTTTCCCCACAGGGACCGATGGCATGGGTGTGTTCTGTTTGATTGCGACCGTGATAACGAACAGCTGATGCTGTATGCATTACGGTGCGTTCGCTAATCGGTTTCGCAATCAAACAGAAATCGCTGCCCCGTGGTGTTATGGCTACTTCCGAATCTAAACAAATGCACCTTACATTGTACTACAGGCTTTGTAACCTCAATTTTGAACAGTAAATGTGGCATGGCATGCTATAATCGACGGAAATGATAAGGTAATGTGTTCTGCTTGTTTTGATTTGGTGGTCGCGCCCTACCCTTTGATCAAAGAAACTACCCCCCTGTTAGGAAATAAACTTTAATTAAAGGAAGTTATACAAAGTTGCTGCATGTTCAACTTTGATTGTGAAGATATTATGGTTTATTCTGATCTACTGCGGATGGTTCCAGATTGTAAGATCACGGAATCTTTTAAGCTTTCAAAACTTTATATTTTCAACAATTTCATGTTCTTAAAAAACTTTATATTTTTGATATTGCCATCATTTTTCATTAATTTTATCTTCAAATAGGTTACAGGGTTTACCACAGCCGCTGACACATACTGCTCACTTTTTGAAACAAGCGGCATACTCACTTCGAAGCGGCGGTGTGTTGACACACCGCGGTGGCTTCGAAGTGAGTATGCCGCTTGTTTCAAAAAGTGTGCAGTATGTGTCAGCGGCTGTGGTAAACCCTGTAATGCATTCATATTGGACACCTTGGTGAAGGTAGAGCGACAAACACATAAACACACTTGAGTTCAATGCAAACAATATACGTTATCTTTCCGTTTACGAGATTATAACCACATCCACCGAAAAGTTATATCCCTGAAACAGCTACTGACAGAGATTCGCTTTGGTAAATATGTGCGTAGTCTTATCAGTCGCGTGAACAACACACAACGGAATGTACACGAACATATTTGCTCACGAGCTGCACGGATCGGAAGTAAGGAGTTCCGGATTTCCGAATTTCTGTGAGCATATTACCTTAAGCCTCAGTTTCAACGTTTCAAATTGAACGATACCAACCTGATGAAATACACCTCTCGTGGTCGAAACGGACACAATCTCCGCCAGCGTTCGCTTCTCCTGCTCGTGTCCACCGACAAAGTACGGATCGGTAAGACTTGGCTTTTGATCGTCGCACTTTGGCGGCTCCTTTGCGACGGATGATTCTTTCACTCGGCCGTGCTGTTGCAGACCGGTTTCCGAGTTGTGTTCGTCGTTGCTCACCGGCAGGCAGTGGTCCGTTTCTAGACATGCTTTATCCTCCTCCACCCAACGTCGATTCTCCGGCGAATAACTAATAAGGGATGCGTGAGACGAAAAAAAATGTGTACATCTTTCAATCCGCAGCCACAGGTGGGCAATATTTTCACTTTTTTAATTTGCTTTTAGTTCAATCGGCTAGAGACGCTGATAAGATATCGACTGTGGCCTAACCTTGGACCAGGGAATGGGGGACGCGTACAGGTGACGTACGACGAGTAGGTCATAGTTTTCGAGTGGACTTGAAACAGCGTTGTCATCGCGTGTTTCAGTTGGTACGCGTGCAATAGAAACAGGTTCTGCTGAGGCTGACTTGTCGTAGCGCAAATTGGTTTCGCACGTTTCAGTGAGGGTGAAAGTACACTATTTTTACTGAATTTGACTAAACACACTTTCTTCTACGGCAGCTCAACTAAGCTTCCGAATGTTAATATTTACCTTTCTGTTATCTTCATTATTTTTTCTCTTATTTGAACGTGTAATTCCTTTACACATTCACAGGCAACATTAGATCCTCAATATGTGAATGAGATGCTTGTTTAACCAGCTGAATGCCGATGAATCCCGGAACGGACGGCGTGTAGATCTGGTACGCGACGGCACCGTTTGCAACTTGGTCGCGAACTGATCGGAAGTAAACGAACGACTGAAAGTTTCGTCGCGCGCTGCCAGCAGCATACTTTACATCACCGCAGCAGCGAACTAGCCACACAGCTGCAGAGGAAGACGCGCACGGTAACACACAGCATTCGTACCGCGGGACGTTAATACCCCTATAGCATGGGGGGAACTAATCGGCCCGGCATGTCGCACTCTCCATACAAACCCGAGACACATC